>JAJALE010000864.1:0-506731 GCA_022627125.1 Fusarium chuoi | reverse complement strand
CCCCCCCCCATGTCTGGGCGGGAATACCATGTAGCCGAGACCGTTTTGGTATGGCGTGGCGTCGCGGAGATCTGCGGCTACAGTTAAGCATGTTACGGGAGCAGGGCAGATCTGGTGTCGCAGGTTGGAAATTCTACGACGTCGTATTGCAAATATACCCACCGCAGGGGGCGGAACCTCTAGTTTCCGGCGGTCCCCTTATTTCTTGGCCGTCTCAGTGTCTGTGATGATCATCTGGGGAACGCCTAACGCGTCGTTTATACTGAGATATCGGCACTTGTTCTTCTTTTCTGACCAGAACCCCACTGGCAATAGTGTATCATGACCTGGGCATAATGGACTTATCACTCTTGGCAGTGTGTCACTGCCAACGCGTCCCTTTCCCCCCGCAGACTGAAGCTCTCTTGGCCATCTAGAAATAGAGGAGAGAAAGCTTGGTATTCCAATTAAAGAACACGTTGGTTTCTACTAACATCTTATCTGATAGACGAGCTTGGGGCAGACGCTGATTGATCTGATAAGTTTCTATACTCCAGCCTTTTAAGTTTGACTAGTCTGCGCTCAGATTCTTGGCGTGTTACTCAGCGGAAAAGACTCGTTTCTCGAGACCCTTTTGCTCAGAGGAGACTACTCGCTTATCAATTGTATTAGATAACGTCTGCTGAGAAGATCCATTGTATCAATTGACTTGCAGAGTCGTATACAGAGAGAGATTGCGACTCTGTAATGACTCGGTCTGGTTTCGGCTTGTACCGTCGGGGAGCACGGGTCTCCTCGTTCACGATCCACAGTTTCTCGTTCACGATGGGTCCTAGAGTGACACTAGCCAGATAAGCAAATCACCGAATCTAGAGCAAATGCCGTATAGCTTCAGTAAAACTGAGTCTATATAATCTCGAATACGAGGAAATTTGCTGTAATCTCTTTCTTTGCTTTCATTCCGTCTTTGTCATGAACTGACTGCAAACATGGCCACTTTCGTTGAAACAATCAACATCTTGAGATTCGAGATCATCCCTCGGCTATCCATTCGCGATCAACTCCATCTTTGTCAAACAAGCAAAGATCTCCACACCGCAACTGTTTCAGTTCTCTACCGCGACATCACCATAACGCACGACGTCGAAGCGCCAGATTCCCCGCCACCTGAGCCCAAAGAGTTGAGACGGCTGGAGAGGATACGCGCGGCACGCAGAAAGCGACTACCCTGGGGCGTTGGCTTTCTTTTTGCGATATTGAGTCGACCCGCGCTGAGGAGTCATGTCAAGAGCTTGAGATTTCGGATCGAGAATTATGTTCATGATGAGCATTTTCGTCACACTGGGAAATTGAAGCCTTTGATTTTTCACCCGGTGGAGAATGAGGAGGCTCGGCAAATAATTCTTGATGGGATTGATGAATTGAGCTTTTCTGAGACGGAAAAGCTGAACCTGGCATTTGTGGATCGCGACTTTGATCTTATCTTATCGCTCATCATCGCTGCGTGCACCGAAGTCCAGACTCTTACAATCGACCTTGGATTCTTTCTATACAGCCACAAATGGCTCCTTGAGCTTTTCAAGAACTCGCTTTCACCTCGAAACAAATCAAACAATCTTCAGAATGTCACGCACTTCGAAGTCGCCAACCCGCGAGGCTGGTTAGGCTACCAGCAACTTCCCAGAGGAATCCACCCATTATCATTCTATCTTCCAAACGCAAGAACTCTCTCACTCGAAAGTTTCGCCAGTCATCGCAAAGGGGAGAACAGCAAACTGGCAGACACGGATCCTTTCTGGCCTCTTACCTCTGCCCCTCACGCTACCTTTCTCACTACACTTCATCTGGATCACTGCTCGTCAAACACTCATAATATAACGGCAATGCTTGCCCAGACGCCCAATCTCAAAATTTTGTACTATGCTTGCTATCTTCCTGCTTTTGAATGCGACTTTGACGTCGATGAGCTTAGAAGAGGACTGAAGCATGTTCGCCATTCCTTGACCAAATTAACGCTCAACTTGACTATTATGGAGAGAGGGCTTATTGATTCCTCTGGTCAAGAATGGCCGCTGACTTGCGGCCACATCGATGATCTTCGAGAGTTTTTGTCACTGACGGATCTTGAAATTCCTCTCACTTTTCTTCATGGCCATGCAGCCCCAGAGGATTGGCAACCACTGGCCGATCTCCTACCACCCAATCTCATCTCTCTTACCATCAGAGACGAACTAATGAACGATTATCCTACCTTTCAAGATCTCTACGCCAAAAGAGCAATCCGAGATATGATGCGAACGTTCTTGAGCTACGGCTCCAGGTCATCTACCCCCGATCTGCGCCATGTCTACTTTTACCGCTACCCCGCCATCTGGGACCGTAAAAATCTCTCCAAGGGCCCTGAGAAGGAATACTACAACGATTGGAAGCCTGTGGATGACGATTACGGCAGTCGATGGGTTCTTGCGGAGAGATCACTTGGCGGAAACAAAATCGCTTGATGATCTGATCTGTGGAGAATGAAGGTGTTGTTTTGCAGAAGGGGTTTCGAGGGTTTGTTTCACCCGCTTTCGCTAGATTTCTGAAACGCCATGGGTTACAGAAGGGCAAAACAAAAGGACCCCGATTTTGAGACGGAAATTAAGTAATTGTTTGTAGATGGTAATGAGATGCGGAATTTCACATGGGTTGATTGATTGCCGAGCATAGCATATTTATAGAAATTGCTCACGCGACAGCATGAGTTGCTTCTATTGAATAATCGTGGGCGCCGTTCAATCTAACCGAGGCTAAGATGTTTGTTAATTTATTAATGTATTATTTGCTTATCATATTTACGATAAAACATTCCTAAATTTGGTGGCTCATGCGGCATATGCTTTCAGCTGAGGTACAACTACATCATCTCATCTCGCGTTTATTCGCAGTGGAGAGACCTCTGTTTATGCATTCTGTTGAAGAAGTTTTTATTCATTCTTATTTATCATCAAGTCATCTAAATAGGCTGTAACATCAAAGTTGATTTCGAAGCTTGGTTCCAGACCTAAAGCTCATAAGTCGTCAAGACGGCCGCGTGGTCAGAGAACCACTCATTATCCTTGTGGTTAGGCTCAGGCTTAGGTTCGCCAACGACAACGGTATGAGAGTCAGTGACCTTGAGCCCCTTGCCCTTGTGAAGAATAAAGTCAATTCGGTCAAGGGGCTCAGGCTTTCGGTAGCCACCGTTCCAGATGTAAATGGGTGACCAGGTAATGCCCTGCTCCTTGACGGGGTCAGGATGAGCGACGCGGAATGAGTCGATAAGGCCCTTTTCCTTGGGCAGAATGGAGGTAGGCCACTGAATGTTGGAGTATCCGCAGTTCTTCTCCTTCAAGCCATCGACATAGTCGAGATGAGAGGGGGCGTTGAAGTCGCCGACGAAGAATACAGGGATCTCGTCAGCGTTGTCAAGCTGGCTCTTCATTCCCTCAAGAGTAGCCTTCATTTGAGGCGTGCGACCGGACTGGGCTTCTCGCTGAATGATCTTGTCGACAGGCAGATGATCATAGCATGTGTCGTAAGGTCCATAGGGAGTATAGCCCAGATGAGCAACGAAGAAGTTGATCTGCTGGTTCTTGCCATCGAGAGCAATCTTGACACCACCGGAGCGAGCAGGGCCACTGATGACACCGTAGTCCTCGACGATGGGATACTTGCTAAGAACACCGACATCACCGCCGCTGGACCAGTGATACCAGCCCAGAGCATCAGCGAGACGAGGGACATGGCGACCCTGCTGGTCTTCCTGAATACCCACGACGTCGGCACCGGAAGAGGCAAGAAACTTGACCTGCTTGTCGTGGTAGCTGGTAACTCTAGTACCACCATTCCACATGTTGAGAGTGAGGACCTTGAGCTCGCTTAGCAGAACCTTGCCGGAGCCAGCGACATTGATGGTGAAGACGCCGGAGGAGGCGGAATCCCTTCCAGTGGCGCGAACGGTGAAGACGGCTTTATCAGCGCTTGAAGTAGGTGTTCCAGAGATGATACCATCAGCGCTGATCTTGACCCAGTCAGCATTAGAGCCCTCGCTAGAGAATTTCATGGTGCCGCCTCCACCGCGGACTAGACCTCTGATGCTATGCGAGTAACCATCACCAACACGGGCATTAGGGAGAGAAATATCAGAAACAATAAACTTCACATCACCATCGAGCTCACGACCCTTAATGATCTGAAGAGGTGGAGCAAGCCACGTATAGCCGCCATTCGCCAGAAAGAACGCGGTGTAGTTACCGGGCTCAAGGCTTCCAAAGTCAAGCTGCACATCGCCCTTGTCATGGGGCGCCCACTTCCACTTGATGGAATTGGACGAGCCCTTCTTCTGGTCCACGGGCCCGCCGCCAGCGCTGTAGTACAGACCAATCCAGTTGGCGAGGTTGGGGGTTGAAGTCTGGTACTCAAATGTCCATAATGGTTTATCGGTGTTGAGGGATAAAGAGCCCGATGCATCCGCGGGAGCTGCGGACTCTTGGGCTAGGACTGATGGGCAGAGCAGCCACAGGGCGGAAGCCACTGCGATGAGGGGGGATTGGAACCTCATGGTCAAAGGATGACCGTTGAAAATTCTCTCGTGGAAATGGCGGGAAAAAGACGTGAAGCTCGCTTACGCACGCGGCACGGCACTAGTGGATAAGAAGACAAAGCGGCGTTATCCTCACGGGCAGAGACAAGAAAAAGCAGGGTATTCACAAAGGGCTTTATATGGGAAAATATTGACAACAACAGCAAATGGCGAAATATTGATATCGATGCATGCATGGAGTGGGAAAAGAGAGGGAATGACCATGCCAAGTTTCGAAACGAGCCAATGCTCGGTTCCCCTCAAGCCACGCAGTCGAATGACGTGTGAGCAGTCCGTCTTGGTGCTAGGTCGATCGGCGTCGGAGATCCCCACTTGCGGAGACGAGCCACTTTTTCTCCCGTATGAGGGTCCAAGGGTCCGCCCCCCGAGAGTCACTAGATCCCTATCGTCCGACATCGTGACTCGGCAAGTGGCATCACGAGAGCTTTCCATTGGTCTGATGATCAGTGGACAATAGCCTTATCAGATCTGCCGGCTGCCCACTCTAGCTGTAACCCAAAAAATAAGTCTATCCAGTAATACCCCGGGGTTAGGGAACTTTTTGAGATGGGGAGGTCTCACAACGTTTCGTTGTGGCTAGAATGATAACGGTTTTTGCCGCTGGCTCGGAGGTGAGGTGGAATGAGAGATATGTGAGATGGGGCACAAGACATCAGGCGGGGGGATTTATTGGACCTCGCAATAGTTGCAGTGGTGAATGTTACCCAAGAAGGCCCATATGATAGGCTGATATGGTGGTCGCGGGGTCAGATACGATAATCTCTATCCGTTTGGAGGGGGTTGGTAGAATCTGCAGTGTTCTGTTTCCCAGAATACCTGTACCTCGAACCATGGATGGCTGCATTTGATCAGAACAAAAGGGCCCAGCTGTTGAGATAACGATTTCATAAATCAGGTGGCGAAGTATGATATTTTCAAACCGGTCTTTTGTATCCTGGCCATCACTCGAATTGACTGACTTTACTCGGTATGCCGCGGGTCGATGACGAGTGAGCTATGATTATGACCTGAGGAATGTATCTCATAAACCAGTTCCCAAAGCCTGAGACGAGATGAGTGTAGTTATATTAACCTTTCGGTCCGGCTTATCGCCGAATATACACCCAGATAATCGATCTGAGTTAACATGCAACCGTTATGGCTGAGCGACATATGCACCAAACATGGTTTCTCACCGGGGCTCATGAGGGACTGACTTCATCAAACCACCTAGGGAAGATTGGAGGGCGCATCTCCTTACGAGAGGATCAGTCACAGACCGCGGTGCTTGATTCAAGTAGAATACTTCTGAAAGTTACTCGAGATATTCTATAGAAATATCAAATACATAAGAGGTGACATGGCATTGGGCTTGGTTACTGCCCTGGTTCTAAGCTAACCAAGCATCTCTCACAAAGGCAAGTGCCTCATCAGCAAAAGACTCCCATCTCTTCTCGTCAAATTCAAAGCCATGATCCTCGCCAGCAACGGGATCGTATCGCACAACAGTCTCTGGTAGTTTCTCAGCCACGAGGTCAACAAACTTCTGAGAGCCTCGGATGGGCACTGTCGAGTCATCATCTCCATGCATGATCCACCTACGTTTGGTCAATTTTCCCGCCATTTTCATATAGTTCAAGGTGTCTTACATATGATTGGGCAATATCGCACCAGCTTCAACTCTCTCAAGAGGATGGAAGACCGTCTTGTCAAGACCCTTGTTGTCCAGCATGTGAGACAAGAAAATTCCCCGCTGGCAAGCTGCGACTGCAAAGGGGGTCCTCTCGAAACCAGCTCTTGACTCAGGATCTTTTCGCGTCTTTTCGATCCAAGCTAGAGTATCTTCCATGGATGGGATTTCTTCCAGCGGCATGCGCAACACGGTTGGTTCATCGGGGAGTGCACCTTGGAGATACAGTCTGTCTTTGGTATCTAGCAGAGGATACACGACAGCAAGAGAGTGAAAGTCGCCGGGATGAGAGAGGGCAAGTTGAGTAGAGCAGTATCCACTGACAAGAGCGTTAGCAGCACAACCTGCTTTTTGGTGAGTTAACTTACCCCGCTGATCCGCCAGCAAGAAGGACATGTGAAAAGTCAACAGAGTGACCAGGAGCCTTCTCCTTCAAAATAGCAGGCAAGTTATTCTTGGTCCACTGCCAGCCATCTTCGACATCCTCAAGCACATCATCCAGACCATTCGCAGAAGGCAAAAGTCTGTAGTCGGGGGAGACGATGATGGCGGAGTTTTGGAGCGCAAGCTTATCAACCCACTTAGGGAAGAAAGGACCGAACAGGCCACTCCCCATGACCAGAAACCCACCATGTATGTGATAGATGATTGGGTGATGACCTGGCTTGAGGTTCTTGGGGATCAGAATGGCTGTTTTGATATCATGGGATGAGACGGCTTTGAATCTTGGCAATGTCAGCTATTGATCGGTGCGTCTGATAATTGAGTACTTACGTCTCTTCAATGATGTTGTAAGACTCAAAGACTGAGTCGTCATTCCAAGGAATAGACATGATGGTTAATGGTAAAGTAGTCAGGTTTTGAATTTAGTCTCGAAGCAGAGAACTGGTTGAAAACTTGAAATTTAGTGAGTTGGTGTGGTTCCGTTCTGCGAGACATGATTCAGATATATATAGTTCGCCCAAACTGACGTTGACTTTAACATTTCGAAGCGGAACATTGTGTCCCTTGTGAGTAAGGTCTTACGACTTTCGTTGTCATCCACTTGCATAGCTCGTTAGTAATGCGAGCTCCGAAGTCTCACCAATTCAATTAATAAGGCGGAAGCTGATGCTCCGCCTCTAGTCATCATGCTCCACTTTAACGGAAGACAAGCATCCGCTCACTGACATTCCTTGAACAGTCAGTATGAGCAGACATCAAGTAAAGATAAAAAGGAAAAACGTATCTTTAAAACCAACCCCCAAACACTAATAGTCTTTCAATAATCAACACAATCTTCATTTCAAGATGCATCTCTCCTCTCACACCTGGATGCGGCCCGAGCCTCTTGAGCAGACCCTCCAGAGGCTCGTCCGTCTCGGTTACACCAGCATTGAACTCGCCGGTGAACCCGATCAATTCCCCGTCGCTTCAACCCGCGATCTTCTTCAAAAACACAACATAAAATGCTGGGGAACCGTCACAGTCATGCACGGCAAGCGAAACCTCCTCGCCTCTGACCCTCAACAACGACGAGATACGATCGAGTACATGAAGCAAGTCGTCAGCATGTCCGCTGAGCTCGGCGGCCAGATCACCACCGTCGTTCCCGGAACAGTTGGCACTATTGTTCCTTCTTCTACTCCGGAGAATGAATGGAAATGGGCTGTAGAGGGCCTCCGTGAAGTTGCGGCTTTTGCGCAGGAGAAGGGTATCAAGATTGGTCTTGAACCGTTGAATAGGTTTGAGACTTACTTTCTCAACCGCTCAAACCAAGCTCTTGCCCTCGCTGATGAGGTTGGATACGGTGTTGGTATCGCCTTCGATCCATTTCATCTCGCACTCGAGGAGAGGGATCTTATTGCAGCTATCCACGCATGCAAGTCGCGTATCATTGATTTTCATGTGGGCGATAATAACCGACTCGCACCAGGAGATGGATCTTTCGACTGGCCCAGAATCATGCAAACTCTCGCTGAAGCCGGGTATGATGGTGGGCTGGCCGTTGAGTTTATGCCAGCTATTGATCGAACACCTGTTGGAGATTATGGCAAGGCTCAGTTGGAGACGGGAGAGGTGGATGTTACACCTGACCAACTGCAGTTTATTATCGATCACGGGTCAGGGTTGTTATCTGAGACTTATTACACTGAACTTTTGAGGAGATCTGCGGAGACGTTGGCACCATATGTTGAGAAATAGATTCTTACGAGTACGGGAGGATTAGTTCGGACATTCTTCAAAAATGTTCTGTTTTCAAATGTGCGTTCCAAAGAAATGATAAGTTTGCGATTGAACTTGGGTATCATCGTATGCTAGTTGCCCTTTTATCTAACCGCCCCAGATGCCGTCTAGTATTTTTGCCCGTAGATATACAGAAATGTTGAATCATGTCGCCTAGCCCTATTATTGTATTCTCTGATCCCAGCTTCCTATCTTTGATACTTGCACATTCTTGTGTGGCAGTACGCTTAACCGAATAAAAAGTGCAAAACCTTCTCAAACCAGTTTCTTCGAGCTTATTAGCATTTTATCATTCTTCAAAGAGGCAGATATACGTACGCTGGTGGTTTGGACACATAATTTCTCTCGTACTCTTCAATTGGGGCCAAGTTATGCCGTAAATCGATTTCAGTTGGCTTAACAATCTTTGTTTTGTGCGCAATCTTCCATCCGATATAAAATACTGGGAATAGTCCAACTGATGTGTATCTGTGGCTGTTAGCTGTATCCTCATCATATCTACAAAGATAAGGTACTTACGAGAACAGGAAGCTTGGAATATCCCACATTCCTGGCAGGAAAACAGTATATCCTCCAACGAATACCATGATGAAAGTTGCAACTAAGCCGACGTACGCAGCATATGGCATAAACCACGCGCGATAAGGCAAGGTCGAGCGGTCAAATCCCTGCACCTTTGTTGCACGATAAAAACAAAGGTATGTAAGACAAATGACGGAAAAGTTGATCAGCTGAGAGGCTGTGACCAAAGAGACGAACCAGCTCAGTACAACAGCTGAGCTATTCGAAAGCTGAAGGAAAGATAGCAGAGCGATGAGAAGAACAACAAGGACGCAGTAGATAGGAACACCAGTCTTAGTGCAGATTTTCAGAAACCTCGGTGCTTTGCCTTCAAGCGCAAGGCCGTACAAAGATCTCGTCGCACAAAACACGTAGGAGTTGCCGGCGGAAAACGCCGACACCAGAATCATGGCGTTGACGATATGCGGCAGAACCCGGATCCCAAGACGGTCCATGGCGATAACGTATGGCGAAGCAGCGGCTCCAGACTTGCCATCCCTGAAAGCAGCGATCATGTTTGGATCATCATAAGGCACGAGAATGCCCACGCAGAGGGATCCAAGCACGAAGAAGAAGGTCAGCCGGTAAAACACCGTCTTGAAAGCCCGGGGCAGAATCTTGCGAGGGTTTTCGGCCTCTCCAGCTGCCATGGCGACATAATCGGGACCAGCGATGGAGAAGGCTGCTTGGATGAGACAAGCCAGAAAGCCCACGAATTTACCCAAGGCGCCGTCGTAGTAAAGTTCCGCAAAAGCGCCTGGAGATTTCCAGTAAGTAAATCCGAACGCATCTTTCTGCGGATTCCCACCAACCATGACGATAAACGTAAAGAAGATGAGGCCAACGATCAAAATGACTTTTCCAATAGCAGCCCAAAACTCTGTCTCGCCAAAATACTGAATCGCCATGAGATTGATGAGTGCATACAGTACAATAATCACAGCGATAGTAGCGCCAACGGGAATCGCATCGGTCCAGAACTGAAGAATGAAATGGCAAGCTGTGACTTCGAAGGGGACCAGCGCAGCTTCGAAGATGAAGAAATTCCAGCCAGAAGCAAACCCGAGAGCTTCGTCGACGTAGATACCGGCAAATCGGACGAACGGAGACGAGATCGGCGTGTAAGAGACCATTTCAGCGACGCACATTGTGATTGTGAGGACAATTAGACACCAGAAGGAGAAGGCGATGAAAAGACTTCCTGGGCCGCCCTGCATTAGACCTTTGCCGATTTGGACCTGAGAATGATGTTAGCCTTGGATCAATTGTTGCGTTGAGGCTCTGGTCGTAGAGCAAAAGACAACAGTGAGGCATACAAAAAGAACAGTGCCAATCGTTCCTCCAATTCCAATAAGTTGGATATGCCGACCCTTGAGCCTTCTATGCGTTTCATCGCCATAGACAGTCCCAACTCCAAGCTGATCCTCAGTGGTGAGCTGAGGCGCCTCGGATTTAGACTCCTTTTCGGGATCGGGAATAGCAGCCATCCTAGCTGATGTCGCGTGCTCACGGTAAATGTAGCCAAATTGAGAAATGATACTTTTCAGAGAACCTGGTTAAAAAGGATAAATTAGGATTAAAAAAATACCGCAGCCGAGGTTTTTTATTTCGCTGCCTCGTCCCCCTTGTGTAACTTTTTTTGTGTGCCTTCACCCCATACGGAGTAGGCCGAGGTCTGCGGGGATGATTGGAGCATTATCCTTGCGGGATCAACCCTTAAAGAGAGATAGCTCGGGGGGGGGCGAACTGGAGATGCGGGTCAGTTCTAGACTTTTACTCGTTGAGACACGTGAAGAGGGACAAGGAATTGAATTGAAGAGGATGCGATTGAAAGCTTGGCGGTCTTGGGAGGAGATATGGGGTGATAAGGTCGGATTGCCTGATGTAGTTTAGTGAGGCTGCCTGGTAGAAAGGGATTTGAAGTCATGGGGTAGAGTTCATACTGAGAGACCCGGCATGTCATTGGGCAAAGGTTGTGACTGATATCTTGCGAATTGACCTTGATCAACTCTTGCATCAACCGTAGTTGATTTGCGCAACACTCCCTTGTTGTTATAGCTTACAAGTTCATCCTTTATGAGCGTCTAGCCAGTTTTCCATTATAGTAAAACTGCAGCAAGAATCATAAGGCTCACGGAGGTAGCCATTATCTACAACTTGAACCTAAGGAACGACTATCTTTCGGCCCGCGGGCACCGGTCTTGATGTTAATTTCATTCAAGTCACCATCAGATCGACTTTAAAGTTGCGGGGTAGACTCTTTATAGTGCCTGGTCAACTCATCGATACCACGTAGATTCAGGATAAGAATGCCGACGTATCCACCGACGCCCGCGGAAGCCGAGAATCGCCAAATCTGAAGCTGTTTATAAACCTCCACCGATCCACATCAGCGACAAGCATGTAATTGGCATCTGCTTAACATCTATAGCGCATATTTCGAAATCATGGCATCAGATACGCACATGGTCACTGGCGGCAGTGGCTTTATCGCCATCCATCTCGTCAATCAGCTCCTACAAGCCGGATATAACGTGCACACTACCGTACGCGACTTGAGCAACACGCGAAAAGTCCAACCGCTACAGAATTTGCAAGAGAAATACCCCGGAAAGCTAGACCTATTTGAAGCAGATCTTCTCAAGCCGGGTTCATTTGAACCTGCCATGAAAGATTGTTCGGTAGTTCATCATGTCGCTTCTCCGTTTTTGATGGCTGAAAAGATCAAGGATGGACAGAAGGACATGGTAGATCCTGCGTTGCAAGGAACGCGAAATGTCTTGAACAGCGTGAACAGCACTGAAAGTGTCAAACGGGTGGTTTTGACATCTACTAGTAAGAACTTAATTTCTACAGACCTACAATTATTAACGTGTTTCAGTCGGTGCTATTTTCGGAGACTACATCGATGTGAAGAGCATGAAGGACAACATCTTGTCTGAGAGCTACTTCAACGAATCAAGCTCTGTTACCCACAATCCATATCACTATTCCAAAGTCGTCGCCGAGAAAGAAGCCTGGAAGATTCAAAAGGCCCAGTCACGCTGGGACATGGTAGTCATCTGCCCCGGACTAGTTCTGGGTCCCTCCCTTACAGCAGGATCAGATTCTGGAAGTCTTTTCTTGCTCGACGAACTATTCAGCGGACAGCTTTGGTTCGGCGTGCCTGATCTGAGTTTTTGCACCGTTGATGTGAGGGAGGTAGCCACAGCGCATATCAGGGCAGCAGAAACGGAGACTGCCCAGGGGCGATACATCGTCTGTGATAGAGAGATGGTGAGATTTGTAGATATCTCAAATCAGATCCGTCCTCAAGCGAAGCGCCGCTGGGCTCTTCCGCGTCACACGCTACCGAATATACTGATTCGGGTCGTCGGGCCTTTGTTTGGACTGACGCAGAAGTGGATGCGGGCGAATCTTGGAGTTCGGTTTACGGTTGGCAATGAGCGTGGGATTAAGGAACTTGGGATCGTGTACCGGCCTCTCAGCGAGACGTTGGATGATCACTACAAGTCGTGGCTGGTTCAGAAGGTACCTACGTCAGTGAAATGATGGGATATGGATTTTGTTTAGCAATATTTTGTTCATGCCTAATTAGTGGATTTAATCAATACCCTTTTCGTTTCTTTTTACTCATCTCAGTTATCTTGCTGATTATCCCATTACGGATTCTCATTCGTGATACCGGTTTGCTGCATCTTAATAAATTGTTAGTTGTTGCCATTGTAAATCAGAGCAATCCGCGTGTCCAAGAAAAAACAAGACAAAGAAAATCAAATAATTAAAATCAACTCTCACATTAAATCTTTAATAGCTCTGCCAAAGATGAACTGCCAGTATCGCATGTAAAAAGAATTTCCTAGCTGAAGTCACTCTAGGGTGCCTTACTTCTGAAGCTTCCAGCTCATCATGGCCTGAGCTCTAGATGGCCCCACTTTGAGCTTTTCGCTCCTGACGTAACAGCTCAGTCCATCCAACCAATACTTTCTCCATCAACACTCCAATTGTGCTCTATCCACGGCCCTGTATCTCCCCTTCAAAATGGACGGCCTAGACGAGTTTGAAAAGTCGCTGGCCGCTGAGAAGGCCGAGAGGGAGCGCGCAGAACGCGACCACGACGAAAAGCGACATCGCAAGCACAGGCATCATCACCGACACGACTCGGAGCGCGAAAGAGACGGAGACGGAGACAGAGACGGACATAGACATCGCCATCGTCGAAGACACGACGACGAAGATGATGGCCACCGAAGTAAACGTTCTCGCCATTCGCGCGACGACCAAGATAGCCACCGGTCGCGACGACACGGCGACGACCAGCATCGTAAGACGACAGACCCCAAAGAAGATCTCCCCATTCCCGATGAAGAGAAGCCAGCAAGCCAAGACCCCGTCGATCGATCGAAGTCCCTCCAGCGAGACTCTTGGATGACAGCTCCCTCCTCCATCGAGGTCGACTACATCCACCGACCCGACAAGAACAAGTCACCACCTCCAAAACCCGAGCCAAAGCGTGTCGTGTCCAAGCGCGAGATCAACACTCACATCAACGACATCAATGAGGGCAAGTCCATAGATGAACTTGACATTCCGACCGAACCAACTGTAAACTACACTTTCGGCGATGCTGGCTCTTCATGGCGAATGACAAAGCTCAAAGCTGTCTACACAGCAGCTGAAGAAAGCGGCCGTCCAATTGAAGATGTCGCCATGGAACGTTTCGGCGACCTGCGATATTTCGATGACGCACGGGAAGAAAAGGAAGAGATGGAACGGCGCAAGATCTACGGTAAAGACTACAAGGGTCACGACAAGCCAACTGGCGACCTCTACCGCGAGAGGATCAAGAACCAGCGCAAAGATTCACCAGCTCTGGAGCCTGAACAAGGAACGATTATTCCTGACACGCGTCTCCAATCAACTCCCGTGATGGACCAATCCGCCCTAAATCGTCTCCGCGCGCAAATGATGAAAGCAAAACTCCGCCGCGCCCCGAATGCCGCACAGCTCGAAGAAGAATACAACAAAGCCGCAGCAATGTTCGCCACAGCCCAATCCAACCCCGAAGCCGTCGTTCTCAGCGTTATGGACAATCGACAGCTCGCCGGCACGCGCAACGAAGCCAAAGCCATCACCAACAAACGCGGTCGCGAGCGCGGAAACGTCGAAGAGAACACAGAAATGACAATTGACGACATGGTCCGCGAGGAACGTCGTACAAAGAACCAAGCTGGCGGCGAGGGTCTCCGTCTAGCGGAACGCATCGCAAAAGACGGCAAATTCGATAATGATCTGGATTACATGGACGAAAACGCCGAGAAGCTCGCCAAGCGCCTGCACAAATCCGACATCAACCTCAAGAACATGGCCGTATCCGAGTTCCAGAAAATGTCCCGCGCTCTCGACAATTGTCCCCTGTGCCACCACGAAGACAAGAACCAACCGCCCCTCGCACCCGTCATCGCCCTCGGAACACGCGCCTTTCTCACCCTCGCGACCGAACCCGAGATCTCACCCGGCGGCGCCGTCATTGTCCCTCTCGCACACCGCGCGAATCTCTTGGAGTGCGACGACGATGAGTGGGAAGAAATACGCAATTTCATGAAGAGCTTGACACGGATGTATCACGAACAAGGTCGCGAGGTCGTATTCTACGAAAACGCAGCGCAGCCCCATCGGCCCATGCACGCAGCCATGGTCGCTGTCCCGATACCCTACGAAGAAGGCGCCACGGCTCCCGCGTACTTCAAAGAGGCGTTCCTGTCATCCGACGAGGAGTGGAGCCAGCATCGCAAGATCATCGACACAGGCGCAAAAGCGCGCGACGGCATGGGCCGTTCCGCATTCAGACGCTCTATCGCGAAGGAGATGCCGTATTTTCACGTGTGGTTTACGCTAGATGGCGGATTGGGCCATGTTGTCGAAGATGCGGGTCGCTGGCCAAAGGGCGATCTTTTCGCGCGTGAAGTCCTGGGGGGAATTGTTGATGCGGAGCCGCATGTTATGAAGAAGCAAGGGCGGTGGATGAGGGGCGATCCTAGAGTGGAGGGCTTCAAGAAGGGATGGCGCAAGTTTGATTGGACAAGGATGCTTGCGGAGGGATAATTTAATTTAACTAAAGCAGAAGCGTCGAGGTATCATTGAGCGAAGCTATCATTAAGCGTTGATATGTAAAAGACATTACATGGGACATGGCAGTCCTCGAGATTAATGTTATATAAGAAACAAACGAGAAGTCATACTCCAACCTTGGTCCCTCAATCAAACCAAGCATGAAGCCCGCCTCTCTGGGGTATCGGACAAGTATGTCAAAACATCACTCTTATCGCACGAGCGTCCCTCGTCGTCCCCTCTCGCGATCCTTCCTCCCATCTGCACCAGTGACCTTCATCCAATCCTCCCACTCTTTACTCATCTCCATGAGCACAGAGCCCATGACACTCGCGCTAGCCATGAGACCATGGCCTTCACCCTCGAGAACACGAACTTCACAGCGCCGCATCGTCTTGCCGAGCCACTTTACGTTATCGACGGGGACGCGGGTATCTCTGCTGCCGTGGTGGATGACGACGGGTCTTGTGATGTCGACGTAGCGGAAGCCGATTGTGTGACGACGCTCGAGGCAGACGAGGAGGTCGACGGCTGGGTTTGCGCCTGTTGTGGCGAGTTCCCAGATGGCGTGGGTTAATCGGAGATCGTAGGTCATTTGGCGTTCCTTATCTGCCATGGCGTCTGCCGCCGCCGCGATGATATCCGAGTCGCCTCTTGTGCCTTGTGGAATGCTCATTCTGTCCATGTTCTCGGAAGCATTGGGAGGTTCCAATTCTGTGTCGCCGTGACCGGGTGATCTGTTATACACGTTCTCTTTATCCAAGCTCGGCGTAACGTTACGCGAACTAGCTGTGCTGTCTCGCCCGCCATTATTCTTTCGCTTGCCTCGTCGTGGTGTTTTGGGTAATGAACTAGTGATTGAACTACTCGTCGCGGTCATGAAGCTGCTGTTTGCAGCTTTCAGAATGGGCGTTGGCAAGGCTCTGAGAATTCGTTGAGAAGTAGGGATAGCGTTGGTTGGAGGGAGGGTTTGTGAGGTGCCAAAGACGTTCATTTGGGAGGGAGGGATCCAGGGCGCGAGGAGGTGTATTCGACCGCGGATATGTTGCGGCATTCGAAGGGCTGTAGCAAGTGCATAAATGGCGCCGGCGGAGTGAGCGAGAATAGAGAACTTGGTGATTTTCAGGGTCTGGCAAATAGCATAAACATCATCTGCAACAGTTAGCGCGTTCTTCTCAAAAGCAAGAACATTAATTTACCTGGCCAACTCAGCGGCGTAGCAGTGCCATCAGAATAAGGCTCGCTATCGCCAACACCCGGTCGATCCGGGGTAATAAGTCGGAGCTTCAACGTCAGTGCCAGCTCATCATAAAAGGCGGTGATGTATCTCGTCAATCCCATCCCAACGCAGCAAAAGACAGCAGAACCTTCAGAGTCACCGACTTCTGAGAAGGATATGACGCGGCCCGTTTGAGGATGCCGAATCTTCTGCGATAAACGTGGTGAGCATAAATAAGACTCGAC
The DNA here is from genome assembly GCA_022627125.1 of Fusarium chuoi. Lineage (NCBI taxonomy): Eukaryota > Fungi > Ascomycota > Sordariomycetes > Hypocreales > Nectriaceae > Fusarium > Fusarium chuoi. Next base: position 490,097 of record JAJALE010000864.1, on the reverse strand, counting down.
AGCATCATCGACTGAGTCGGCGGATTGAGGACGCTCGTAACCAACAGGTGCATGGTTCTGCACTGGTTGGGGACTGGGTGAATCGCGGGCTCGTTCGTCGACTTTGTGATTCAGTGGTGCAGACAAACGCTTCAGGCGGGAACTGCTGCGCTTAATTTTGATGGCCTCATTTGGTGCTGGGCTCTGTCGACCAGATCGTCTCCGATCATTGCGGTCATTGCTCTGATCCCGCTTTCGACCTTGAGCCACAGCGGGAAATGGCGCGCCCTCATCTTCTTCGTCGCTGAAGCCGTCATTGACATCGAGGAAACTTCTGCCCGCCACGCTGGTGCTCTTTGATGGGGATGCATCCTTGAGACCATAGACTGGCGATCGTGTGGATGATCTTGACTGAACATGGCCAGAATGACTCTGTTTCCTTCGACTTGACTCCCGATCTCGAGTTCTGTGTTCCTCGCCTTCTGGAATCACATCATTCGTCGTGCCGTCCTCCCGTCTTGACCTCCTCGCGCTTGATCTCTTCTGCGGACCAGTCTTTGCAAGACTCGAATTCCGCGCGGGGATAGCGCAGGGTGCATCCATCGGGCGTTCAATCGGCAGCTCGTAATGTGACTCTTCACGGATCGCAGTCTCGGCAAAGAATGGATCGCTGCGCCCACCACTGTGAACACTTTCGCCAGGAAGAGCACCAGAAGATGAAGCCGAGACTCCGCCCGAAACCCGCTTTCTCTCGGCTTCCTTCTCCCGCAGACGCTCCTTGGAACTCATGTACATGAGGCCCTTTTGACTCCTTGTTGATGTTTTCCTACCCCAGCTGTCGTGTGATTGTTTGTGGTTCAGTTCGGGGGTCGAGGCACCGCGACGTTCGATCGAAAGGTTCCCTATGCTCTGGGCATCATCGTTCTTGGACGCAGCTGAAGATCCTTTTGACGACGGTCGGGATGTGCTATTTCGGATAAATGATCGCAGCCCACCGGAACCTTCGCGGCTTGGACTTCTCGGACTTCTAGGGCTTTTTGTCGCTGTCAAAGGTGAATAGCCGCTGGGGGGTTTCGAGGTGCGTATGACAGGAGGTAACGCCGCAAGTTCGTCGAGTGACACGGGGTCTTGTCTCAGGTCGTTGAGGCTAGGCTGATGAAACGCTCCGTAGTCCACACCAAAGCTACCGTTCCCGGGACTCGCGGGTAGTGACAAACTCGTGGGGGATGCTTCGAAATGGTTCGTCGCAGGCCTCGAGATGACGCTGAGGCTGGTGATGAGGTTGGAGATGACTTCGGGGCTGGCGGGAGGAAGACCGGAGTTGCGCTTTGAGGAGGAGGGACCTTGGAGAGAGAGTCGTCGAGAATGAGCGTGGTGATTATGGGCGCGTATAGGGATAGGGGGAACATCAGCCGAGTCAAAATCCATGGCTAGGGCGACGGACTCTAGGACGAGTCACGAAAAAGAAGTGGATGTCAAGGGAGGCAAGCGGTCGGTCGCGATGCTGTGTCTCGCGGGTCGACGATAGTGTCTCGCGCAGACAAAGGGTGGCGCGGTCTTCTCACCCTTGGAATAAGGGATGAGTAGGAAAAAGCGTCACGACGAGGGAGGATTCTCTCTCTGGGGATATTAGCTCGTTCGGTGGAAGTGGTGATGGTGGATCGCGGTGGCTGTACTAGGAATATTAGATTGAGCCAAGTGGGTTTATCTTCCGATTTGTCGCGTGGAGGGACAGAGAAGGGAGAAAGAAGGAAACGAACTCGGCCAGAAAAAAAGACAACAAAGGAAGAGAGATCAACAGCGTCAAGGATAGATCGGTTGGGTTGGGTAATAATTTGGTGGTCGCGCAAATGGAAGTTGGTTGACGAGGAGAAGCGAAAAGACAAAATGGGAGAGGGGACAAGGCTAAGCTAGGGGGGGGAATACAAGAAGCTAAGACACAGGGAGCGTGGGCCAATCAATCAGCCTTAGAGCCCAAGACTCATATTGCAGCTGAATTTGTTTATGTTTTTAGACTCTACTACAGTCGAGAATAGATGAATGAAATGGGAAAAGGACAAGTCGAGATTCTGGGGGAGGAATGGTTTCAACATACCACGCCTCAAGGGGCTGAAGGTTACCTTACTTCACTTTGCGTGCCACGGACGCTATCGCCAACTCGGGAGTTTGCGTCCCGACGGGAAGTGCGCATGACCAAGAGTGACAAATCCCTAGCCAAGAAAACAAGACAAGAGAGAAACAGATACAGATCTCAATCATTCTGTTTTGTTTATCGCTGTGCCTCTCTCGCGCACTCATCCTCAGTGACAAATGCACCCCTGAGTCCACTCTCTGGACCCCTGAAAGTTAAGTTCTTCCCCTGGAGCTTATTCCATTTCCGTTAGCCTAGACCCTGCACCAAACCAACAATGAATCTAGCATTCCATCTCGTCACCATTCCAATGACTCCATCTAGAACGTCAGTTTCACCTTTAAACTTTAACCTGTTAGCAAAAAGCTAGAAGGGAAAACTGGAAGTTTTTGGTGAATACTTGGCTGGAGGTTCTGTGATCTGCGACGGGCGGACGGGTCAATTACCTGGAAACTCCACTGCTCCACAGCGGATGTTCGTTTTAGACTGGAGCTGTCTGGTTTAGAGTAGACCAATTTCATCCAATGTGCTAGGCTGTGCTGAGTGACATATCACGGAGTATAATTGACTGCATAATTACCGGGAAAAGAGATGGAGAGATTATTGTTGATATTGGTTTGTTTTTATTGCCAAGCATCCATTGGAACCATGGCCATTATTTTCTGGCCCTTGTGCTTATTTATCTCCCTTGCATTTGTTGGTACGGTACCTGCATCAGGTCCATCAAGCATCGTCTCAATTGCCGTAGGTCCAAGTTTACAAGTTCGGCCGGTCTAAAATGAGATGCATCAATTTTCTCAGACGATGCCAGTTGAAAATTAACATCGAGATCACTGCATTTTAGATTTTAGGCTGTTGTCTTCATTGTCTGCGTCAAACATCAATCAGATTTGTGGCTGACTGCACCTTAGCCACATCGACGTCATTCCCCAGCCCCAGATTATCATCCCAAATCTCCCCAGTTTCCAGGATAAAAACCAACGCGACGTCATGCCAATGAAACAATCCTCGCCCGTTCACTAAAATAAACCCCCAAAAATTAAGCAACATATCTCGTGGCATTTCCAATCTAAAACTCTACATCTGCGCCACAACCTAATACCCATCACTAACACTAACAATGGACGTTCTTCTCTCCCTCCCAATACTATCCTACCTCCTCTCCCCCGCCTCAGCATCATGGTCCACATCCTTCAACATCTTCTTCTTCTACGTCCAGTGGACGACCTTCGTCCTAACCCACACGCCCTTCCGCGTGCGCCTGATCGGCTCCCTCGCAATGCGCATAATACTCTTTCTCTTCCCGTCGCTTGTGTCGTTACTCTTTGATACAGGCGTGCCAAGCATCGCTGAGTCGATCAAATTTGGCGGCCGTGCTTCGCTTGCCCCGCGGAATGCGCGCTTGCTTACGCGACAACTGGGTCTCGTGTTGGTGAACCTCTTGTGCGTGACGTTGCTGGAGGGCGCGTCGCATTTGGCGTTTACATATCTCGTTGGTGAGAATGATTTTAATCCGACGGCATTGCTGCCTCTGCCGTGGCAGTTGGCGAAACATATTGTGCTTATGATGACGGGGCGTGAGGTGTTGACTTACTACATTCATCGCAATCTTCTTCACTCCAGCGGCGCAATTGGCAAGCTTCACAGACGCTTCAGTCACGCCCGATCAGCAGCGCCGTACAGTCTCCTCGTATTTGCAGATCACCCCGTCCCCTTTCTTCTGCATCATTTCTTCCCTATGTACCTACCCGCCATCGCCCTGCGCCCTCACATGGTAACGTACTTCCTCTTCCTTGCGCTCTGCACGGTTGAAGAGACAGTCACCACGTCAGGGTACAGTGTCGTCCCTGGAATTATCATGGGTGGCATGACGCGTCGCAGAGCAATTCATTACGCGAGCGGAGGCGATTGCAATTTCGGCGCTTGGGGAGTTCTGGACTGGGCGAATGATACGGGAAGGGGGAGGGATGTACTCGATGATGTGAGGGCTGAGGCGGAGAAGCATAACGTCAAGGAGAGGTCGGCGAATAAGTTGAATAGCGGTGTGAGTGCTCTTCAGGGGGGAATTGACAAATTGACGAATGGGGATGATGACGGTAAGAGGAGGAGTTCGCGATTGAGAGCAAAACGCGCCGGCAATTGAATGAGCCATTCTTCCAATTGACATTGAAGTCGTTTCCCAGCAGATAAGGTGCAGCCATCTAAGTGTACAAACTCCCATTCGTCCCATTGCTTGTTCCATCTATTTATATCCCATCTTCTTGGCAAACCAGCTGAGCGTCTCAATGCCGCTCTGTACTCTCATGCCAATTCTGGTGTCCAGCACAAAGGTCTCCCATACCTTGGCGACATCCATCTGCTTCACACACTCGTTGTACTTCTCCCGTCTGTACGCCGCGATCTCATCTGGTGTGCCCTGGGGAGGATTGCAGCACTCTGACCATGCGATGGCGCCCTTTTCGTACACTGCTGCGGCGAGGACGTAGTCATCCTTTGTCGGGCCCTTGAATGCGAAACTGACCTTGTTAGACGTGATGCAATGTGGAATGTGAAACTTGAACTTACCGGTCAAACTTGAAAACGTGCGTCTCCAACAATTCCCTCGCCTCAATAAACTTTTTCTGATTGCGGAATAACGAGGCGCTGATGAGTGCCCAGGCTCCCATCTCATCAACCTCAGCCTTGATCTTATCTACAACCTCCGTCTTAGCAGCACATCTGTCCCAACTCATTCCCCCAACTGCTTTCTCTAGCTCAGCGGGTCCCATGCGCTTGATGGTGTTCCACATGTAACTCATTTCCAACGCGGGACTGGGCCCAATCGCATCAGCGAGATCGACGCCAAAGCTCTTAGCGCGGTCCTCCCACTTCTGAATCTTGCGCTGGACAAACACCTCGAACGGCAGCTGGCGCGCCATGAAGCGCTTCTTACCCGCTACACCTGGCGCCTTACGAAGGTATTCCTCCGCTTTGACTTTTTGGCGGCGCGCCTCATCCTTGTCTCCTGCGGCAACGGCGTCGCGGTAGAGTTCGATGGATGCGATGCCTGCCATGTAGTAGTACAGTGCGTGACTCCAGTCGTTAAGCTCGAGGCATCGCATGAAGGAGTCGCGCATAAGAGGCCAGTCCTGAATGGCCATTGAATTGAGTGAGAGCTCAAAGTTGTTGAGGGCGGTGACCTGCTTCATCTTGGACTCGCCGCCGGTGGTGAGGACTTCAACGGCTTTGGGGAGGTCGCGCTCATTGCTGTGCAGACGCGCCTCTTCAATGAGCCAGAGTCGCGAGTCGGGATATCGAGAGCGCATCGATGCAAGAAGCTTCTCGCATTTTTCTCGTGGGGGGCCGACAATCTCAGCACCCTCGTCGAAATCTTTTGCATCTGGGAGAATGTCGACTGCGCCGAGGAGGGCGTTGTAGTAAGACAGCAGGACAAGACCGGCAATGGCGCCGTTGACGTTGGCGTAGGCAGTGGAGCGCCAGAGCATACGAACGCCACGCTCACGATCACCACGGAACCCGACAACGGAAAGAAGACGAGTGAAAGCAGGGGGAACGAGGGTCAACATGAGAAGAATCATACCAAAACACATGTTGGCCCCGGAGTGGACAAAGATATCGAGAGGATTTTCAAGAAGAACAGAGTCGGACTCTGTAGGCTTCGATCGAGCCTCGCGCAGAGGCGCACCTTCATCAATCTTCTCATCTTCGGTGGTAGACGAGCTTGAAGCGTCTCCGTTCGCAGGAGTCTGTGTGCCAGAAGCCGATTCAATATCAAGCTTTTCCATGCTCTTATTCAAGTCGGGAACAGGCTTAGCAGACAGCGATGCCTCTGAAGTTGACTGAGGCATATTCTTCAGTGTTTTCGCCTCCGCCTCAATAATCGCATCAAGCGTCATGAACGCCTTGCGAAGCTTGAGAAAGCTCTTCATCGCGTCAATGAGGCTTTCATGCAAAACACCTACTACAGCGCCCATGAGCTGCGTCTCCGCACGAACGAGCTCGAATTCTGTACCGGGAGGATACAATTTACTCCCCGCACGAGCCTTGCCATGCTTCTGAGCCTTTTTGTAGTCCGCCCAGGCCTTGGTTTCACACTCATCGAGCTTGGTGGTGGTCTCGGTCATAACGGCTTTTTCAAAGCCTAGCACGGAGCGCATGAAGATGGTGACTGCCAGACCTAGCTGGTGAAAGGACGAGTCTCCAGTCTGCAGCTTCTCCCATGCTCCGTCGATATCGTCGTTCATGATGAGGCTGCACGATGCCATGGCATCGTCAATGTCTTCCATCTCTCGGGCCATGGTATCCTTGGTGGTGATTGAACCGGCATCGCTGTTGGCCTCAGTAGCTGGCGTCGCGGCCCCAGAGCGGAACCAACCCGCTAAACGACTCATTGTGATTGATGTGTAGAGTCTAATTGACTAGGTGAGATTGTGATGGAAGGCTATTCAGGTGATATACGCGCGAATTGATGCTGAGCCTCGAATGCTGACGTCTTAGGCTGAATGAGGGATCTTGAGCCCCTCTTTGTGGCGTTTACCCTGATGCTGACAGACGAGACGGGACCATCCGCTTCGGAATTTGTGATGATAACATGCAGATGTACAATACTCCGTAAGAATGATGCTTGAGGATAGGAAGTGGGAGGTTTTTGAGGTTGAGTGAGAGAAAAAACCACTCGTAATGCTGAGATCAAAAATTCAGGTCCACCTCATAGATAGCTTCTGCTTATGCAGGTAAGCTAAGCCTGCTAAGCTACCTGTCCCCACCGTATCCGCGGAGTTTAGGCCGGCTTACGCATGAGCTCGGGGCCAATCGGAGCTTGAGACTGACATCATCAGTTGATGATACGACCAGGTTTGGATAAAGATCTTGTGCTTTATCCAGGTAGATCAAAGAGTCGTACTGTATTTCCTGTCGCAGGTTCTTGAGTTTTGACTTTGTGACGTTGCATGTAAGCTCGTGAACGTCTGGTTTATTCACCGGCTCGTATCTTATCTCCGCCCTGAGTCAATTGCCACGTAAGGTACCTCGTTGACGGATATCGGAGAACAAGAGGGTCCGTCGATTGTATCGTCCCGGCTTTTTCGGATACTCGGAATGGACGAGTCTCCCGTCCTTATTCCCTAGATTACCGAAGCAATTGTGGCTTGAACCCTCTATGCAGGAACTCCGATGCCTCCGCTGTGATCAAGTTGCGTCATTCAGAGTTGTGGTTCGTTCAGTTCTCTGGTCTCCAGAGCCAAGGAAACTATGGTAATCGGTGCCTACCTTCATGATTGTCGAAATAACTCCCCATGATTAGAAAGAACAACACTGTGCTCGTATATAGGTAAAGCAATTGTTCTTTGACAGCTCCAGTTGTTAATACTGCTCCGTTTGGTCTCTGGATTGTTTTGTAAGAGGTAAAGCGAGCTACAAAGCTTTTGATATTGATCGAGGTCCTTGTGGTACCCTATGCAAGACTACAGTTCTATGTCTGATAAAGCGCATCATATAGTACCGCAGTGGTGGAAGCTATGCCATGATTCTACTTTTTAATTTTAAATTTCTCAGCAATACTGCAGCAGCCCCAACAATCAAAACGGATGTAAACAAACTCGAGTCAAGACAACATCGAGGAGTTTTCTGGTGTCTAGGGTATCCAACTAGTAGAGGCCTGGCTTTTCACAGGGGAGATGTGAGGGCTTTGGTTTAGACATGTAAAGCTTGTCATGTACGACAATAGTACTATGTAGATTGGGGAATAGACAAAGAGATGGTAGTGATTAAAGGACGCCACCAGTAAAAGATCCGCAGCGATATCGAGAGACCGAGAGAGGCTGAGTTGTTCCGGAAATAACTCAGGACGGGCGATGCAAATGGAATGAATCTAACCAGATATGGCTAGGTGAAGTCGATCGTCTCAACAGCTGGAGGCTCTGAAGAACCAGAATCATGTAACTTCACTCATCTCCGGGCACATAGACCATTTTGAATAAGATCGTAAAGCATTCTGCTGTGTTAGAAAATGAAATAAGAACCCAATGTGCCATGAAGCCTGTCGTATTTGATAGTAGGTGCAGCGTCCTTGGTCAAATACCAGTGTTTCCAGGTGTCGGGGCCGAGAAGGATCGTAACAGGGATGACGAAAACCAATCACACAAGCGCTAAGTCAGATCCCCTAACTTCACCTACATTAGTGATAACAAGTGAGACATGAATGCGAGATGTCACGAGAAAGAAAGTGAGAGAATCGGCACTTGTCTGAGTGCTGCTAATGCTATCAAATGTTTGATTACCTCCGTTTACAGAAGGTCAAGAGGTTATAGCAGGACAAACATTCAAATTTTGATAACGCTTGGTAATGTGAGCTGAGTGAGATGAAACATCTGTGATAGGGTTGTCGATCCTAGTGTCTTGAAACCTGGGGGCTGAGGCACCGACGGAGGCGGGCCTCTCATTGCACTGGGCCATTTAGGGATCATCTCACTACCATCTTTCCAGGGATGGTCCATGTTGATGAAGATCTTGATTTCAGCGACTATGTGAAGGATACTTTGAAAATTTGCTGTAATAACCACCGAAAGTTTTGTATGTTCAAGATCCCCGCAAGCCGCAAATTTATACAAACTTCATTTGAGGGTGGTCTAATCAGCAACGAGTCTCGTCTACACAGCCTGTTGACAACGGGGGCGAATATCTGTCTGACACACCAAGCCACTTACTAGCGGAGACTAGATGAATGGCGAGGCTCATTCCCGCTTCTTAATTAAGGACACTTGCAGGATGTCGATCCCTGCAACGCATCCATTGCGCCCATGACTTGAAGGATCGACAAGTAAGCTATAAGATGTAATAATCCTTTGTGTCGCGTGTCGTCTTCTCTTCGCTCTCTTTTCTCTTCTGCACCACAGAATTCCGTCATTATAACGTGAAAGATGGCGACTCGTCGGTTACTTGCCATACTGGCATTTCTATCTTTTCATCATGTGGTGACCGCGGCATTCACGAACCAGCCCCCGAGCGACTCCAGCATAAATAACCCTCACTATAAGCTGGGGGAGGAGATCAAGATCACTTGGGAGACGGATGCGGAGTTTACGGATCTTACAATGTGGCAAACCGATACTGGGAAGAGATACAACCTACAATGTAAGTTTATTAGAAGTCAATGATGAACTGTTGGTTGACCCGTGTTTCAGCAAACAGCAAATCGAAGGAGTATATATGGATCGCATCATATCAAGGCATCGACCCCGCAGACGGCAACTCTTTCAGTCTCTGGCTTTTCAAGACTGGTGACACAGGGGCTCTTTTTGCGAGCCATACATTCAACATCACCGATCCCTCGTCCGCAACAACTTCAGCGCTAACGGGTACACGAACAAACAAACCGAACACCAAGACAAAGACCGGCGAAGCAAGTGAGACGGAGACAACTGCAGCCACTGCTTCGTCAACAAACGAGCCGTCGTCTGGGCTGTCCACGGGTGCAACAGCCGGAGTGGCAGTAGGCGCTGTCGCTGGAGCATTTCTCATTGCTGGCGCTGGGTTCATGCTCTGGAGAAGACGGTGTGGTAATAAGGCTGTACCATCGACAATTACGGCAGAAGAAGCACCGAAATATGGATATGCACCGGTCGAAGCACCGGGTGATGACGCTGCGAGGCATGGGCCGTGGGAAATGGGAGGGTCGCTTACGCATTTCACCCATAAATTACCAGCTGACAGCACGGTACAGCATCGAACATGAACGGGGATAGGAGCATGGAGTCTGGACATATACCATCTCTTTAATGTTATTTATAGAAACCTTATGAGTTTGAAATTATCTTGCATTCTCCTTCACTATTCTGTGCTGTAAGTTCAGGTATCAGAACTCGCCTTAATAGAGAAGCCAACGGTCCGCTTCCCAGTCATGTCATAGTCCGGATCAGCAGATTTGGTTGTTAATTACGGTCGGCAGAAGTGGCATCTGTATGAGAGGGCCGATACTATCTTGGACTTAAATAATGAGCGTGTCTTGATGATTGGAGCAAACTATGAGAATATAAGGGAGAAGCTGATTGATTTGTTTGGATGGGCTGTTCCAGAAGATTTAATAATCTCATGCTCAATGTCTTCAACTCGAAATTTCTGCCCCTGATCCGTCAGGTTGGCACTGCTGCCTACCATCACCAAACCGTTCTCATCGTTCAGCCGCGCAAGTTCGCGTGAGAAAGGGCCTTCGCCAATGGCGAAACATAAGTACCGTTCTTGACAACCCGCTCAACATTCGGAATGAGCTCTGCTGCTGACTCTTTTATCTTTCCAACGAAAGCAACCGTCAATCCTAATTCTTCTGTGAATGTTCGAACGATGGTGTATTTACCATCTGGAACATCATATAGTCGCGTGAGAAGGTCGTATGTTCCAATGACACCCATAGAATGTCCTGCTTTACGCTTCTTGGCGATAAAGATACGCTCGATTGCATCGTGCTTGCGGCCATCATGCCGTATCCAACATCGGTTGGGGCGATTATAACGCCGTCCTTTTTCAAAACTTCGAAGGCCCTTAGAGCGTCCCGTTTGGCATCTGGAAGCTCGCCAGGCCGTGGCGCCACTTGATCTCAGGCGTTGCTGGTCATTTTGTCGATGGAGCGCACAGTAGTAAGACTAGTTGAGACTAGTGGCTGTGAGCTTATGATTATAACGAACTCGAGAGTGGTGGGGGCAAATGCAGATGTTTCTATGAAATTTATAGTCAAGAGGCTCTGAATTCTGGGTATGAATGAAGATCAAATATTCGGGAATTAAGCACTAATCACTTAGCTTATATGTTGAAAGGATCGAGTCAACCATGTGATAGCAACGCCTCACTTTACGCAGCCATTTTGACAACTGACACCGGAACGGACGGCATGCAGATCAATTCAACACGTCTGTCAAAAGGACGCTATATTGAAAATAGTACACTTGAATGCCACCTAAAATGTCAAAAGTTCCGAGTCAAGCGAATCCTTTGGTTACCTGCATGACTAAAGTACGTGCAACTACAGCATCTTTTGGCGTTTTATGGCGTTCATACGGAGTTAAGTCAACAATTCCGTTTATACTGCACGGTGACATTGAGCTCAGGACCATAAATAGCTCGCGGAGGAGCCTTCAATTGCAATCTAGATAATAGAATATTCTGAGGCTTATTCAGGCCTCGAAAAGCCAACATCCTTACTCCAAACACTTACCGTAGACACTAATTGAGCAAAATAACAAACTTACCATTTCTCTCTTATCAGACTTCGATCTCCCTCTACCGATTCTGCATCCGTTCAGCTCGCTTCTGCTCCGCATGGGCCTTGCGATAGGACGCAATCAACTCCCTGAGAGTCATAGAACCTTTAGGAAGACGCGACTCACTATAGATGTCATCGTCCTTAGCTGGTGAACCTTTCGTCTCTTCGACATCCACAACCGCCTGCGCCCCTTCGCTTGGACGATTCTCATCCTCCTGGGTAGCGTGTGTCTCATCCATCTCATCAGCAGTGATGTAATCATCTGAATCACCATCATCAAGAGTTTCACCCATAGCTTCAGCAGCCTCCCGAGCCTCTGTCTTCTTCATAATCGCAATCCAACGAGGCAAGTTCCTCTTCATGTATCCCAACACCAAGCCTTCCTTCTTCTCCCAGCTATATGGCCAACTCTCCTCCCACGGGACCTCAGCTCGGCGCTTAGAAAGACGAACTAGGTCATCCACATCGACACCAATCTCGATAAGCCTTTTAACCGCGGCATCGTGCTGGGTGGGATCATGGGTCTCGAGATGGTTGATGAAACGGATGATCTGACGAGCACCAAAGCTGGTGTTGATGATTCGCTTACGGCATGGCTCGTAGTCTGTGTGATCGAGGGGGTAGAGGGATGCTTTGGAAAAGGCATGATCCTGGTCTAGCTCAATGGGGCTAGGAAGACGGAGCAGAGAAATGTGGCTGCTTCCACTGGTGTTTCGGGTGTGAGAAGACATGGCAATGGAGGATGGTAAGAGAGCTGATGATATGAATTTGAATAGGGTCTGTAGTTGGCGACTCAAGTCTGGATGTCAGAGAAGTATGTTGATGCAGAAGCGTTTTGATCTATGGCCTCGAGCCGCCCTTTATAAAGAAAAAATCCTTGGGATTATGCTCTTTGTCAAATCGTCTGAACAAAAGAACATTTTCAGGTGATGCAAGTAATAGCTGGCAATGTGAGATCTGTTCATGCATGGAAGCAAAGACGGAACAAAAGAAAAGTGGAAAGAGACACGGAACATAAATACAACTCTTCACTGACTGAAGTAATGTTTTTGCACAACGCCAAGAATGAAACATGATTGAAGAAAAGGAGAACAATGGGGCAGGGGAACCTAAAGAAAACATTTCTAGCCAAGTGAGAATCCACAGGCCAGTGACGGATCAGATTCCCTCGCCTTTGTCCTTTGTGCGCAAACAAACTTGGACTATTCTCTTCGACATGAAAGACTATGTTACTGAAAACTAATAAACGAATCAGCTTGATTATTGATAGCATACCCCACAATGAACATAGTAGAATATCTGCATGAAATCAGTCGACATTGATTAACCTGTGGATAGATTAAGGTCGCGGGAGATAGATCGAGTTTCAGCCACTAAGAAATCAAAAGTATGTGTTCTATTCAAAATCTAGAGTCAACATATTTGCCGTAAACAATCAATGCCGTCAATAACTGATAAAACTTTTCGTTACAAAAGGTCACTCTCCTTCACTAAGATATCCCGGTTTACCTCACTGATATCCCTCAGTCCAGCCAAGTGCATGTTCATAGTCAAATCACCACACAGCGCTCTCAGAACATGCCTCACACCATCCTCACCACCTAAAGCCAACCCATAAGCATAGGGCCTTCCAACAAGAACACACTTCGCTCCCAGGGCAACAGCCTTCATGATATCAGCACCGCATCTGATACCACTATCAAAAAAGATATCAAGCTTATCACCGACAGCATCAACAATTCGCGGGAGCATACCAAGACTGCTCGCTCCGCCATCTTGTTGACGACCGCCGTGGTTGCTCACCACAATCCCCTGAACACCAACCTCAACACACTTTTTGGCATCGTGAACACTCTGTATTCCTTTGAGAACAATGGGGCCGTCCCAGTGTTTCTTTAGAAATTCAATATCTTCCCAGGAATGGGAATGGCCGGGGAATACGATCTTGGCCCACTCTCTGGCCGCGTCACCGAGACTAGCTCCTGCGGATCCGCCCTGAGCCGCTTGATAGACCCCACTCGCTGCATCAGTGATATCATAGCTGTGCTTCTCTTTGAACTTGTTCTGGAAAACAGGATCTGTCAGACCGATTTCAACACCGATGTGGTCTGGGTGAATGAAGGGGTTATAGCCGTTGTCTAAATCGCTCGGACGCCAGCCTAGGACGTATGTGTCAAGCGTGACGAAAAGAGCCGTGTAGCCGGATGCTTTGGCGCGGTTGAGCATTGAGATGGTGATGTCGTCATGTTCGCGGCTAGGCCAGTAGAGCTGGAACCATCGAGGTGCATCCTTTCCATTCGCTGCTGCAACATCTTCGATACTGGTGCTTGAAGCTGTGCTGAGCGTATACGGAACTCCAAGAGATGCAGCGGCTCGGGCAGTAGCAGCTTCACCTTCAGGGTTGAAGATTTTCTGAACTCCAATGGGTGCAATTGCCAGCGGGAAGGGAAGCTTTTGCCCAAGAACTGTGGTAGAGGTATCAGAGAACTGCTCATTGCCATTCCCATCCCTGTGACTTGGGACAAGGCGATTCGGAACGATGGACCAGCGAGAGAAAGCAGTCAAGTTGTTCCTGTATGTTGAGCCACTACCACAATTTCCGTGGATATAGCCCCAAGAAGTTGCCGAGAGTGTCTCTTTCGCCAAAGGCTCCCACTGCGAGGTTTGGAAAGTAAACGCAGGACGAGCGAAGTGAAGACCAGCGTCAAAGATGGATTTATCGTAACCGAGAACCTTTGCGCTTGGTGAAGCCATGATTAGTGCGAGTAATTACTTGCTGGTGTTTGTATTTGGAAGCTGATGAGGGAAACATCTCTCCAAGAAAATGCGACTATGGTATTATATATATATTCCAACATGCTTCTGACCTCGGTTATCGAGACAATTGCATCACAATAGATCCATGACACTGTCACCGAAAATTCTATTGTTCAGCCTTGTAGGTACAATGATGTAAATTAAAGCGGTTCGATCGGATATCTCGGACCGGACAAGTGCCCGCTGCATCGGCTTTCCGCCGGTGTTCAACCTTCAGCGGAGGCTAAAATCCGCGAAAGAGCCGCTAAGACACTAGCCTTTTGAGCCTCAGTCGATATCATCGTTTGAAATTCATTATTCGAGATTATGGTCGTTTATTTCCAGGTTTTGGGCGAACGTTCTGCTATGAACGGTCCGATTAACATGACGTATAGAAGTTGGTGCAGATACCGGACGGGTCTGAGAGAGATCTAATTGTTACTTTCTAGACGCCGATATCTCCCGATTGATGTGAATTGGATTGTTGCCTAACCAGGTTTCGATAGTCAGACTGATGACCTAAAAGGTACTGGAGTCGAACCCGAACAAGTCATCAAACACTATCATATCCCGCATATCCCGACTTGTGAATGCCTCATCTCCAGTGCCACAATGGTTGAAGCCAGGCTGAGGCATCGGTACAAAGTCCTCCTGTGCCATCAGCGGGATTTCAAACATAAAGCTTTGTATGATCTGATCGATGTCAAAATCGGAAACCTCCAGGTTAGAAAAGTCAACTGCCGTGTCAGGTGTTGGCTGCTGCGTGACTGACACGTCGGGCTCTTGGTACATGATGTCAGGACCAATTTCAGATAGATCAGATAAATCAATCTGTCCCAGGTGACCGTCTTGACAGCTTGTCGGTTCTATCGCCACGAATTCTCCCACGTTGACTCCCAAGCGGTTCATAATACCAAGAAGAATCTTCATCGTTCGCTTTGGGGCGTGGCACCACGTCTGCTGTTCAGATAGAATCTCCAAGCAATTTCTGAGACACAAATGCGCTTGCGATCCTAGACTTTTCTGCGCTGCCATACGCATATGAATGGTTGCACTAACGTACGTGGCGTACGAGATAAAGTAAGGCGCTGTACGAAAGCAAAAGTGCTGCTTGTAAATTTGAAGGATCTGGTGGATCTCTATCGCAGCTGTGACACAGTTGAAGAAGGCTTCGGGTGCGGCTATTCCAGAGACAGGTGTAAGGTGACCTTCTGAAAGAAAAGGACGATAGATCAAGATGATTAGGGAGTTACATAATGCCCTGCTCGAGTTAGTTTGTGCACAACAAAGCCAAGGAACACGCTCACAGCAGTGACAGATTGTGTGGAAGGATGTTGGAGGAAGTAGGGTCGTTCAGATCAACTCTCAGACACTCCGGCAATCCACTCTTCCAAGATTGAAGATCGTGGTGGAGAGACTGTGCAGTCTGCCATACTTGATCAGCAGCCTTTGCGGAGCTTCTTTCCGCGTAAAGAGCGCAAAGAATACGATCCATGATAATGCTGAGTCCGCAAAGTTGCCCAAACGTGGAGACACTATACGTCGGGCAATCCAACTGAGATGGTTGAGCAGAATAGGTCCGGGTATGAAAATCCTCCAGTTCTTCATATTCATCGAGAAACGCGATCGGTACACGGTTGTCATGTTCGCGTAACCGAGTTGGACGGCCTTGGTAGATAGACTGCACTTTGTCCGAGACTAGAAAGATGAGCTAGACATACATCTGCGGGTCTTTGGATGCTTACTGAATGTTGCCCAGAACACGCGACGCTCGACCTCCGTATCTTCTGCAGATGGTCTTTTTGAAGACCTTCGAGCTGGGCCATCGATGTGCAGACCAAGATCGATTATCATACTAATCGCGATACCTAAGTAATGCCACGAGAGACTCCTCTCGTTACACCACGAGAACAGGGCATCAGAAACAACAAGAAGCGCCTGAATGGTGGTTATTTCACTCTTAAACAACACCTGAGAACCACAGGCGTGCAAGGCTTGTTCAAACTTAATTCGATATGGACGCCCAATGGAATTCAGCTTGCCAGTGTTTCGAAGAGCGGCTGCGTCAACTGTATGCATGGAGCCAGCAAAGAGCATGGCCGTGAGGAGGAGATCAGAGTAGTAAGGACCGTTGCATGCCATGTCGCGCATGAAGGCAGGTCGATACACGATAGAGCCCATATAGTGCTGGCGATTCCAGAACTTGGAAAGAAGATCCATGCCGACTTTTGGGTCAACACCACCGAAGTAAAGCTTTCCTGCTCTGAGGTTGACCTTTTCAAGTTGGCCTGATCTGCATAAGCTTCGAATCTTGAATCTCGAGTGATATATACTCACGTTGCCTAGTTGTCTCTGCCAAAAGTTGATTCTTGGCAATATCGTCGGAGGGGAGTATACGAGAAGAGTCTCTGGCAGTTCCTACGTGTATAGCTCCGCTGGAAGGGCCATGAAAAGCAGCACCCTCGGGTTGCCCGGTCGATAAATGGTAAGGAGAGACAGCTTGAGCTTTTGCTTGGTGAGTCTGATCGCTGATACTGTTCAGCGTAAGTGTAGATTCAGTAGGATTTGGGGTTTCATTCAGGTGGTTTTCTTCTTGCTGGGTATCAGAATGTACGCTGCTCAAGTCTGGACTCCTTGAACACAATTGATCGCGTAAACGAGCATTTTCTTCCTCCAATTTCTGTATGCGCGCATTGGACGGTCTGCTCATGCATTTTAGCACCAGGCCAGCATGACCTCTTGGCAACCTTACCTAGCTTGAGCAGTTCTTTGGGAGTATGTACACTCGATAGCCCGACCCTGGCAATTTTCGCACTTTGGCTTCGCGTTATCGCAACCGAGCTAGGAAGGTCAGCAGACGCGTTGCACCGTGATGAATGCATTGTTTACCTTTCGCCTTCGGCAAAAGTCGCAAGCGGCAGATGCGCGCTGCGATCTACGTTGGGATGATTTCATGATGGCGACGGATGTTGACGGGCCGTGGTACTGAAGGAAGATGATGGTCCGCTGAAAAGGGATGTGGATTGAGATGAGATATTTTGAAGATGACATAAGCGGATAGACACTTCCCGCCACTAAGGTAAGGTATCGTTATACTTTTGAATTTAATCAGGTCAGACTGCCGTCTACTATTGATGCGATTTTGATACATTAATTCTCTTCACTTTGCATTTGACTAGACACAAGTAAACTGGTGCATCCCAGAAGCCGGTACAACAGCAATTCGATGGTTCCGAATTCTAGAGCGAATGGCCGCGAAGTGAGCCCAGCTATACAGGATTACCGATGCGTCTCCAAAGCGCCTGAACAATCACAAGCAGCGCGTTCAAGAAGTCTAATATCAGAGAAAGACTGCAATAACCAAGATTGCCGTTCTGCAGTGGCTCGTTCCACGACTTGAGCCCGAAACTACCTACATTAGGTTGTATGAAGCTGGGATCTGACCAAGTTGCAAGCGAAGAGCCCAAGAGTGGGGTCAGTTCAATCAGCTAGCGCACAGCGCAGTGCTATGAGCGCTATTGGCTTAGCCTGTAAGAAAATATTCGGAACAATCCTCCGCTTCAAGGAATGATTGCTCGGTAATTAATTTCCTTTTAACTTCAAGACCTCCTTACCAAAACTTACTTTATCTCAGCCCTATCGTTGTCCTATTTAGGATGGTTTTCACCGTCTAGCGCCATGTGAATAATCGTGATTCCAGCTTTACAATTGTGTCTCTTATTGTGTATCCGGTTACGACGCGGAAACAGATGGGATTTAACCTTAATTTCTACTTCACTTCTATTTGTCTATTCTTTTCATTTTCAGTCAAACATGCAATAAGCCATGTACCACACAGAAACTAAATAGCATGCCTGTTCTCAAAATCACCCTCACCCAAGCGCACTCCTTCAATAACCCTTGCAATATCCGTCTTGTCAATAGTCCCACAGTCCTGCCTGACCTTTTCCGAAAGCTCCTTCAGAAACGTCGCAGGGCTCTTGGTAAAACCACATTGACTCCTACTACCACCAACAGCATCGTCATCCAGCCTGTCCCAAGCCAAACAAAGCAAGTCACAGACAAGCTTGTAGTCGTCATAAGACGACAGATAAAGCTGCCCAGCAAAGAGATTGAGAAACGTGATGATGTCCCTCGGTATCTCTTCCACGACCTTCTTCCCCACGGAATACAGCTGAAGGTCATCCAGCGGTTGAAACCCAAGGTTGACCCTCGGCGCATAAAGGTGGAGAGCAACATGTTCTGACTCTTCGATAAGCGGGAGAAAGTGCTGCGCCTCAAATGGACTTATAACTACCATCCGAGAAGCACCATCCTCGTTCTTACCAACCAACACCCACTGTACAGGACGTTGATAGGAGTCGGAGTAGTTCTTCCCACCAAACGCACCTTTGACAGTATGCGCAAAGTCCATGCTCACCCATACCGTCTCGGGGAACTCCTTGACATCGAAGTGGACAGCTGCCGAAGTCTTGTTGAGACTTTGGAATGCGGGTTTCATTACAGTTCGGAAGGCGGTAGAAGATTCCGGAAATGAGCCATATGCTATCCACTCCTGCAGAAGCCTGTTGACGCTATGGGTGTCGGGCTTCAGGGCAGGGACCTTTTCGACTTGTCGCTCGTGCTGTGTTTCTGGCGCCAGCTCTCGTTCTTGTTCCTCCTGCAGAGAGCAAGTACGTAGCGTTTCTAGACCAAACTCTTCACATCGGGACTTGAAGACCTTTGCGGCAGAGTCATTCAGCCCTTCTGTGAGTGACGAAAGGTCGGCCAGACCTTTCTGGGGAAGATATCTTTCCCTCAAGCTCTGTCCCTCCTCTTCGAGAAACTCATCTGGCTTGGTGTCATCATCAGAGAGGCGGGACCATAGGTCTTCTTGCTTGGCGAACCTCACACCCTGCGTAAGCCACAGTGGCATAGCCCTCTTCAGGTCAAGACATGTCTCAGTGATAGCCCAGCAGAGGACATCAGAAACAGAGATTCATTCCCTGCTAGGAGCACCTTCACCCTTGAGCTGAACAATCTTGTGCTCAATCTCCCACGGAATGCAGAACTCCACAGTCTGTCCCTTACCCAGCTTGCGCATCCGCATACAAGCTTGAACCAACCTATCTTTCGTCAGACCAGCACCGAGAGTGACCATAGCACGATAGTCGGCGGGAAGCTTCAGATCCGTTCCGCGGGTATGTGCCTCATCTAGAAAGACGAGACATAGATCCAGCTGCTGGGAGAACGGTGAGGTCTGGAAGTCTTCAATCTTGCCAGAACGATCGATAACAACGATTTCGTCGCTGTCATTGAAGAATACCGCAGCTTGAGTGGAATCCTGATCCTGATAGCAGGCTAACCATTGCTTAGCAAACTCCTGGTTGGTAAGATCAACGACTTGGGCACCAACGTCGAGAATGACACGGGTGTTAGAGCTCATGTTGGATAGCATCTGCAAGAGAAGACTGCTGTCGAAAGTGCTACCCTTTGATTCTTGGGGCATCAATGAAATTCCGTTCTCTGGCTGGAGTAGGTATTCTAGAACAAGAGCGTTTGTATGCTTCTGCTCAGGTAGGTCGAGCTGCTTCACGTCGAGTGGCAGAACATATCGCGAGTCGTTGGTCCCACTGAATCCTGTAGTAGGGTTATCTTTCTTCTTACCAAGGTCCCAACCAGAAGCTGACAGCTTGTGAGGGAATTCCTTGGACTCTTTTGCGAACACCAGATGACACAGGTAGTAGTCAATAGCCGCTTTAGAATACCGTATATAGGGGAAGATCTCAGTAGTGCACTGTACACGGTCCCTCAAGTTGACTCCTTCCAAGTTCCTGAAGGCTTGTGGTAGCGATGGTGCAGTTTTGACCCAGTCCTGATACTCCTGCGTGGCATTGTCCGATCTACTCAGCAGCTCAAATGCCGCGAACAAAGCGTCATCGTCGAGACCACTGTAGTAATAACTCAAACAGGTGAGCGTGATCACCACGTCAGGCTGACTAAACTCCGATCGAGGTGTTGGGTTATCCTTTGCCCGGAAAGGAACTGCCAGTTTGGTCATCTTCTTTCTGTTGTGGTCCACACCGTAGTTCACTCTCCACCGTTTACTTCCCAGTGCGAAAGAAAGAATTCCCCCAGCGAAGAGTCCCCGGAGAAGGAGTATTTTTCTACTCACTGTTTCGCTCCAGAGGGAAAATCTCTCCACAGCCTCGATGTCGGAGGCTGATGGCTCAGCCTGAGAAATGTATCGTTGTACTGCATCTCGGATCCGTTTGGGCTGGCGTGCGATGGGGAAACCGGCCATACCAGTATCGCATATTGTCTCGGTGACACGGTTGAAGATTTCAGCTTCGGCGTCGGGTCGTAGAAATCGTAGGCGAGGATATCTTCCGATATGCCGGGCGTCGAATTCGATGGAATGTGGGTACTGAGACTTTATCTCTGGGCCGAACTTTGCAATGAGGCCCATGACTTCCTGGATGACAACCCATCTATCGGGGCTATGTTCGATCGGCCGTTGCTTCCCAAGAGTGTAGATAAGTTCGAACTTGACACTGAAATTCTCATCGCTCTCGTCAACGATATCTCGCGAGGAACGATCAAAAAGATTTCTTGTCTGCGACATTGCCTCGGCGACTTTAATGTCCCCGCTGATTCGTGATTCTACCTCCATCAGTTGGAACGACAGTAGATGCTCTGGCTGCACCATCAATACACCGCCCTCCTGGATACACTGTTTCATGAGACACTGAATAGCCTCCGCCGTCCGAAGATTCATCTTGGTGTCTCGAGAGAACGGAAGCAAATACACCGGTCGATCAAGAAGTCCTGATAGCTTGGAGATCAACATCTGGTGCATCTGCTTAGCCTGTGGCTTTGCAACAATGACTCGAACAAGCTTCGTCCCATCTCCAAGAGCCGTAGCAACAATGGGCACGATAACTGTTGACTTTCCTTCGCCCATGTTGAGCTGCATCACTGAGTTCTCGTCACCAGGAGGCTTGATCATCTGTTCAGCGATCTGCTGCTGAACATCGCGGATCATGATCTCGCTTTCGCATTCCAGTAGTAGCCATTCTGGATGGTCAAAGGGACACCAGCTTTGATGGCCACCGTTTTCAAGTTCACGAATAAGATCGACGTGGCTGAACTGGAACCGAATTAGACGTTTGGCTCGTTGTAATGAAGTGATCGCAGTTCCGTAGTGGATCAGGCTTTCCTTCCATCCAGCAGAAAGCGTCTTCCATTGGGCTGGTCTGAGCTGCTGCAGGATTTGAGTGGGTGACATCCTAGGAAGGAATCCAGCTTCTTCAAGGACAGTAAACATCGTGTGTGATAGTGTAGTTGAAGACAAGAGGGAAGAGAGTAGAGTCTCATACAGTTTTGTTAGGTGAGACTCGCATCTCTTCAAGTGGTCTTGAAGTAGGCCTGGGAGCTTTCGAAGCTGTTGCTTCTTCAGCTCAGATTCGACATGGCCGTGTAAACTCGAAAGACTATCCTTCAGCTCTGTCAAATACCTGTGTTCATAGTCAAGCTTGGCTTTGGAATCAAGGCTGTCAATAATACCACTGAGCTTGTTGCTCTGTCTGTTCCTCTCTGAGTTCACGAGAAGTTGACCCAAGGCCGGAGGAGTCCTATGATGCAAGACGCCCAGTGATGAGAAAAGATCTGACGTAGTCACAAATCTTGATGCTGGTCTGCTGGCAGGAATCAGCACCCTTGGTAGTAGTGGTGACACCTGTATGAACTCGCCCGGTACGTCTTCTCTCATGTAACCAGCTACTATATCCAAATGATTCCTCAGGCGAAGGTTCTTCAGCCACTGGTTCCACTTTCCAAGGGCACTTTCCATGGCGGGTCCCATCCTGATATACGACGCCAACTCCATGTATGGATCTGACGGCTTTTTCGGATCCTCAGAAGGCCATTGCCGTTGTAGGTGTTTCACAAACGTATCAATGGCTTTAGCGCTTCTATTTCTGTAGTCGTCTCTTCGCCTCTTTCCAACATCGCTACTTCTCTCATCGAAACGACGGGCAGATATGGCATCAGGGCTGCTGGCGTAACTGACTATATATGGTGCTATGGCAGCACGCAGATCCTCTTCTCGAATTTGGCAGCCAGCTGTTAGATTGTATGATGATGCACCGAGTGGTTTGCAGTCAGCCATTGATCGGAACTGGGTGAGCAACAGCAGCGCCTGGCCAACTTGAGGATCGTACTCTGAGGAATATGACATTGTGGCCATCCACATCATCAGCTCGTACTTGTCGAACCAGGTGACTGACTTCTTGTATGAATTGTGAAGGTGGAACCACACTGACGATAGATATGATTCTGGACCCTGTAACCAAGATGAGTCGTAGTCGATTCTGCTTTTAGGCAAAATCTCCTTAGTGTGTACGCTCTCATCGCCACTCATGAGGCTGAAGAGAAGATGGCCAAGCCTACCAGATACTGGTCTTGAAAGGGTGCAGGATTTGTTGTAGACTCGGTACGCCATTTCCACAGTGCGTGTAGACCTTTCGAGTGACTTGCTCTTCTCTCTTGATGCGTATCTGACATCCTGTTTCGTAGTAAAGTCTTCCGCACCGAAGCCAGAGACTCGAGTTGCAGATGTCCGAAGAATGGCGCGATCTACCAACTCATCTATCGAGCGGTGTTGGTCCATGATTGGAACAGGGTTCTTGGGAAACAAGAACTGAACTTCGCGATATTTCTTCAGGATATTCCTTACTTCCTTTCCATATCTATCATCTTGGACTGTGTAGTTCAGGTCATTCCGCCATCGGACCTTCTGCATCTCCCGTCGATCAGCGGGATAGTATGATCGCTTTGGTGATAATTGGGCAATGTTCGACAAAATTGTATACACCGATTCGGAGAATGCCATTGGAGCTCTGACTGAGGCGGCACCAAGGATAGTGAGAGCCTCCTCGGTTCCAGTGCGCTGGAGGAAGGGATCCGGGAGACAGTATGATGTAAGAGCGTGAAGGTATGCAAGATACAACTTGCTTTCTACCTTGTCATTGGGTACGATCCTGCGAAGTAGGGGATCTAGCCTGTAAGTATGAACTCGACTAGCTGCCTCACGATCAAGAGAAACTTCGGCGTGGTTCTCGACCCCGTAACCAGTAGACATTCGGCAGCTAACATCTCCCTCAGGTATGATGACAGACCTGATTTGAGAGTCATGGAAATTTCGTAGAACGAGTTTGTTCTCAAGTCCGATGAGGGTTCCAATGGCTTGGTTTTGATCAACCTCCATATCTCGGAATTGTCGAGACTTGATGTTGGATGACCCCGACCTGATCATGAACTGAAGGCGGAGCTTTGGTAGCTGGACCTCAAGCTCCATGCTTTGTTTGTGGAGAACCAGATGTAAGTCCGAGGCAGGCTGCAGTGGTGAGAAGATACGAGAGATTCTCTGCCCAAGCTCACTCCATGGACTTATGAGCACACTTTCTTTACCAAGTGATAGATTCCATGTGTCACTGTCCTTTCGTAGGTGCCAAATATCCTTCTCCATGCTTGGCCAAGGGTCATTGACGTGGCAGAACCCAATCTCTCCCGACGCCTGCTCAAGCCAATGGACGTGATTATCGGCGAAGTCATCAGGAAGTAGACCTTGGAGGTTCCTTGATGGTACCAATTCCAACGTAGAGCCGTTCTTGGCAAGACGTACAAGAAGGTCATCAACGCCCTTTTTTGTTTGCACACCAAGATGAACCGTGTACCCGTGGAACATCTTGGTCGCGCAGAAGCTCATACCTGGAAGGTTGCTCGGCATGACTTCCATTGTCGCAGATCCGAATAGTCTCTGATACTCCCAGTGAGCCTCGTACCGTTGAGGAAGTCGTGAGACAGGCGATCCATTAACCAATAACTGTCCTGTGAGAAGGCTGACGTGAACTTGGAGGTTTCCGGTAATTTCCGTGACCCAGTGATCAGAGATCAAGGACCAGGCACCCTCTCGTGTAAAATCAGGCCATCGTCTCTCGATAGCTATGTCGAGGCATGAACTTCCCTTGAAGGTTATTTCATTAACCAGAATGGGTAGGGATCTATGCATTGTGATTTTGTACCGGCCGAGCATAATGCCATACAGTGCATCATCCTGTAACTGTTGAAAGTCGGCATTGTTATGGACAATGATCGAGATTTCCAACAGTATCGCCGCTTGCTGTTCGTCAGCCAATACGTGCTCAAAGTGGTCACCCTCCAAATTGAACGTCTCGATACAGACAAGGGCGATGTGCACTGCTGCCTCGAGAAATTCCTCCCGTTGCGTGCGATGCTCAATATCCTGGACCTTGCACAATAGGTGCATCACCCATTTGTAAGAAATCTCTCGGCACTTTGCGATGAGTTCCAGAATTTGTGTTAACAGGAACTTGTCAGCTAGAGCAAGTATCCGAGTGGCCAAGCAGGTGAAAGAGCACAGTGAGGTGTACGACTCCCAATTCTCCTGAACCCTTGACACGCTCTCATCTAAGTACTTTAGAACCTGCGAACCGAACACCACCTCGGTGGGTTGAGTATGTGCATGTCTTGTCAGCTCACCCTCATCAAACGGCCCAGCTTGCAGCATCATCTGGAGTAGAAACAACGCAGTCTCTGGCTTATTGAAATCTACTGTCGGCATAGCAAGCTGCGTAAGAATGTTCATCCACTGAAGGCGATAGCCGTATGGCAAAACAGCTAAAGCCTTGAACTCACCAAGGGACATGTACTCTGGACACTCGGACTGGCTCGCGATGGCCTGGTTGGGTGTTTCTCCATTCTCGCAAAACCATGTTCGAGACATAAATCTTTGCAAGGCATGAGCTCTCGCAGGGAGTTTGATGGTACAGCGCTTCGCGATCTCTGTCGTTGGCTTGAAGGTAGACAGGAAGGTATTTCTAGAACTATCGTGATATTGGAAGCGAAGGCCGTTGTTAAGACAGACATCAGCCTCGGTACAGGTTTCGATAGGTCTCTGATTGCGGTGTGTTTGAGAGTGAGGTTTAATCTCAGAGAGTAGTTGCACTCTATGCCGCAGAGATTTGCACCAAGAACTGAGGGGTTTATACGTCGTCAAGGGAAAGGAAGCACGTGGGTGGTCTCCGGCCCTAGACGATTGAAATTTCAGGATGTTATCCAGGAAGTAGACCGTAGCATCTCGCCATACAGCAAAACTGACGGGTACATCCATCTCAAAGACAGACGTTTGAGCCTCAAGTTCATCTGCTGGGAGAGGCCACTCATGAGGGCTGAATTTGAGCTTCTTTGCCTTGGCGGGGAGAGCACAGCGCGCGCACTTGCTCTTGGTATGAACGTAATACTCCACGTCGTGTTCAAACTGGAGGACCTTCTCGCATTGCATGTCGTCGTACTTCTTCATGATATCGTCGTACTTTGCTTTGAGTTTCCGGAACTGCTGTAGCTTCTTATCGCGATCGATTTGTGCACTACGCTCGATCTGCTCTTTCTTCTCTTGGAGCTTTGGGGATTGTCGAAAGTACTCAACGGCGAAGGAAAGTCTCTGGCCGTATGATAGAAGTGCTGATAGCTTTAGTTTTCCGGATGAATCATCGAGGTACTCTTCCAACCGATGGAGTCTCTCCATGTCTTTCTTCGAATGGATTAAGAGATCGCTAAACACTTCACGAGGGATCTCATTGCGATACTTCAACATCAAAGGGTTGTGGTGGACGGCCATCTTATCAATAGCTACCCAGATCTCACCGAGAGTAAGGAGCATCTTCGACATTCTCTCGGGGCGTCCCGTGTACCATCTTTCCGCAGAAATATGATAGTGCTCAAGCAGTGTGTTCAGACCGTGGCATGATTGATCGCTGTTTAAGTGATGTTGAAGCCATGTGCTGAGGTTATTCTCTACCCAAGCCTCGACAGCTGCGAGCTCGAAAGATATGTTGTCATTATTAACAGAACCATTGACTCCAGGGAGAATTACAGGGTCTAGGGCCAAAGCAATAGGCTTGGCCTTGAATTCTTTAGTTGTTGATATTTGTTGCCGCTGGGGGATAGTAGCGAGGAAGGTATCGAGTTCAGGCAACGAGAAGTCGGTATGCTCTTCGAACTTGAACTCAGCTAGGACACCGAGATCAAGTGGCTGTTCGCTTCGTTGCTGAATATTGATCCATCTCTCCTTAAGCTCTCTAGAAGCCAATGAGACGATATCCTTTATAACATGAAGCCATGGCCCATCCTCAATATCCCCAAGCTTGCAAAGCCGTCTTGAGATCTTGGCCATCATTAAATGAATCATCTCACCAGACGACGACCTTTCGCAAGCAAGCTGAAGAGCCTGAGATATCAGGAACACCATAAAGCGCTTGTAAAGCTCCTGTGATCCTCGTGGATGGCGCGCCATGGTGAGCTGAAGTCCCACGCGAAGAAGAAGCCACAGCGGAGATCTCGTCCATGGATCCCTACTGTTATTCCACG
Source organism: Fusarium chuoi (assembly GCA_022627125.1). Lineage (NCBI taxonomy): Eukaryota > Fungi > Ascomycota > Sordariomycetes > Hypocreales > Nectriaceae > Fusarium > Fusarium chuoi. The sequence continues at coordinate 463,509 of JAJALE010000864.1, read as the reverse complement.
AAACTTCCTCACGCGTTCTTTTCAGGACCGCCTTGATCTCAGCAGGTGTCCCAGCACCTCGCAGAAAGCTCGTCAACAGCTCAGTAACGATACGAGGGTCTGTTGTGTCGCGCTCCTCATTGTGCATCTGCTGTGCTTTCTTCACTTTGGGCTGCATTTCTGCTACGGCCTGATGACTCATTTTGACAAGAGTCTTAGTCAGGACCTCTTGGAAGGAGGAATCGTTGAAGTCTTTGGCGGAGACTTCTGTCGCAGTGGCAGGGAACTCGCGAATAAGACGACCTTTGGTCGTCATAACTGCTCTGTTGGTAGGCGAGAGCTCAAATGTCTCGAAGGAATATGAGCTCTCTAATCGTCGGATGATTAAGCCTGCATTTTGTTCCGTGATATGATACATTGAGGCGGCGTCTGCTGTTCACGCGTCAGTAGTGTGATCGGTTAAAGTTTGCGACAAAACTTACCCTGTTCTGAAAGTCTCTTGAAGGAGTTCTGGACACTTCTAGAATCCAGGTAAAGGTTCGAATCTCGAGCATCCCGCGTGTTCTTCAGCAGAGAGATACAGTGATTTGTTACAGCGTTGTCATCTTCGTCAGATAATTCCCTGAAGCGTTCCAGGGATTGGATAATGAAGTTGATGAGGAATTCTTCGTTTGATGCCAGGGTATCATCGTGTCCTGGTAGCTTGGATGGAAGAATAAGATGATGGAAAAGGTAGTCGAGTTGGTCGTTTGTGCAAGATATAGTCTGCACTGGAGTCAGGCGAGATTCGTCCATTGTGAAGGGATGGGAGATGTCGAGTTTCTTGCAGGGGAAGAATCTTGTCACGGGAATGGGGGAAAAGCTGGACTTTTTATAGTATATTTCAGAAAAGCTAAAAACGATGTGAAAGGGAAAGGTGTTGATATGAAAGTTTGTCTAATACATGCTATGCCGTTGTGAGTTGTTGAATAGGGAGATTTTAGATGCCCCCGCGATCATTGGTTGTAAAGGAAGTAGACTTCGTTCACATCGAGAAAGGGTTCACACTAGAATATAGACTTTCGAGTGGCCAATAGCAAAATGTATTAAACACTGCCAATAATGATCCAAAGATATATGGCTCAAAACCAGACTATCCTTAATTTTACTGCTTCTAGTTTAAGTATACTGGATATTATCTCTTTGATAGAAAACCACCTACCGCGGGTACATTTACATTATGCCAGGGAATATATCGCCTGATTAAATTTATAAACAGTATAAACCCCCCTGTAAATTCTATCATACGACAAGCCATTTCTTTTACCTTTTGAATATTATTTCGTGATGTTATACACTTCCATTTTACAGACAGATACTCTCGTGACTCGATACCAAAGTTTCAAGATAGAGTTTAGTGCAGCGTGTCAGAATCGCGGTGCCTGGCGCCGATCTCCCGCGTGCCAGACTCCATCTCTCCCTGAAACCGTTGTCTCTTAGGTCTGCTCATGGGGCGCAACACAAGACATCAGCGAGTATTTCTTTGCACGTTCACCATGACGGTTTTGCGTATTAATTTAACCCCCATCAAAAGTGGCACAGCCTCACGTGAACCTTTTCCACCAAAATAGCAGACAAGCATGTGCAAATCTCCCCAGAATTGCAGTCTCGGGCCCGGGAACATCTTCCGCCCGCCGACGTCACACCAGGGATAATTGCAGCACAGCGCAGCGTGGCATGCCCAGATGCCAATAAATTAGGCTACAGAATAACTCTGATAGGCACCAGAATACACTGCAGACTGCAGAGGCATCCAATTACGCGTCCCAATTTCATGATAACCCTCTTCATCTCGGTTACATTCTGGCTACTCCTATCGCTTTTGGGCAGGGATGCAATGCACGTCCTGAGGCCCGGATGTGGCGGGGCCTCACATCATTTTCGAGGTGGTTTGATGTATCAGCTCAGCATGCCGTGCGATTAAAAGGGTTGCTTTGACCGCTTAATCTCGTGTTCAACCATCCGTTCTTCTTCCCTTCACCTCATACGTATATGGGCGAAAGAGTCTGTGACCATGGCCCTGAAGCAGAATGGAGGCGCTCATTTGAGTAGCGATATTGACTTTATCGCGACACCCAAAGCGCCCGCTGACGTGCTCTCTACCGGCAAGAATCCGGGCGTTCCTTTGACCAATGCAAGTCGTCGCACGGATTTGTGTCCATCATGTCATATCTGCTAATTACTGCGAATAGTCTCCCGCTATCAAAAACGCTCCGCTCCCCGCCGACGGCCCCGGATACGAACAATGGTCCAACATCTTCCTCGGCGTCGCTCTCTACGGCGTTCCTCAATGGCTATCATGGAAACTCGGTGGTGGTCTCAGGCTGGCGATTTTTCTCGCCGTCTTCACCACTGTCCCTGTATTAATCGTCATTTGGACCTTCATGTCCAAATTGAGCCCGCGAATCAACGACAAAGTCCGTCTTCCTGGCCGACCGATCGAGTTCTACCTCTCCTTCAAAACGGACCAGCTCCGCGCGCGATACACGGGCCGCCATAAAATCCCCATGAATAAATTCTTCGAACTCTATTTCACAGGACAAGTCGATCTCAACGCCGACGCCCTCGAGATATTGGAGTATCGCCATGATTGGGCGACGTTTAATTTCACCAGCGAGACATTTAATTATCTTCTATTCAATTTTTTCCCCGATGTCATTCTTCACTTGCGCTCGCAGGACGAAGAGCAAGTTCGCACCAATTACGATAGCGGAAACGATCATTACGCTTGGTTCCTCGGGCCACGAATGATCTACACTTCCGGTATCATTTCAGACCCTGATCGCGAGGAAACGCTTGAAGAAATGCAAGATAATAAACTCGCCATCGTCTGCGAGAAAATCAACATCAAGCCCGGCGACCGAGTTCTCGACATTGGCTGCGGCTGGGGCACCTTGGCCAAATTCGCCAGCTTGAACTACGGCGCGCACGTCACGGGTGTAACTCTGGCACGAAATCAGGTTGAGTGGGGAAACGATGGGCTGAGAAAAGCTGGTGTTGGCGAGGAGCAGAGTCGGCTTTTATGCTGCGATTATCGCGATATTCCGGAGCAAAAGTTTGACAAGATCACGCAGCTTGAGATGGCGGAGCATGTTGGCGTGAGGCGCTTGACGGGGTTCTTTCGGCAGTGTTATGACATGCTAGAGGATGACGGGGCCATGTATGTGCAGCTGTCGGGATTGCGCAAGGCATGGCAATATGAGGATTTCATTTGGGGCTTGTTTCTGAACAAGTATATCTTTCCTGGCGCCGATGCATCGACGCCCTTGTCCTTTTACGTTGGATGTCTAGAAAGCGCTGGATTCGAGGTCAAGAGGTACGTGACCCGACGTTTTTGAAGGTATCTACTAATTGTTTCAGTGTTGACACTGTTGGCGTTCATTATTCCGGCACTATTTGGCGATGGTACAGAAACTGGCTTGGAAATGCCGAAAAGGTCAAAGCCAAATATGGCGTTCGATGGTTCCGAGTACGCATCCCCATAAACTCTACATGATGAAATAGCTGACTGGAGTAGGTCTGGGAGATTTTCCTAGCTTATTCCACCATCGCATCCCGTCAAGGCTCGGCTACCTGCTTCCAGATTGTGGTTGTCAAGAACCTCAACTCTACTCAGCGCATCAACGGTGTCTATTCTCAGTATGGTCTGCTTGGTGCTCTGGAGGCGGCTCGAGCTGCCGGAAAGGCTGTCCTGCCCAAGTGATATGAATTGGTGGCACAAAAACCATTACAGTTTGCGTTTCAGTTGGTGGTTAAGGTGAAACCTATATTCCTGGCTTTTTCGGTGTAAATTTATGTTTTTGTATTTAGTATGATGCCAACTAATGGGGTCTTGGTAGTTTCGAGAGTCTGTATCTTGATTTTATGGTCTTTTCGCGCCTCAATCCAGCACATAAGATAGTAGACAATGCCTTGCAAATTTAGAAAAGCCGAGACAAAATGAGGTAGCTGGTGATCAATAACGCTTGCTGGTCGTTAGTTGATAGCAGCATAGAGACCAACAACCCCTCCAGCCCCTATAAGAACAGCCCTCACGAGGTTCAGCCACCGGAACCTTTCCAGCAACTCATAAACCTTCTTGTCCTCCTCTGCCGTGGACTCCCTCTCCGTTTGTTCCTGGGGACCGCTCAAGTCTGCGAACTCAAAGCCTTCATCCGTTCCTTTAACAGACTCCCAAGCACTTCTACCAGTCGATGCACTACCCTCAGCCGCTTTCTCACTCCTCGCTCCCCCAAGTCTATTATTCGCCTCAATAAGAGCAAAAGTTTGTCGGAATCACGAGTTGAGTAAACGGTGCGATGCTAAATGCTAGAGCCGCAGCGGTTAAGAATGTGTTGGTTTTGGGACTATTGCTTGAGAAGGTGAGGAGGGACCCAGAGCCTGTGAAGTTATTGGAAGATGCTGAGTAGATAAAGCCAATGGTTGACAGAAGCGAGGCTGATGGGAATACATGTGACCCGCGACTGAACAGCCATCGGATAGAAGGTAGAGAACGTGAGGCAGGCTGAGATTGAAGCTCCGGGACGTCGAAGAATGTCAGGGTTGCGATTCCACCTGACGCCATCAAGGCAGTGGAGATAGAGATGATTTCAACTGTCGACATGTTTGTGCAAGTAGTAGTTGATAGTACTGGAATTGTTAGGGTCATTCTTCGAGCTTTCGAAGTTATATCTATGTTCTACTAGATAATGGATGACGTAATGTGCCTTTGGCCATGACGCTTGTGTATATATGCCGGCCTTTGGCAGATTTCCGGAACCCGCGACGATTGTCCGTCTTGAAATCAGATTCCTAGTCCAAAAGTGTTTGATTTATCAGAGCTCGCCCGGTAACTTCTACTAGGTTCATCATACATTGCCACCATAATATGTGTGTACACCATCATAGATCAACCTTGACAGCAGCAATATGCTGTGAATAAAACCCAGTGACAAACAACCAACCCTTCTTCTTACCCTCCTCAAGTTTTGGGTCAATTCCAATCAACACAGCTGTAGCCGCAGATCTCAGTCTCTTTCCGTCGTCTTCGAACAGGACCTTATTCTCCCACTTTCCGTTCTTTCGCTGAGCAAGCCATACTGTTACTGGTTCAGTGGCAGTGTCGATGCCAATGCTGTTTGCAAGCTCACAGGCCTTTGAAAGACCAGCCGAGACATAACCGCTGCTGTCGTTATCTCCACTAGCAAAGGGATCGCTGTAGTAGAAGGGGTTGTCAACGGCCGTGTCGAATGGAATTGTTTCTAGGACTTGGATAGTATGGTCTGGCTTAACCGTAGATATGTGGATATCTCCGCTGGCTGCACTGCCAATGGCGATTTCGTTGGGAGTTCTCCCGTGGCCGAGGCCGTTGTTGTTATGCAGGCCTGTCAGAGCGACGGAAGCACTGAACCCGGCTGTTGAGTCCTTGGAGCCTGTATCGGTGATTTCAACGTAGATTGTGTTTGACCATTTGGCGCCATAGTACATATCCTCAACCTGTCGCATAAGACCCTCGCGGTAATGGTGATCGTTCGTGACATAAAAGCTTGTCGGGGACAGAGCAACAATGTCGTTTGGAGTCTGGATCAAAGCATGGCTGATGGATCGAAAATACTTGGCCGAAGAAGACCCAACACGATGATGGAAGATCTCAACCTGGGAAGCAGCTTTGTTTCCGCCAAACGCCTCTTTCTTCCCATCAACAACATGCTGAAGATACTCGGGATTGGGAAGATGATTCACAGCAAAAATATAAACTCCATCCTTATCCTTGGGATCAGCAATAACATCAATACCATGCGTGATAAACGGTCCCTGAAAGCCCTCAAACTCCAGTCTTTTCGACTTGAACGTCTTTGGATCTATGACGTGGATCGACCCACGCGACTTGCTAGCCGTGAGGGGATCGTGCAGAACGCCCAAACCAGGAAACCACGAGAACCGCGGGGCGTACGAGTCTTCACACGCTGTGTAGAGCAGACCAGAGTGAAGATGCACGTCTTCGCAGACAATTGTGTCATCAATGGTTATAAAATCTGCATCTGAGACGATAGTGGACGATGGAGTGCGGAAGAAGCCGAGAACAGTTGTGACACGATTAACAGGGCGGGCGAGAAAAACACCGAGACCTATAGTGAGGGCTGATACAACCAAGGCCTTTGGACCGACGGCAGAAGACTTTGAGGCCATTTTGGAATTGTTCGATGGGAAGGAGAAGATTTGGTCTTCCCCGGTTCCACGAGGGCGATCTTCATGATAAATGAGGGGGACGTGGAAACAGCCACACTTTTTGCCGAGGTCCGAATTCGAGGTTAGTTCGTCAACTGAAAATCAAGACTTGTCTCATTTAGGTTGAACAAGAGCATCGTGATTGGTATTGGGCATGCGATATACGAAAAATCGGAGTTAGCGATGCATACAAGCTGAAACTGAATCCCATAGGTGGAGCTGGAAATTTTAGGTAAGCTGACGTTGAATACTGGACAGGGATTTATGTAATAATTGCGAGATCCTATGTTGCAAACAGTGAGAATAATTGTTTATGGATAGCAGGAGACTGTGCGATCTAGGGGTTAGAGAGGATGTAAGTCGGAAAAGCTGTTCCGTCGTTGTAATCATTACGTGCACTTGTGATGACTAGAGTTCGGCTCCGCGAATCCTTTGCGGCATAGCGATTAAATGCAGTGGCCTGGGACATTTAATAGGGATCAACGGTAATTATCAGAAGCCCATAAACTTATCACGGGACTTGTACGATTGTCCGAAGCTGATGAATGGAGTTAACTTGAAGAAACTTCAGTAGAAGTTAGATCCACTCTGTTGCTGGTATTGCGTAGGCACAAGCTATTGAAGATAACGTAAGGCCAAAGCAAAGATACCCCTCAAGCAATCATAGCCGGTATCTTGGTTCTCAAGGCCTGTGTCTCAGGCTACCATCATGCATGTTCCTAGCTCTCTCGGGTGACTCAAGGTCTCAGCTATAAGTCATCTTTGTTATGTGATCCCAAGCTATTGATGCCAGTGGAACTCCAAGGTGACGTTAGAAAAGCGCAGGTGGATAATATGCAGAATTATTTCTAATGCGTACAAATGATGCTCTGACCAAGCTGTGAGACGACTCGAGACCGGGGGCTGTAGGACTCTACTTACAAAGGCTGAAACATATGGAGCTGTTGGCCTTAACCCTGAACATGGTCACGAGGTCTTGTTAATCAATCGAGCATTACTAAGCTATCGATAGTAGTTTATTGCACAATAAACTTGGGGATTGACGTCAAACGTTACAGTGTTGGGCTATACCCTTTGTGACATAATTCGTGATATGGCGTGCTCAACGGTTCCATACAGGACGCTTATCGACCTGTCAACAGTCGGGAAATGCACACAATAAGGAGACAGTATGAGCTATACCTGGAAAACGGAGATAAGAGAGTCAAAAACGGACAAGATGTCTCGATAGTCGTAACACTCGATGGATGTTCCGGATTAAACCGTCTTGATGGAGTGAAATTGAGCGGTTTTATATTCAGCCCTGAATCCCAAAGCGACTGATTTAACTATTCCAAATTATCAGCAATTCTGGTGCTCTTATTAATCGACTGCATTTCTATCGTGATAATCTCAACGATACCATAACCATGAGTCCTTTCTTAAACGGTGATCGATCACCGTCACCCGAAGAGCCAACCAAGTTCGGCCCCGACATCAAAGTGGCCGTAATCGGCGCCGGTGTCAGCGGAATCTGCGCGGCAGCATATCTCCTCAAAGAAGGCGCCGACGTCACTGTATTCGAGCGATCTGGCGTCACATCTGGAGTATGGCACTACGACCCCAGAGCAGCGACTACAGACTACCCTAGCGAGAAGCCTTCCGCCGGCGACTATGTGACTTCACTCCCTGGACAGTTCTCATCAAGCCGAACCAAAGACGCAAGCACTGCTCATCCCCTCGAGACGAAAAACAGGGACAACCTCGACGTTGCATTCTCTCCTCCCGGCCCCGCTTATTTCGGTCTCCGAAACAACGTCCCTACGAGTCTGCTCTACAGCAATCTTGGTCCATGGCCAAAGGGAACTGAAGATATCACCGGCCATGAAACTATCCAAAGTTATCTCCAGGGTCTTAGCAAGGAATTAGGCGTCGACGATGCAACAATTTTTCATACACGTGTTGAAGACGTTAAAAAGAGCGACGATGATAACCACTGGGATGTCCGAACAATAACTCTCCTCCAAGGTAACGGCGAGCCTAGGATCATCGAGCGCAATTGGAAATTCGATGCTGTCGTGGTAGCAACGGGCCATTATAACCTACCTCGTATTCCGGATACCCCTGGTCTTGCTGAATGGAAAGTTCACTTTGGCGATGATGTTATCCATACGAAGCAGTATCGTCGGCCGGAGCAGTTCCAAGGAAAGACAGTTTTAGTTGTTGGTGGGGGTGCTTCGGCGTATGATGTTTGCCGTGAAACTAGTGAGACCGCGAAGAGGGTTATTCAAAGCACTAGGGGCGGAGATTTTGATCTACCGCCTTCGATGTTCCCTGGGAGCGTTGAGCATGTTGGAGAGATTGAGAAGTTTGTATTGGAAAAAGGCGGAGAAGCCGGAGAAGTGAAAAGTCGAGTTGTTCTGAGTGACGGAAAGGCTCTCGACGATGTTGATGCTGTGGTTTTGGCAACCGGCTATCTAACATCGTATCCCTTCCTGGCACAGTATCATCGCGACGACGTATTCGCCAACGACGCAACACGCGATATTCTCATAACCTCTGAGGGAAACATGGTGCATAACCTCCACAAAGACATATTCTACACCGAGGATCCATCCCTCTCATTCATCGGCGTACCATATTACACTGCAACCTTTTCCCTGTTCGATTTTCAAGCACAGGTTCTGGCTCGCGTACTCACTGGAAAGACATCCTTACCCGATATTCAATCTCTGCGACAGGAATACGACCAGCGTGTTGCGAGCAAGGGACGCGGGAGGAAGTTTCATAGTTTGGCCGGAGATGGTGAAGAGATCGAGTATGTGAGGGATTTACTGGACTGGGCGAATTCTAGTCTTGTTGATGATAAAATCGAGCCTTTGCTTGGGCATTCGAAGGAATGGTTGGATACGTATAATGAACAGAGGGAGAAGAGGAAGTTGTTGAGGGTTGCGAAGGGTGCTGAGCCGGAGGGGTTATGGGCAAGGCCTAGTGATCTGGAGAAGGCATAGCGAAGTGCTAAGTCAGGATGGCATGCAGCTTTAGTAATCCGACTGTTCGCAGAGAAAGCAGATGATTGCGTTTCGTACAATTGAAGATATTGTGAAAAGTGTGTGGTGGTTCTGACTTTGAAATGATCATGTCTGGCTGTTGGGTCGACTGACCCGAAGCTACGGGAACTATGTCGTGCGTTGTCGGCGAAACATTTCTCAGTCACCCAGAGATGCAGCCTTCAACGAAAGTGAGGCTCATGTATCCTAATCCGGCCAGGTTTCATCCAGTCTTTCGTCTCAAAACCACAGCTAGCCTTGATGAGGACGTTTTTGGAGGTCTGGTCCGAAGCCTCAAGGTTTGGCCAATTGTGGGCCCTCAACCACGACGCCGATGATCCTGAGCAGCCAGCTGGTGCAAAGCCGTCTAGGGGAGGAAAGAAAACACAGGACCTCAATCCTAAATGACAAAAAGACTTAGGTAATATAGCCTAAGCTTAGGATGACTTTTACTAAGTTTATTTTGACACTCTACAGCAAGGTTCGCTGTTTTCTTGCCCCCCGAGCGACGTGAATAGACTGGCAGCAGCATATAAAATCACAAATAATATCAAGTCATGCAGGAACTCGTCGGGGAACGCGAGCCGAACCAGTGTAAAATGCCTCACCATGCACGGAAACAATCTCACCGGTCACGCGCCATTAGACAAAGTATCGAATATTCCGTGGGGGAATCACTAAACAAAGCTGACCAACAAGGTTGCAGCAGCAGGTTAAGCATATTAATTACCTTAATTGAGAATAAGCGTTGGGTCCCGATCCACAGACTGTTAGTGCCAAGACACCTTGATAGTTACCGCGCAGTGGGAACAAGAACCTTGATAGACACGTCAAGACAGAAAACACCGAGGCTAGCAGTAACCTTACCAAATACTGCTGGCTTCTGATTTGCTAAATGTTTGGATATGACGCCACTGGAAAATCTCTTGACGGGCTCTGTTTGCTAATGCATCGACCGGTTCAACCGTCAAACCTTGTATGGGCCCCCACGAGGTATAGCAAGACAAGGGTATGAAGGATTTTCAGCAGTGAATGGCTGGTTCTTACCAGAATCTGGGAACCTGGATGCTACGATGGACAGCAGAAGGGCTGTATAAATACCAGTCAATGCTTCCTGCATAGTACTTGTTTCCTCAGCCTCTCAGCCTCATCCGCCAATCCCAGAGCTACTCCTCTCCATCCCAATCAACCGTCAAGATGATGTTCAAGACCACCGCTGTCGCCCTCCTTCTCGGAGCCGCTACCGCCACTCCCATCTTCGGCCGCGCAGAGACCAGCACCACAAAGTCTGCCCCCCAGACCACCGCTACCAACAGCGTCTACGACTGGTCTGAGGGCTGGACCAAGGACTATCCCATCCACCAGTCCTGCAACTCGACACTCCGTCGTCAGCTGGTCAATGCTCTGGATGAGACTGTTCAGCTAGCTCAGCACGCAAAAGACCATCTCCTCCGATGGGGAAATGAGTCTGAGTTCAAGCAGAAGTACTTTGGTAACGGATCTACTGCTACGCCTATTGGTTGGTATGATCGTGTTATCAACGCCAACAGGGCGGGTATGCTGTTCCGTTGCGATGATCCTGACAAGAACTGCGCTACTCAGGATAGTAAGTTTATCCCATGGCCTTGATATGAGTATATGACTAACAATTGTAGAATGGGCTGGCCACTGGCGAGGTAGCAACGCTACTACGGAGACCGTCATCTGCCCTCTCTCCTTCGAGATCCGCCGCAGCCTCGACTCAGTCTGCGGTCTCGGCTACACCGTCGCCCAATCCAAGCTTAACACCTTCTGGGCCACTGATCTCCTCCACCGCGTCCTTCACGTCCCTACCATCAGCGAAGGCATCGTCGACCACTTCGCCGAAGACTACGCTGAAGCCGTTGAACTCGCCAAGACCGACCCTTCCAAGAGCGTCATCGACAGTGATGCTCTTCAGTACTTCGCCATTGATGTTTACGCCTACGACATTGCTGCTCCTGGTGAGGGATGCACTGGTGAGGCTGAGGAGAAGGAGACTCCTACCAAGGCTGAGTCTGCTAAGCCCAGTGCTACCAAGGAGGCCCCTAAGGAGTGCCACACTCACAGTGATGGTGTCGTCCACTGCTCCTAAAGAGTGTGAACTGGTTTTCGATTCTCAGGGTCCTTTTATGTTGTATTGTCGATTAAGTTGAGACCGCTATTGGTATCGTTTTGACGACAAGCCGCTATGGACATAAGCGCTTTTCTGCTTGTGACATCTGGCAAATTATATCGATCGCTTAGTCAAAAGATCCAATTGATGTCGTTGCATGTAGATACTGGCAGATTAGAAGGACTTTCACATAGATGGCCCACAGGCAACAAGACATAATGATAATTTGTACACGATCGTTCCGGAAAGTTGACCTTGAGTGCATCCTTTGTATTTTCCTTCGCATGAAACATAAAGCATTAACGTTTTTCATCAATTTCAACTCAAATAAACTGGTTCTTCTCAGGATTTGCAAACCGGTCTCAAGCTGGCCCATGACTTTTTTATGACTTGGTTGAGATTGATCTTTGCTTATTTCTATTCATCGAGCCATTGACTTTTGCTTTTATATTTCTTACATTAACCCCCTTATCTGAGAGTGATAGGCAGGCGTACTATAATTATAATAAGCTGCGGACACCACGAGTTGCCAATCTCTTTGGTACCAAAGTCCTATAGACACTGAAAGATATGTCCCCATAAACAATCCTTCTTATCTTTTCGCTTTCTGCTCTACAATCAGAACAGTAATCAATTAAATCGAAAGATCTGTCGCCCCACACTACCATTCCGTCGCTAGATGTCTCGCCAACTGGCGTGGGCTCTGTGTTCAGGTTTTGCAGTTCGATGAGTTCGAAGTCCTCTCTAAGCAACACTCTAACTCTGCTTGGCAGTACATCTTTCTAGGAAGTTAGTAACTATTGGTCTTGGAACCGAAATTTTAGATCCGCTGGACTTACGGGTCTTGGTGCCGATCAAGCAATTCTTTATGTTTTTGATCTCGTTGAAGTCAACAGCATAGATTTCCGACATGCGCAGCCGCCAATAACCATTTACAAATATCTCGAGAGACCTTGGGAATGGTTCCATTTGGATCATGAATGCTATGAATTCTTCCATCAAGTTTTCTAGAAGGGCGGCTTTCTCTTGTTCACGCTGATCACTTCTGATCTTCTGCCACCTACCTGGGTCGCAATTCATGAGCACAATAAATTCCTCTGATGATATATCTGGCCTGTCAACGACAGCCCACTATACTTGGTGTCAGAGAATATAATCATCGCCACTCAGTGCGCTTTTACACTTACTTCACAACAAGTATGGGTCATTTCTAGAGCCTCGAAAGTCAAAAATCGGATAAGTTCATTACACCAGTCTCTGATGTGCGAACCACCTGATTCAGTGTCTCGAATGGCTGTGTGAAATAAATTGCATAAGACAAAGGACATTGGTTCATTGAATTCCTTTAATTCCTTGAACACCCCGACGTACGACTTCAAAGATGTTGTCAGTGGCGTGCATCCTTTGCCTGAGGGGGTACACCAGCATCGGCAGTTGTCAACTGCCGGAACCCCGAGGGCGACCTTTGCATTCTCATAAACAAACGTTGCGGGACAAATTTCGTCGCAAATTCTCGACAGATAATGCCAACTTGTAGCCTGGATATTAAGTCCGAGATCAAAGGGGTCCGTTGGTGTCTGATCCATTATTCTTTGGCTTTGTAACCAATCCATAAGTTCCTCTAGATCTCTCCCATAATCGTCGATGATCCGACTGGGATCAAAGAAATGATGCCGCATCATAGTTGGCAAGAGTCCAAAGCTGTTGTGCCGCGATATGTGATTAAAACCATGTCTGAAAAGAATAGGGTATTGGTAAATTGAGGTGCCGCGGACGTGGTAGATCGTTGAATAAGAGGATGGAACTCTGAGTCCCAAGGGAATGCTGATGCCAGACTTATCAAGGCATGAACAAATATAGGTTGCTTGGTCATCTGGGATACCAGAGGTAAGTACTAGATCTTGGCAAACAACCCGATGCTGTTGCGCTAGAGAAAGTAGATCGAGTCTTCTTCTAGCTAAGTTCGAAGCAATGACATCCATGCATCGCTCAGAAGCTCTACCAAAGATCTTTTCTGTTGTATCTCCGTAGTCAACCGGGCATCCGGCTTTCAACATCAGATCCACGGATTCGATACAATCCGCATCAACAGCATGTTGAAGATGAATTTCACCCAGAAGGTCAACAGCTTTGGTATCCAGAAGCCTTCTTAGGCCCTCTGGCCAATATATACAGAGTTGGAAAAGAAAATTGATGTATTCTACCACCTCTGGGGACTTGGAAAGAGCTTTTTCAAGCATACTGATAGATTCTTGATATATCGCCTGCTGAAGTGGTTCAAGTTCGTAAACTATAATGGAATGATTGACTTAGAATAGAAGAACATTGTTCGCGTACGTAAGACTTACTATGCTCACTGTCATTTATCAAAGGCCATATGTCCTTAGGCCGATAGCCCCAGTAGGTTGCAAACATCAGAGTGGGCCGCAAATTCATACGGAATATTGTTAGACAGAACCGAGCCAGAATTCTACACTCATCCCATAAAAGCACCCTAAAAAAGTCATTTGACCTATCGTATGACAAAGAAATTAGCATTTCTGTTACTTATTTAGAACCTGAAGACTCTTTGCCTACAATGCCCCATTCTCATCGCCAGCAGCACTAACGAGTGTTTCGATCAATCCCTTTGCAGATAACGAGAGTGATTCAAGAGTTGATTGAGCGATACTCTGGTCTAAAAGCACCGGACTATGTCCAATTGCATCGAGCGTTCTCTCCGCGGCTAGCTGTGAATCAGTCAGACTAGGCAGCCGATGACGAATATTCCATACGACTTACCAGAGCGTGACTTTTTCCATTTTCATCTTTATCGTATGGAGAGGACTTCCTGTCTCTATAGAGAGATAGTATTGTACGCTCCGCTTCTACAAACCTTAAGGAGATCTCATTTGCTGTCACAAGCGTTGATCTTTCGTATATATGAAAGAAGAGCTCTTCCAAAGCATCACAAACGGGACTGTTACTTTTTGGGACAATGCTTTTATACCTGATAGTCATCCCAGGAGTTACTGTCCCGAGAGAATATTCGATACATGTGAGAAAGAGTCTTGAGGATAGATACCAGAGCTTGAATGGAAGCTGTGCCTTGGCGATCCTTTTCATCGGATGCTCGATTCCGAAATATCTGCAGCCACGTGTATGTTGACCAGGACTATGCTGTTCATACTCGAACGTAGCATGCCACAATCGATAGGACAATGCTGAAACTTTATGCTGCCGCTTGCATGTACAGTCGAGGGGGTACTTTGCCAACTGCTTTGGATTCCTTGTTCTTGCAAGAGCGGAAGCTTGTCTCGACCTGACGTTCTGAATAGACATTCTATCCATACCCTTTAAGAAGATTCTGTCAGCGTTGTCATAAAAAGGCTCTCTGATGTGTCTGACCAGGGTTGTTCGTATTAATTCATTTTGAAAGTTGTTCTTTTCTTTTAGCTCATCCAAAGCTTTCATAAAACATTGGTTGATATCTTCTTGGTGCCGTTGATTGATTGACATAAGAGAGCCAATGTCGGTATTGATAAGCCTCAGCTGCCCGCCAATCTCTTGTCGAAATTGTTCCGCGAATGTTTGAGCCTGAGATATTTCAGTTCTCAAGTCCTGATAGTAAACTGCCATGCTGCTGTCTAGAAGCTGAAGTTGGTCAGAGAGCTTGGCCACGTTTGCGTCTTGGTCCTTCATGGCATTTCCAAGATCATCAAGACTAGTACGGATTCCGACTGCAATGTCCCTAAGCATTTATTTAGCTTGGCACTTAATTGATAAAAGGTTGAAGTGCATACAGTGAGGTTATATTCAGACCGAGACTTAGATGTTGGAGCAAGCCCTTCAATGCCTGGCAAAGTGACTTCAATTTCCCTTCGCGAAACGGATATAACAGCGATCGTCTGGCATTATCCATCTTTCCCAGCACATCATGTTCTGGACTTTCTGTTCCACGGAGCTTGACTGAGAATTGCTGGATTTCGCGAAGCTTTTCTTCACTCTCGGCCAAGCATCGACGAATGGCTGGTGTTTCAGAAGACCTTTTGTCAACCTTTGGCAAGATGCCCTTCAGGGAGTAAAGAATCGATACCATAGTTTGAACATCGCTGAGGCTTTCCTGGATATCTTGGTCTTGAGCTTTGAAAGATTGAAGGTAAGATATCAGGCCTTGGCAGACCTGTATGCCTAGTGAAATGATGCCGACCGCGCTTCCCGCGATGGAAAGCGGATCGGACATGTTGCAAGGTCAATTTGTGCAGAAAAATACTGCGAGAAGGGACAAGTGATATTATGTAGAAAAGAGGCAAAAGACGTGTTTCTACTGGAAATATTTGAGCTGCGCGTAGATATGAGATTGAAAGGAAAAAGACAAGTCAACCCCGCTTCCGATGTTGTGAATCTCAGCCGTCAGGCAGAATGAGGCAGCCGCATAATACGTTCGTTTCTTATCCAATCATTCCTTGTAACACAGACTCAGCCTTTGTATTTTCATGCATGGCTGCGTAGCGAGGCAGAACCAACAGTGCCAAACTAATCCCAAGTGTTTTCAAGAGTAGCGGAAAGGCAACAGACAAATGAATGGTATACAGACGTGATTGCGTCTCGTGCGACGGGTAGACCAACAGCGTTCAGCTTTTAGGAGGCCAAATGCCAGTTGTGTATGGTGTAAGCTGAGCAGTAATTCTTTGCTTAGTCACAAAGCTAAAGTCGACCATGGTGAAGAGTCAAGTCACTGAGGCAAAGGCGAAAGATGTAATCCGCAATGTCCTTGATTTAAGTATTATCCACTATGAAGAGTAAAGTATATAAGGAGTGTAAAGAAGATGTCCAGCGAAGTAAACGTGCTATGTCCAAGCCAAAGCCAAAGCTAAAGGCAATCTCATAATATCATCAGAGCCTCTTCCAGGCGGTCCTCCACCAAGTAGCTATCCCCCTCAATCTTTCCCCGAATTCAGCACCTTTTAGTAGCCGCCCTTCTTGCAGGCGCCCTTGTGCTGGTCCCAGTACCAGCCCTGCTTGCAGCTGCAAGTCTTGGACTTCTTGTCAAAGACCTGGTCGTGCTTCTTGCAGACGCAGCCGCCGTACTTGTACTCGGCGTCCTTGCCGCAGTCGTAGGCGCACTTGTGTCCGTCCCAGCTCAGGTCCTTGGGGCACTTGCAAGACTTGCTCCAGCGGTCGTAGTACTGGCCCTTGGGGCACGAGCACTTGCCGTACTGCTCGATCTGTCCCTTGGGGCAGACACACTTGCCGTAGGCCTCGACCTTGCCCTCGGGGCACTCACACTTCTTGTGCCACTTGTTGTAGACCTTGCCGGCGGGGCAGACACACTTGCCGTGCTCGTATGTCTGGCCTTGAGGGCACTGGGGAACACACTTGCCATACTCGAACTTGAAGCCGTCCTTGCAGACACACTTGCCGTACTTCTCAACCTGGTTGTCGGGGCAGACACACTTTCCGTACTTCAGAACCTTGCCGGAGGGACACTCGCACTTCTTGGTGTGCTTGTTGTAGTTCTGGCCCTTGGGACACTCGGGAACACACTTTCCGTACTCAAACTTGAAGCCATCCTTGCAAACACACTTGCCGTACTTCTCGACCTGGTTCTCGGGGCAGACACACTTTCCGTACTCAAAGATCTTTCCCTTGGGGCAGACGCACTTCCACTGGTCCTTGTCGAAGTACTGACCGTTGGAGCACTTGGGAATACACTTGCCGTACTTCCACTCAGTTCCCTTGGGGCACTCACACTGGTCGGAGTGAGGGTTGTAGCTCTGACCCTTAGGGCAGTCCTTGATGCACTTTCCGTACTTCCAAGAGGTTCCCTTGGGGCATTCGCACTTGTGAGACCACTTGTTGTACTCCTGTCCCTTGGGGCAGACGGGCACGCACTGGCCATACTTCCACTCAGTGCCCTTGTTGCATTCGCACTTGTCCTTGTGCTGGTTATAGTACTGTCCCTTGGGGCAGTCCTTGATGCACTTTCCGTACTTCCATGATGTTCCCTCGGGGCACACGCACTGCTTGGTCTTCCAGTCGTAGGATTGTCCCTTGGGGCAGTCCTTCACACATTTGCCGTACTTCCAAGATGTGCCAGCAGGGCATTCGCATTTGCCGGAGTGCTGGTTGTAGGACTGGCCCTCAGGGCACTTGGGAATGCATTTGCCATACTTCCACTCAGTTCCCTTGGGGCAAACACACTTGCCCTGGTCCTTGTCGTAGGATTGGCCGTAGGGACACTTGGGGATACATTTGCCGTACTTGTACTCAGTGCCCTTGGGGCAGACGCACTTGTCTTGGTCCTTGTCATAAGACTGACCATAGGGGCACTTGGGGATGCACTTTCCGTACTTCCACTCAGTACCGGAGGGACACTCACACTTCTTGGAGTGAGGGTTGTAGACCTGAGGCTTGGGGCAAGTGGGCTTGTTAGGCACGCATTTGCCATACTGCCAGGTGGTGTCCTTGGGGCAGACACACTTCTTGCCGTCCCAGGTGAGCTGCTTGTCGTTGCAGACACACTTGCCGTAGACTTCCTTGGCGTCATGGCCACAGTCCCAGCGCTGGACAAGAGCGTCGGAGTCATCCCGAGCCTCAAGACCGAAGTCGTTGTCGGCATCGGGGAGAGCCTTGACCGAGACGGTCAGGGCGAAAAGATTGATGAGGAGGTACTTGATATGCATGATAGGCAACTGCAGGCCTTTCAGCAACGAAAGTGGTTTGGGGTGAAAACGAAAGAAGGGGAGCGAATGGAGGAGGAGGTCAGTCGAGTTGAGAGACCGGTGCCTTTCTTGACTTGAGAGTGAAGAGACAGAAACGGATTTGGCGAGGATATCATGAGGTTTAAGTAGGAGATGTCTGACTGCAGATGGAATACGAGATCTTGATGGTTAGGTGCCCATCCTCCGTCAAGATGATCCCAGCATCCAGATAGGAAGTCAGCTCATGCTACTTTGGGAAAAATGATGCTCCAAGGCAATAGTTCCAAAGCTAAATTCTCTCTTAGACCGGATCCTCCTCTCGCAGTGTGACATGCATGCCATGGCCAGCCTCAACTGTGGATGCCAGCTGTCGGGCCAGGGGGGGTTGCATATACCACGCCCGAGGAACAGGGAAGGCAGACACAGCAGGACAGGGGCACGAGAAGGTTGGGCTGAGGACAAACCATGACAGCACGGGACATGGAGCAGGCCCAACATTATGCTTACTTGTTGCAACGTGAAGGCAAAGCCGGCTCTAGACCGGACAAGACTTTGATAGTGACAACATAATCCAGGCTATTGTTTTGTGCCGTGATTGATCCAGATTAGCGTTTTGTGCCGTGATTTCTAATTCTGTCCCGTCTGCGTGTCTTGGACATGGTGGGTCAGGCTCCAGTGACATGCTAGATAATCTCCGTGAGTGGACGGTCGGCTGAATCCATCACAAAACGGAGAGCGACGAGCCGAATGGGACCCAAGGTCTGGTCTGGTGTTCCCATAGATAGTAGCACAGCATACACACATTCATTCATTCATGTGAGTGTAACGATTTAGTAATGGCAGCTGTGACGCAACAAGGCGTTTTCCACGCCCGGGGCGGATGCGCTGGCTGCATCACACACCGATTGAGGAATACGAGGTCTTGCAGTTGCAGATGGTGTTGAAGCTGCAACATCTCGTTGGAGGAGAGGCTCAAGTTGGGGCCATTCCCCGCGCAAGCACCAATGGCAAAAATAAGTTGACCGTAAGGCTGGCTAATGCAGGTTGATGGGAAGACAGTATTCTAAGGTCTCACACACGGACAACTCACCAGGGGCAAAAAGGGAACAGACGCGATCAAGAGGTGAGGTTGGGTGAGACAAGCATGGATCCCTGTCAAGGGCCTGGATGTCTCGGAGCCGCGATCTAGGACTATCCTCTTCCCGTATTTGTTTTTTGCCAACGAGCTGAACAGTCCCCGGCACAAACAAACAAGCGTATGCGCGCGGAGGTACATAGATCCGAATCGTCAAGCTCGCCAAGTCTGGAAAGACCCGATCTTGTTCAAATACGAGGCCCCGGGAAAAAAAGGGGGACATTTTCACATACGAGGAGTGCATTGATTGGTAGACAGAGCAGCCACGCACGGGTGAAACAGAAAAAGCAGCTGTTGGTAAATATAGCCAGAAGCTGCAGCCACAGAGAAACATGTCATTGCTGCGAGGGGTTGGCACCAGTCAGAGAAAAGCATGCAGCCACATTTTTCTTGGTATTGGCTGGTGGTCCACCTAAAGAGGGGGAAAGATTTGGGATAGCGACCGACCGTTCCGTGTCCGACAACCGATGGAGGGCGAGGGGCCCTTGTCTTGACTCATTCAAGAGGCATCAGAAGATGGTGGAAATAACTGGATATGGCCGATATGCAAGGGATGTTTGCTCTGCTCGGTCGATCTTGTTCTTCTCAGGCCTTGTCTCGCTTCGTTTCGTTTCATCAACCCCGCCCGAGGATCCGACGCAAGAGGACAAGAAAAAAAACATCGTGTCGCTTCAATAGTGGCCGTGGCCCGCCAACTCACGCGAATTACAGTTCAAGTCCTAGACAAGGGCCCCCTGTTCTCCAAAAGCTTAGGGCCATGAGCTCGATCGCGGGGACAGTCTTGGCCTGATTTTAGCTCAGTGATGATCATGATGTCCAGACCACAAATCACGTATCTCATTGGCTGCTCTTGTGCAAATCTATTCTTGCCAACGTGCATAACTCCCTGACTAATACTCTCTCGGTTAGAACCGTTGCGATCGTGGTTTTCTCGGGTATTTTTAACTTCAGTAGTCTGTGTTCTCTTCCCTTACCATGACGGCGATGTTTCTACTCGATTACACTTTCACCTTGGGGTGAGCAGATTTCCATTGAATAATCGTGACGTTTCAGGTCTGGCCCAGCTGCGGGGAAAGCAAAATCCTGGTTCATGTTGCATTGTCAATCGCTACAGCTAAGCTTGGCTGGGCCCAAATCTCACCTGCAGGTCTAGCATCAGGAGAGAAGAAAGACAGTACATCACGGCACGAGAAACAAAGTTTTCCGCCGCTTATTTGCGGGGAATGGCTGATCAGACCTGGGAAAAACTATCCACCCGTTGTGACGATCCAGGGAGCCATGACTTTCAATTGGTCGCCCCCAGGACACGAGAGGCTGGCCCCCTCCCCATTCCTGTGTCCTTTCCCCTCCAATCTTTGCTTTAACGAGATTTTGTTAATGTTTGGTAACTTTATTTAACGCCTGCAGACAATAGTTGTTATGCCACAACTGTAGAATCCTTGGCTATACAGGTCAGCTGATGACGGCCACTGTGAGTTGTTTTTTTCACGGCTGATTCTCTCTTTTTCACGGCTGAACGTCTAATCCATGTAGAGCTCAAAGGATGATGCATGTTTCTCTGGGTCCGAGCGAGCCTTGTTTTCTGCAATGTCATGTTTATCACTAACATCTTTGGTAATTGACTTTTCAGCTCAGTGTTGCTTTTTTCACATGGCGTTCTGTTTTTATCATGACACTATCAGATCATTCACCGGCAGATACGTCGTGCAGCTGTTTACCCGCCATCATCCATGATACTTACTACCAGAGTAATCACACAAGTCCATACCTTTAGAAAAACGCCTGATCTGCAGTCAGACTCTCTCAACATATTGCCTGAAATCGACACGACCCACGTGCAGTAAGCATCTTACGGCATTGTCCAATGACTGCGTTGCCCTAACGTAAGCCCATTTGGCCATGCTGAGCTACTCCTCCAACAGACTTATATCCATGCCGTCATTATACCCCCCGACATCCGATGCATTACAGCACTGCATGCCTTTAGTAGATGTATTTTTCACCGTCCTTCTGCACGCTGACCCAAGTCTTACAACATTGGGTAGCTGAGAAGGCAAAAAAAGCCACCAGAGAGCGGATTCACCGGATGGGAGGCAGAGGTGTTGTGTCACATCGGGTAAGCAAGCCTCCAATGCTCTATTCTGTCGGGCCTCAAGTGTCATTGACTTGAGGCTGGCGATTTAGGGTATTGAGCCATGCCCCGAGCTTTTGTCTGGCAAGTTCACTGGAGAGCCTTGCAGGTTAGAGTCTGGCGATACGAGGTTTGGAGTTTACCCTACGTATTCCATTTGATGGGATTTTCCTTGAACGATAACTCTTTGCAAGATGCATCTCGTATAATCTTCGTGATCATGACGCCCAGGTAACACTGAACTGACACGGCAGTTGGCACAAAGTCTATCTACGTCTGTGCCATTTTTCTACGGTGAAAAACGTGGACAATTAATTGAAATTCGTGCCTTGCATACTGGTTGCAATACGACCAAAGAAAGTCCGCCACCAATTCAATCCCTCGCCAGTCGTAAACAATGCACTTCATCCCAAACTGCTCCCCAGAAGTCCATTTTGTAACTCAATTAACATGTCGTCGCTTTACGCACTGATCAGCATTCCAGTAGAAGCGCGTTCCTGGTGTCTTGACTAGCGTGCCAACGCCTCAGACATGACTGGCAACGGCGCCAAACCCTCTAGCCACGTTCTCACTGTCTCTCCTCAATAGGTAGCGTTGGACGGTTCTGACTTTCAACGGTTCCCGCATTCCAGTCGTCCCAGCTATCGGGTCAGCGGCAGGAAATACGAGGCCAGATCGAGTAGGCAACTGCCGTAAAGAGAGCATTTAGACCTTTGGCTTGGTAACAGTTGACTTTTCTGGTCATCTTGTGATCATAGTCCTAGAGTTTAATTATTAAGAGTTTCGGGCAAGGTGCTTGCCGTTGAATTGGTCACGATGGAGGTTTGCGGGCGGAGCTGGCTTCTTTTGTGATTCCTCCGCTTACTGACGGGACGTCACCCACGTCTAACAAGAGTCGCTCCTTGGCGAACTTTAGCATGGAAACTTCTTGCAAGATCTCATCTTCACAAACTGGGCGGCCTTCAATTTTTCTCTGTATTTTGTGATCAGAGGACCACGTCTGAATTCGTGACTGAGGCTGAATGAGAGCGTCTCTAAGCAATGTTTCTTTACTTTCATGGCCGACTGTTCTACCAATATTCCATGCTACTAGTCACTTTAAGATCAGTTTATAAACTGATATCAGTTTCTCGTCTACTGGCCTGGGGCGAGGGAGCTTCCCTCAGACCCAATGTCTCTTTCTTACCCATATCTAACAGATTCGGCTCTGGCGACCATCGTCTTACAGATATCTTGAAAGACCACCAATGTCTATCAAATTCTTTCGCCCAGAGCTTCATCCGGGTCTAAGTGTTGTTTCTGTCAGTCTCCGTTCTATTCATACTGCCTCGCATCCTTCTTGAACGGTCCGGACTGCGGCAAAAGCCCATTTCCCCATTAACTTCAATAACATGCACGCCACTCATATCTGCAAGATCTAAGTGGACCGCGTCAGATTCTCCAAGTCTGTGCCTCATCTGTAGGGTGGCAGCTACGTAAGTTGGTGTCGTATATACATATACCAAGGGCGTAAAGACAGAAGACGGGCTGCCTCCCAACGCACGTATGATTTGCAGCATGTAAAGGGTTGTCTTTGCTTTTGGACGTGCTAACGATGTTGAACTGACAAGCAGCCATCAGTAAGTCTAGAAAAAGTCTCCCGCTTGCCATCGTAAGGCGGACAAGCTGCATGAGACTATCGACACCGTGAAGCAACTTCTTATTGGCACCAGAGCTTTATATCTTTTGGTAGAGTTTTATGGCTCTACATTTAGAAACACACATATATAAGATATTATACTGAGAGAAAAATGAGGGATTAGTGTATACTGATAACGGCGTGACATCGAGATCAGTTCTTATCTCTGAGATTATGCTGTGATACCCCACGCCATATACTCGCATATGTACTGATAGTCCTACCCAAAAAGTAAGCTTAATTGGACAGTCTCACCTTGCGACATTCCTCCATCGATGGCGCCATCTGAAGTGCTGTGATAGATGCACCGGCCGCGCGTCAAGGATGGAGTGTAATCGTTTTGACTAGCAGGATCTTGCATATGCAGTAGGCTTCGATCTCTGCACAAAGCACGCTGTTTAAGGTGTGTTCGAGAAGGCTTCGGTGCTTCAATAGTTTAATCGGACTTGCATGCATAGACCGTAACCCTGCTGCGTCGAGGGATGCAGACGGCGTTGATGGCGACATTTGAGCTGAGATAACGCCATAGGGGTCCAGAGGTTGCTGCAACTTGGTCATCGGTGAGTTTGACCAGTCATCTGAAAGAGCGACGACCCGAAACAACGAGTCTAGCCCTTTGATAGTAGACTCATTGTTTTGCGAGGATATGTATCTCGAGCGAAAAGAGCCAAATCCATTCAATAGGGCTCAAAGAGAAATTTGAAGGGTCAATTATAGCTCTCCCAAATCTGAACTGCAGATATATAGAATGGAACTCAGTAACATCCTGGCAGTCGATACCACTGCTTCACCTTGAAACAACCGACGGATTATTTTTCGGTGAAATTACTTAATAATCTCATTTAATTGCATGACTGGTGTTGAGAGTCGGAAAACTGTAATGTGGCTGTGACGAACACTTCACTCGTGGCGGTGATGTCGCAAGCCACAGCAGAGACAAAACTCATGGTCAGGTCAGCAATCTAAGACAGTGTCGCAAGATGCGGGGTAAGCATCATCAGAAGTTGATAGTCATACACGGCCATCAAAAACATGTCACAAAGTACAGGAACTCTCATTTGTTCACACGTCAATTGCTATATGTATACGTGATTCAATCACTATGTACAAAGAATATGTTTTACGTGGGATCCTGTAACGATCCATCATTCCATCCACGCAAAGATCAGAAACTCAACCATCCATCTCATACAATCTCAGCTTAGTGCTTGAGAGCACGCTTAGCCTTGAGAGCACGCTTGGCGGCGCGCTTGGCCTTGCACTTGCCACCAGTAGAAGGAGCCTTGGTAGCAACGGGGGCAGAGGTCTCAGCGGGCTGCTCAACGGGAGCCTCGGTGGGAGTAGCAGCGCTGGCAGCCTCAGTGGTAGCGGGGGCAGAAGCAGCGGGAGCATCGGTAGCAGGAGAAGAGGCTGCAGGAGCCTCAGTAGCGGGAGCGTCGCTGGCAACGGGGGCAGCGCTGCCAGAGCCAGAGCCGGAGTCGGAACCCTTGTCGTTGGTGCAGTCACCGTCGCTAGCCTGGCCAGCAAAGTTGGGAGTGTGGTCCTCGCAGCCGCTGGGCCAGACCTTGGGGCCGGGAGCAGTGTAGTTGGTGACGGGAGGGTAGTAGATGCTGAGGAGCAGACCGGGGTCGGTGGCGGTGTAAGCACCGGGGAGAGAGACAACGGGAGAAGGCTTGCCAGCACCAGTACCATCAACGGTGAGCTGAGCGCAGCCAATGTAGAACTGAGCACCGTTCTTCTCACCAGCGCCGTGGAGACCAACGTGCTCGGCGCGCATGAGGTAAGTACCCTTGGGAGTCTCCTTGGGGAGAGTAAAGGTGAAGTTGGTGATACCGTTGGACTGGCCGTTCATGTAGTTGGCCCACTCAATGCCGTTCGCGCCGATGGTCTTCCAGGTCATCTCGTAGACCTTGAACCAGTCACCATCACCAAGGTAGTCAGAAGCCTCAGTGCCATCAGGGGCCTTGCTCAGGTAGACAGCCAGAGGACCAGGGTGACCCATGTCGTTGGCGACAGTGAAACCAACCTCATCGCCAGCAGAAACAGCGTGAGTCTTGGTAGCAGCGCGGATATCCTTGTCGAGACCGCCAGCATTGCAGATGATGTCCTTGGAGGTGACGTCGGTGATGGGGCTGTTGTTGTTGGTGGTCTTGCGGACGTACTCATAAGGCTCGGTGACCTTGCCGTTGACGATGAGAGCGTCGAAGTTGTAGTGCGCAAAGGCAGTGGGGAGGGCGGCGACGAGGGCCAGAGCGGTAGAGAAGGAGGATCGCATCTTGAATGTTGCTTTTTAAAAAAAGGACTGATATAGTGGTGAGAAGTGTTTCGTAGAGTTGGACACGAAAGGATAGCTAAACCACCAGGGTCTGCAAAGAATGAAATGATCTCGTAGAGAAGAAAAAAGAAAGGCGCAAGCAACAGCTGCGAAAAAGTAAGAATCAGATCTTTGGATGGAAAGAATGGGATGGAGAGGAAAGAAAAAAAAGAGATGCAAACAGGCGGGAGAGGCCATGGCTTTATCTAGATGGAGGGAGGATCCCTTGTTTCTCGGATGTGCACTTCATTGCTGGAATATCGGTGGATAATACGCGCCAACTGAAACTGTTCCTGACATTAGACGCCAAGGAGCGATGGTTGGGTCGTCTGCCAATGTTTGGAGGAACAGGTTAAGGGGGTTCTGTTTGAGATTTGGTGAGTTTGGTGAGATACCCTGTCTTGTCAGTTACGCGAGACGTCTCATATCTCGGACATGTAAGCGCTTTGGGCGATGGAGCGAGGGCATTGCGAAACTGTTAGAGAAACAAGTACAAACAACTTGGCGTTTCTGATACAAGGTTGTTTATAACTGTAAGTGATGAGTACGAGTGAAAAAGCGCTTCTTTTGTAGGGCTTTTGACCATGTAAAGTCAATCGTAGATGTTAATTAATTCTCAAAACTCAATCGACAGAGATAATCTCACAGCCTTGGCATTTGGGCTAGCGGAAGTGATTGGTGGAAATTGATGCGCACAGGGGGTCCAGTGCCGGATGTAACAGGTCAGTGGAGATGGATCCCAGCGCCAGAAGAAACAGAACGGAACAAGTTCAGACGAACGGAAGAATTACGACAAAAGCTTGACATGAGAATGATCCTCTATTTACACGTGACGTCCCCCCCTAAACATTCGCTTTATCAAAATTACGGATAAAATCATAGTAAAACTTGGCCATGTTCATCTGCTCGCTCATCAAAAGCCGCTCGTTGACGCCGTGGATGTTGGAGAAGGACTTGAGGCTGCCAGGGCTCCACCTGTAGATGTTTTTGGAGAGATCTGATTGGGGGGTTAGTGACCAGCGAAATACCCTGGACTTGAGAGACTTACTGAGATAATGGCGAGTGTCGGTGTTGCCTGTCATGGCTCCTGGTGCTGCGACGACGGTCTTTGCCTCTTGGGAGAATGAGTGTCGTACTGTTCCTGCGAATATATCCCAGATTGGGCCGGTTGTTGGTGATTGAGGTGTTATGTATGACTTTTTCTTGGCTGCAATTGTCAGAGTACCCTTGTACTTCTGCTGCCAGAGATCCTCGTCCTTGTTGCATTGACGGGAAAGGTTGTTAGCAGTAAGATACTCATCATAGTCTCCATCATCCTCAAAGGCTTCAACTCGAAGGTTGTGACTCTCAGCAATCTCCTTGACCGACCCCACAATTCTGTGCTGGATGCTCCCAATGCTATCCTGCGGCGCATACCGATGGTTAACACCAAGCGTCACAAACTCCGGCAACGCGTTGATCTTTTGACCTCCAGAAATAACATCAATCGCCTGTGATGTCTGGACCATGTACTGCATATCGCGCGACAGCTTGGTCAAGAACTTGGCGACGCCTTGGAGATCTCCCCCGTTGACGAGCTTAGTGAGATCGGGGAAGACACGGGGCGAGTGCTCGGCGAAGCAAGCGAGGCATTGATGAATGGCTCCGTTCTTGGCGATTTCGGGTTTGAAAGGGTTATGTTCCAGGGTAGTAACGATCTCAGCCATTATACCAATCGCTGTATGCGGTGTTGGCACTGAGCTATGGCCACCGACGACACTGACGTTGAACCAAACATCAAGATAACCTTTTTCGTAAACAGCAGGAAGCGCGTATAAAACATCCCCCATCTTCTGCAGCCCAGCGCCGCCTTCGTCGAGAATAGCAGCAATGCCGTGCTCTCCATATCTCTTCTCTAGATGTTTCGAGATATGACCCGCTCCACGATGACCAGAGCATTCCTCATCGAACCCAAAAGCTAGAATGACTGTACGACGGGGCTTGTAATTCTTTTGGGATAGCAGTGCTTCTAGGGCGGACATTTCAGCTGTGATGGCTGATTTGTCGTCTGAGGCGCCGCGGCCCCAGAGATAGCCGTCTGTTTCGTTGTAGAAGGCGTCAAAGGGCGGGTGGACCCATTCGTGGAGTGTTCCATCGGCCACGGGGACGACGTCTTGATGGCCTGCTAGGAGGATTGGCTGGAGGGATGGGTCGGAGCCTTGGAGGGTGTAGACGAGGCCGAATTTGTTGACCTTTTCTGGGGTGATGTGTTTGTGTCTGATTGTGATGAGACTTTATCCATAAAGAGTGATTGAGCCCACTTACACTGTAGGATATGCCTTCTTGAGCATCTTTGGAATGTCGTAGAATGGCTTCCATCTATCATCTGTATCCAAATCTCCCATGTCATCATAGCAGATCGAGGGGATGCGGACGAGGGATTGATGTTTCTTGACCATCAATTGGAGAGCTTTTTTGCTGGAGAATAAATCATGCGAACTTTCAAGGCCATCGTCGGAGGGATTCAACGGGGCGGGAAGATGGCATTTCGGATTAATGTCTGTGGTGCCAGCAACGTTGATCTTATCATTGAGACGATGCTGCGCATCGTGAGAAAAAGCAACAGCACCAGCCGCGAAAGCCGTAGAGACAATACCAGTGAATCTCATCTTGATTGATATCTTGTGGTTTGGCTTGACAATCAGACCATGAGATACAATCAACATGGCGTCAGCGCATCCTTATACTTTATCTACACGAAAGAGTTTCTTGGCACTCTATCTCCAACTATACCCAACACAGGCACCAAGAAGCGAGTTTCGTCAGCTCACCTCGAGAGCTGAACAAGTCTTTCGCATCCGGCACATTAAGGTTCAGACCCCGCAACCAGCCTGCAACAATCGCGTGATGGATGAGTCTGGAATGATGACGAGAGTTAAAATCTCTTTCGGATTAGACGGCCAAATGTCTCGGCCGTGTCTTGGCGGAATGGAAGATACCGAGGCAATGAATGTGAAGAATTAATAAAAATACATTTTCTGAATTACATATGAAAAACAATTTGGTCTGTAATCTATACACTGATTCTGTTGCGCGTTGCGCCTAGTCTTTCTTCTCCTGATCCCCAGGCTCTTCATTCTTCTTCACCTGTTGGATGAGCGTGACACCTGCTAACTCACTAGCGCCATCATGGACTTGCTTCGTCCAGAACGGATCTCTCTCCATCACCAAAACCGACTTGCGTCGCTCGCGGTGCGCTTCACGTACAGCTAGTCCAGACTGCTGTTTCTTCGTCTCCAGCTCTTCAAGATACTTGACGCGGTTTGCATAGCGCTGGTTGTAATCTTCTCGAATCCGCTCAGAGCCGATCTGCTGAAGAACGAAGCGGACGAGAGACCGAAGGAGGAGGAGAACGTGTTCGCTTATAAAGACAGTAATGGGAAGAGTCGCCCAGCTTCCCATTGTATTGCCGACTTTGTCGACGCTGAAAAGATGGACAATTGCTGCTGTGCAGATACTTCCGAGCCAGGTCAACGCTTCGAGGGAGTAGATCCAAGGGCCGATTCCGTCTGAGCGAACTGGCGCGGGGCGTTGATGCTCCAATGAGATCTTTGCGAAATCAGATCGTAGCTCAATCCAGTTGTTGATGAGAAAGCCCATTGGGATGATTGGCCAGACTGGTGAGAACAAAGCGAGGTATCCGAATTGAAGAACAATTTCTGCAATGTCATCCTGGACGTTGTACTTTGGAAGAATCGCCTCGTTTCGAACACGTGATAGAAAAGCTGTCTCTTCCGGATCATCTTTCACCACTGCAAGAAGCATATCGCCCTTTGACCTCGCCCTGCGATAATCTCTATACCAATCTGAGAATTTATGCTTAAGCATCGGGACGATGTTCTCTTCAAAGAAACCTGATAGTTGACCTGTGACTGTCAAAGCGATGACTTCGTTTCTCAACCTATCGGCGTCAAGGTGAAACGGCTGATGGACGAATTTCTTGCCGACGCTGGCAAACGCAGCTGATAGGAAATTCTCGAGTTTGGGTACGACGGTCCCGCCGAAGGGGATGTAGATAAATGCCGTGAGGAAGATGGGGAGGTAGTTGGTGAACATGTTGAGGACAAAGACTTTTTGGGTGAGTGACATTTCGTGCAGATCGGCGGTGCGGTGGTTTTCGAATTCGGTCATCCATTCAGCTGCGTCTTCGAGGGCGGAGGTGATATAAGGCAGAGATACAGCCAGAAGAATTGTTGGAAGATATTCCTGCGAAAGTCAGACAAGTTTGTTAGTGACGATGGGCAACGCACCAAGTAATCCTTATACGGCCCAGCGTACGTCTCAGAAATCAAAATCTCAATAGTAAACACCGCAATGATGGTGATGCCCAGCGCCAAAAACGCCACGATCAAGAACGGAATCTGTAACAACTGCCTCACGACTTTCTTCCATCTAGGAAAGTGATAATGCTTCCGCCCGCTTTCATCAACATACTCATAGTCATACTTGAACTGCGGTCTGTTAACCTTGACATGCTGAATACCCTTGACGTTCCAACGCAGACTCAGATCGATCTCCTGAATCTTCCAGTACTCGAGGAAAACAGTGCACCAGACGCTGGTGAGAATGCCGTACGCGAGGGAGTACCGCGGGAGCCAGAGCCACGCGACGACGCCTGTGATGGCGGGGAATGTGAGGAAGAGAAGATAAGCTTGGATGAAGGCGAAATAAAAAGCGACCTGGGGTCGTAAGTACATATTCATAATGACAGGTGAGAGGGGGCGTACCTTTGAGCCGTGGAGGTTGCGAATCTGGTCAATGTCCTCGTTGGATAAGAAAAACCTTCTGCTCAGATACTTGAGCAAAGACTGGTTGACCTTGGAATTATGAATAGGAAATATCGCCTTGACGTTCTTCCATTTGCCTGTTCCAGGGGTGATGCCTGCACCACCAAGTTCCTTGGACCAATTGACGATATGGTAAACTGAGAGGATGTCCTCTGCTTCATAAGCTCCGTCGACGACAGTGTTTTTATCACCGCCAGGGTGATTCGGCGTGATGCCGTATAGCCAGTCTTTAACCCTGCTGTCTCTGTTAATAAAGTCCTGTCGGAGTCATGGGGTTTACTTGCCTGGACTTGTAGACATGGTTGCCGAGGAGTTCGCGTGGTGCTTTGGCGAATACAAGGAGGGATTGTTCATAGCCCGCTCTGACCTCGACGTCAAAGCCAGTTTCTTCCAGGTCCGCAACTAGGGTCTTGAACTCTTTGATAGCCGTATCATGATCTACCCAAATCAGCACATCATCTCTCTCACACCCATCTATGAGACTCACCCGTCTCGCCGAAATCGTACAAAACGACATACTTGTCGTTGTACGTCGTCTTATCCTCGAACCCCATACTCGGCATCTTCCAGCCTATAAGATCCCTGTGCTTGTCCCGTCTGGTGTCGCGGTCTAGTCAGGCAATACCCCTTGCGCGACGGAACATACCAAGAACGACAGACGAGGAATACAACCGCGGAGATTCGGTGTAGAGAAGTGAATAATATGAAAGAACGGTTGATGCAAAGAGTGAAAAGACACGGTTTGGGGGCTCCAATACACGTCAGCTGGGTCCACTTGGCCAAGAATGTTGAGCCGGATTGGGCGGCTAAGTCGGCACGAGAATCTTGGTGTTTTGGCCCTTGGCGATAAAGTTTCTGTAGGTGATTTGCACTGCCTCGCTGACGATGGAGTGGTAATTTTAGGGGGTCTGAGATTATTGGTTCTTGCGTATTGAGATCGGATCTACAGGAGCCGTGAGGCGTGATGTTTTGGCAATGAAACAATGCCGTGATTTTCGTCTTGATAATCTCGGGTTCTGTGCATCTTAATTATCGTCGTCATCTTACAACTTGGCAGTCATCTGCCAAGGTCGTGCTGGTGTTATCTTATCGCTGATAAGATAGTCAACTGCGGGAGATGAGAAATGGGCAGAATACGAACAATTGCGATTTGAAGGCTGAACGAGAAGAATAATTCTAATGCATTTGGTGGTCAGATATTGGCGTCGAGGATTGATTTACTTGTATGTAAGTGGGATTATTTGAGTGAGATGCTTCGTAGCTGAACATGGCCGGTATTCCTATCAGAGACAAAGCCCAGACACCAATAGAACTTGGACATCTTGAAACTATGCTCCAATGAGCGCTTGTCAAAGATATATCTCCTCTAAATCCGGTAGATCGGTATTCCCTAGCCCTGTAGATCACACTGGTGTTTAGGTCGCAAGGTCACGTTTGTTCCGGCAGATCAATGGAGAGCCTTGTCCAATTACCTATTTGAGCGGAGCCATGGATCAAGCAGCCATATGTGCGTGTGATGAACTGAATAATTGCAAGGCATTGATTCGTCTTCTTAACGTCAATAGGTAATAATGAATAAGAGCCTAGATACATCTATGGCTATGCCGGAAGCCATGGACCCTGAACCTGAGCCCAAATGGATGCGCCTCCACCAAGGTCCAATGAAAAGATGGGAGTGACTGAGAATGAATGAATGGGATGCGATGCGATGCAAGAACCGATGGCCTGATACATTGGAAGAGCACGAAATAGAATCACAAGCCACCGATCAATCAGATCATGGTTCTTTGCTCAATATCGAGCCATGGAAATTTCCGAGGTGGTCACGTCCATCCAATCACCCAAAGGTCACACGATGGCACACGAGCAGCCAAACACCAACAAGACAAGATAAGCATTTCGCGATGTCATCGGGCGGAAATTAAGCATTTCAACGTATCGGGATGAATCGTTTATATGCTCAAACCTGATGATGGTTGCCAGTCACGGTATGGAGCACAAAAGTGTACTTGCAGGTAACGAGACTTGTGGCAGAATGAGATGTTGTCGCAGCGCCATTTACACTGTGATGATGAGGGGTCTCGAGATTGTCGTCCAACGTTACCATTTCGACCCCGCGATGGTTCAACATGACGTTGGTCAGCATCATTTCATCCTGAGGTATGGGAGGGATGACGACACGAGAGACGAGAGCTGGAGTTATATGAAGCTGCCATCCCAGCACTGTACTGCCGCTCCAGACTTGAACTAAACACCAGAAGATTTGTAAAACATATCACAATACAGCAAGACAAAAACATCATGCCAGAGAGAAGACCTTCTGGCCCAAAGGCCCCGACTGGTCTCAATGATGAGACGGCTGAAGAGGTGCACGATATCATGCACCAGGCCGAGATGGAAGAGCAAAAGGTACGTCGCTGTGATGAATTGAATGCGTATACTAATAAGTAATAGATGCACGGCAAAGATGCGCTGTGTCAGGATGATGTCGGACCAAGCGAGGGAGGAGAACAAAAACAGCAGTCGGCGATGGGCAAGGTTAAAGAGGCGCTGAATTTGGGGAAATAAATGTTGCGACAAACACAAAGGTACCTAATGATGGGATGCTTTCTCATGTCGGCGTTGATACCAAATTGTTACATTGATTGATCTTAATTTATTCATTAGTAAGGCAGAATTGATTGCTCAATTGAAAAGGTATTGAAACAAAACACTAGGGTATCTTGACATTATCATCCTCCGCCATCATCAGCATCAATCAGCAGCGCATCACATCCCAAGAACAAGACACGCCGAAAACAAAACAACAATCGCCAAAGCCATTCCACCTGGCCTACTCAACCCCATCGCGCTGTCTTCATCCACTGGCTTACCATCGGCAGCGCTGACCTTCTCACCACTAGGATACCGAATATTAACAACCGCCTCCCCCTTCAGCTCATCCGGCACGCCCATCGTATGCGGACACTTTGCCTGGTTCTCCGCCGGATAATCCAACTCGCATGTTTCGTCGTGTCCAAGCGTGCATATCGAGTCGAGGATGTTGTAAAGAACGTAATTATCGCCAACCCACGTACTCTCGTTCCGATCGAGACAGGACGTTAAAAAGTTCATGCTATTCGCTGCGCTAAGCGGTAACTTGCTCTTTTTTGTATGTATTAAATCGGAGCACTTTGAAGCGTCGACGTTGGAGTATGTCATCTCGACGGGACCGCCGGCCGTGGGCTTGTCGGTGGCCGAGTAGCCTGTGTAGAGGTAATTCCACGCATCGTAGCTAACGTCGTAGGCGCCTTGCGATTGATCGACGCGGAGGAGATGCACGGTGCGGTCTTGGTACGTGAGCGCGATGCAGATATTATTGCAGTCGACGGAGTACGGCCAGTAGGCGATGCGATTCGTGTTGACCTGGTGATGGTTAGCCTGGTTCAATCGATGGAGTAATGTCGCGCGTACTTTGCACCCGAGGACGCCAATTGACGAGGAGTAACTATCATGCGGCGTCGCCCAAACCGTGCCACCGTCTGATTTGCGCGCAAGGGATAGAGGGATGAGAGAGTGGACGAGCAGCGAGAGCCGCAGCATTTTTGAGAGAGTGAACACGCCTGACGTAGGCGGATTAAGAGGAATGAGTGATTGAAGGCATTTTCTGTTGCGACAAGCCACGCGAGGAAACGGGGGGAGTATTAGGGGTCTGGGGGAGAGAATTGGCCCTGATCTTTACTGCATTGAGATTGAACATTGATTACGAGCATAGCGTTAGGCTGTTTTGGGGATGATATGGCGAGAGGGGACAGGGGTTGGAATGAGTTGTTTTTTCTTGATCTCGGCATTTCGGGAGTGGATTGAGCGGAGTAGCCATTCACGTAGTACATCGTTCAAAGGCCTATTCAGATGTGAATAATTACCATAGAGCATATTCAGGTAAAATATAGAGGGACTTTGTCGATATGTCTCAATTATTTCGGGCAATGAGACGCTCTAGAGTGCTGACTTAGGTTCCATGGCCAAAACACAAATGATCCTCTGACCCAAGCCGCCCACGGACCAACCAACCCTCCCTCCACAAAACATGGCAGTTGAAAGCCCCGTATCTCGCATCATGATCCCCCATTCAAGCCCACCTCCACAAAAAGCCCCTCTTGACAGGGCTGAGTGAGCTACAGAAAACCCGACTAATACGCGTTGACGTCGACGCCGCAGAAATGCTGTTTTAGTCTCGGGACATGATCCCTCGTTTAGATCGTGTTCGTGCTGCCGATATGGGGGCCATTTCAGATATTTGCCTATATAAGCCTGCAAGCAATTGCCTCAAGTTCTGTTCCTGTTCAGTGCATCGCTGTTCACAATGACTCGTGTTTACAACCTCATCTTCTTTCTCATCCCTTCTGTCCTTGCTGGCTCTGTACCCAAGACTTGCAAGGCATACCCTGGGTCTTCGGAATGGCCTTCTCACAAGGCGTGGTCTCGTCTCAATGACACTTTGGATGGGAG
This sequence comes from Fusarium chuoi, assembly GCA_022627125.1. Lineage (NCBI taxonomy): Eukaryota > Fungi > Ascomycota > Sordariomycetes > Hypocreales > Nectriaceae > Fusarium > Fusarium chuoi. Next base: position 428,863 of record JAJALE010000864.1, on the reverse strand, counting down.
ACTCTTTGCGCCCGTTCCTCCTGGGGCTGTTTGCCATAAAGGCTGGCCATCTTATGACAAAGACACTTGCCCCAAAGTCGCTGAGGCTTGGAAGCATTATGATCTTCACACGCAGGATCCTGTTTCTCTGATTTATGATCAGTATTCCAACTGGACTTGTCTTCCGGATGCAAGTTATCCATGTAGCGGAAGTGGATATCCTGCTTTTGTTGTTAATGTTACCAAGGCGGAGGATGTCAAGGCTGGAGTCGACTTTGGTAACTACTTTGCGATTTGTCAAGAGCTCTTGCTAATGAATGATAGCTCGGAAGAACAACATCAGACTCGTTGTTAAGAATACTGGCCATGACTACATGGGCCGCTCCATTGCCCCCGGTTCTCTCTCCCTCTGGACCCATCATCTCAAAGACATAACCTACCATAAAGGCTCCTTCAAGCTTTACAACTCCAAGACTGTCATCACCGGTGATGCTGTTACTGCCGGCGCAGGAACTCAGATGTATGATCTCTACACCATGCTAAACAAGTTTGGCCGCGTGGTTGTTGGCGGCGGCGGAAAGACTGTCGGCCTTGGAGGCTACGTTACTGGTGGTGGTCATTCACTCCTGTCGACCAAGCATGGCCTTGCAGTTGATCAAGTCCTCCAGATGACGATGGTCACACCATCTGGAAAGATTCTGACCATCAACGAAGATAACCATCCCGATCTCTTCTGGGCAATGCGAGGAGTAAGTCATCCACCATTCAACTACCCAATCATACTGACAACATAGGGCGGCGGCTCAACCTTTGGTGTCCTCACATCCATCACCATGAAAGTCTACAAAACCCCCAAAATCACCGCATCGGGCTTTTTAATCGGGACATCCGCAGCCGCGCCCTTCAAATATGATCTCCTCGCCTACATCCTCTCCCAGTTCCCCTCTTTATCCGACGCCGGTCTTTCAGGCTATACAAACCTCAGCCCCCAAACACCCAACCCCGCCGGCGGATCCGACGAAGTAGCCGGGATCCAAGGTATTTTTGCGGCACAGGATGTCAACGACCCAGAGTACATTCTCAAGTTGTTCAAGCCGATTAATGATACTATTCAGAAGCGGTGGCCCGGGGCTGTGCAGTTCATTGCTACGAAGGAAGAGTATGGCTCGTTTTTGGAATGGTATGATGTTTATTTTGATCAGGGTGCTGCGGGTGTTACGCTCTATCTTGCTTCGAGATTGTTGGGTGAGGAGGCACTGGGTGATGGCAAGGAGTTTAGGGGAGCTTTGGAAGAGAGTTTGATCGCTGCTGGGGGGTTGACGGTTCATTTGATCGCTGGGAAAGGCGTCAGGGATGCGAAGCCCAGAGGCGGGAGTGCAGCTGTTAATCCGGGTTGGAGGAAGACTTATATTCACGCCAGTAAGTTCAAGAACCTTAAGAAGTCAATTTGTAGTTTACTAACGAGCCTATCAGTATCTGGAGAGTCCTTCGAGCCTTTCAACAAGACTTCTAAAGCTGAGGCAGTTAAGACGCTGAACAGATCCATGGAGCCATTCCGCAAACTGTCTCCGGATACAGGTGCTTATATCAACGAGGTAAGAATCTTTATTCTGTTAAATTGAATGCTTGTTTGACACTTCCTAGGCTCTTCCTTTCGAGCCAGACTGGCAGCATGCCTTTTGGGGCAAGAACTACGAGAGACTTTTGTCGATAAAGAGAAACGTTGATCCTAATGATGTTTTTTGGTGCTTCCCTTGCGTTGGGAGCGAGAGGTGGCAACAGCAGGATGATGGTCATCTCTGCCGAGTCAAATGAGTCTGCGATAGGAATTATTGGTAGTGGTTGGACGTAAGTGGAGTGGAATTGAGTTGATACTGATCAACTAGATATATGACAGGGGATAGTTTATATCTACAACTTTGGTTCGCAAAGAGCGATAAACGGTGATATCACGCCTGCAAAAACTTAGCAATGGTATTAGGAGATGATAGATAACTTACTGCTCAAGAAAAGCCTTCCAGTCTTGGCATCATGCACAACCGTCGTAGCAGCCGGCAAAACCTCCCCCTCCGCATCCTCAAGCATTTTCTCGACAACATACTCTCCCTCGATTTTCCTAACTCTCAATACAGCACTAGGGGGATGAGCATTGTACGGATCATCATATGCCTTAAAGATCTCAACACCGATAGGGAATGCAGCGATCCAGATATCACCATTTTCATCGATGGATGCATTATCAACACCATATCTTAGATTAACTTCGTCGATTTTTTCGAGATCTTTGTTGGGAAGAATGCGGTAAATATACAGTCGACCGGTTATGGAGTCGGGGAGACAAAGGATGTTGTCTTTTATGACGAGACCGTTTGGGAATTGGAGGTTTGGTGCAACTGGTCTGCAGCTTTGAGCATCACAGAATGTCACGTCGGAGAAGCCTAGAATCATGGACAAATGATGCCGCTGTCTCGTCAGTATAAGATATAAAATAGGCATTGGAATATGTACCCAGCCGAGTTTATGAGGACCGTTATCATTGCTGATATAAAACGACTTATCACTCAGTGCCGCAACACGGTTTGGAGTGGCAATTCCATGGTGAGCATAAGTCCGAAGATGCTTCATCTCCGTCGCTTGGGGGCCGGTAACAAAGTGCTCGATTGTGGCATTTCCACCATGAACATGTTGATCTGTTAGCTTTCCGTCTGCGTCAATCGAAGGTCGTAAATTGACGAGAAATAAATCAATATCGCCATTTTTTTGCTCGACACCTGAGAAGCCAGCGAGGTTAATTAGTCCATCACCAGCAGTGCCCTCGAAATCGGGTGTGCTCAGCGCGCGAAAGGTAAAGCTGTTATCAGTCGGCTTATCGATATCCAGCGCAACGATAGCGTCGCGCTGCGACCGACCCGAAATATTGCGATACCCAACACTACACAATTAATCACAGTCTAATACAATTCGTTTCAAAGTTCAACATACTTTGGTTGCCATTGTTTTCGTGCAATTGGATCTGAACACGCGAGGAACAATTGGCGTGTTGACTGGGATAAGTACATGTCCTCGCAAGCCTCCAGCCGATGATGCACGATTTTACGGCATTGATAGGGGAATTCGCTGAGGGGCTGGATAGCTCTGTTTATGCCGAAACCAAGCCAGATTGCTTCTTTGAGGTAGATCTGGAAGAGGATTGCGAGTATGGCGTTGGCTGCGATGCTGATTTTGATCAAGAGACTGGCCATCTTGAGGAAGTTGGACGTGATGATAGAGACAAGAGAAAATAAAGTACAACCGGAATATGGTTCGATAAAGGATGCGCATCCTGGGTAATTCAAATAACCGCTGTTGTCATGGTCGGATGAATGCAAGCCGACAGTTTCGGAAGAGTCGTTGATGCATTTGAGTCACATCTTCAATTCAGCTTGATTAATTCATCTACGTGCATCACCTACAATTTACAAGAGGGTGTCTCAATCAGACGCTGCAGCTCCACAAAGCATCACCGACTCAATCAAGGCTGTCATAAAAAGTCAATGTGGTATAAATACATTCAATCGATGTAAATATCCAATCCAAGAATAATACGCTTCTAGAAGCAGATACAAAATAAAAGGGAAATTATCATCCCATATCTACCATCGCAAAAAGTATCTACGCTTCACCCTATTAAATAAGTATTAAATGCCTCACCCCTTATCTCCTTTTATAGAGCAGCGACAAATGCGCCGACGATGAACGCCGTAAGCGCTGGGACATTCCATGCGCTCGCGCCGTTGACGATCGCGGGGCTGGTGCCCGTTGGCTCCGAGGGTGTTGAGCCGACGGGTGTACCGGTTGGCTTGACGACGGTAGCGACGGTGTTGGGGGGTTGGGCGTAGACGTGAGTGGGCTTGTAGGTGTTAAGCTCCTCAAGAGGGTTGCCGCCAGTAGGCTTGGAAGCGGTGCCAGTGGGCTCAGGGTAATCCTGTGTAGCGTGGCCCTTGGTGGGTTGCTCATAACCAGGCTTGGTGTAGTGGCCCGTGAAAGTACCGTTGTTGTGATGGTTGGAGCCAGGAGGTCCGCAAGTAGTGCAGTAGCCAGGAACGGGAGTGGGCTTGGGCGCCTTGACGACCGATGTGATGGTGACGGTGCGGTATCCCTTGGTGGTAGCCTCCTTGCAGCCAAAGTTTCCAAAGCCGCAGTGGATAGCCTCGGGGATGGTGAACACGCCGGTTGGTTGCTCGGGGTTGATGATCTGCGTGTTGTGCACGATCTCGGTAGTGACGTCGCCCTTGTTGCAGGAGCCGGAGCCGGAACCGGGGCACGAAGTGATGGTGTACACGCGGGTCGATGTGAGGGTCGACTTGACAGGAGCCTTGGTGGGTTGAGGAGCAACACCGGTACCCTCGGAGCCGGGGCAGTATGTAGTGAGAGAGGTGACGATCTCGGTGGTGACATGGCCGACGGGGCAGTCGGTGACGCTGGGAGGGCAGGCTGTGACCGTGTAGACCTTGCTGGTTGTGACGGTGGAAGTGATGGTCGTAGAGGGAGCGGAAGTAGTAGGGAGAACATAAGTATTGCCAGATCCGCCAGTAGAGGTTGATCCAGGCTTGGAGGTTGTGAAAGTAGTGTTGGAGTAACGAGTAGTAGAGAAAGAAAGGGTGGTATCGGCGGTTGTCTCAGCAGAAGAAACCGACTCGGTGACGGACTCGGACGCAGTCTCGGTGGAAGTAGGAGCTCCAGAAGTGGTGGTAGAGTCAGAGCCGCACTCACCAACCAAGTCAGGCACGGCATTGGGGCCAGTACCGATGGCGACGAGGTTAGTACCGCAGTCATCGTTGTTAGCGAGCCAGACATTCCTGTTATCCCAATCGTACACGACGTAGGCAGCGCGGAGGAAAGTGTCGCCGAGAACGGGGAACTCGTCGTCCTGGAAGACACCGAGAACGCAGCGGTCGTCGTTGTGCCAGATGAAGTCTGCGTAGGGGACCTTGATGACGGTGTTGCCGAACTTGAAGTCGACGGTGCCCTTGAGATCGGCGACGGAGCAATCGACATCGACGTAAGCGCCGGGGGTTCGTTGGGCCGTGGGGAACGCTGCGACGATCTTGTTGAAGATGGCACCGGGGAGGGCGCTGACGGTGTATCCGCTGTCGAGGAGGACGGGCTGGCCGTTGGTCTGGGAGAAGATTGCGTCTTCGGAGCCGTCGTCTTGGATGATGCTGATGCCGTCGAGGTGGACCCAGTAACTGCGATTGTTAGACGGTGCGCTCGTCAATTGAGCGCGGGGGAGCTTACCGGGTGAGACCATCGGGGGAGGACTCGGCGGGGATGATGGGGCGCTTCTCGAGATGGCCGGTGTATTTCTTGGTGTCGAGACCACCGAAGATAACGGCGCCGCGATCGCTATCGAGGGTGCGGATGTCGAGACTCAATGCGCGGCTCTTGATAAGACCTTGTCGGACCATGCTGTCAATGACGAGGGGGTAGGGCGCATCCCAACCGTTCAGATCAGGTGCAGCGCCCATGATACCGACGCTGGTAAAAGAACTATCGTATGCGACACCGAAAACTTGGTTGCGGATATTGGCAGCTAATTCAGTCAGTATGTCTTAGCGACGGTGAGGAATGCGGCCTGTCTCACATCCAATGACAACATGGTCGTAGCCATAGTTCCAATAAGCATACCCAGTGCCGTAGACAACACCGCCAGTAGTGTTAAGGTTAACCCAAGTGCTACTCTCGCCAAAGTGACCAAAAGATTGGCAAAACGCGGGCTGCTGCGCCTTTGAGCACACGGGGTTGACCCAGAGCTCTGCAGAGCCCGTGTCCAGGTTGACGGTGACTTTCTGCCCCGGGGTACCGAGCTCAACGTCAATGCTGTAGAAAAAGCCGTTCTGCTGGCTCTCGAGAGCGACTTCGTTCTGGCGCTTAGTGACGCCTTTTACAACGGGCGCGCCGGTGGAAACCTTGAGGGGGAAGCGAATAAGGCCATCCTCCTGGGGAGCGGCGGCGTGAGCCAACGCGGGGGCCGCGATGGCGAGGAAAAGAGCGGACAACATCTCACCAAATTCAATTGAGACGTTTTTAGTTAATCGGGAATAGAAGGAAAAAAAGAGAACAGGGGAAAGGAAATAAGATGGGAATTTGTTAACCCGGCGTAGTGAGTGACCGGGGAAACGAAACAATTAATAAAGAAGATGGGAATTGAAACCTCGAGAACAGAGCAAGAGAGGTTGGAAGAACTAAAAATGGAGATGGCGGGAATTTTTCTGTTGGACTGTTTCTATATAAAACCACCTGCAAATGCAACATGCAGAGCTAAGGGGGGGCCTTGTCTTGGATGATCTGTGCCTGGCGCTAATCTCGTGGAGGAGGGAGGGGGGCCCTCGTGTAGCGTATCGCCAGTGGAGGCCAGCGAAATAATTACAAGCGGGTCCTCACGATGACATGGAAAACGACAAAAAGAGGGGAAATAAAAGAAGATAAAGGATCAATATTTAATATCTTTGTGGGTATATACAAAGCGCCCTTTGTTCAACCTTTCAGCTCAAGGGTTGTTTTTTATCTGCAGAGGTGATGGACAATACGAGACTCCCTTATGCGCTGTTCCCTTGTTAGGGGTCACGTCAGCTCCGCAGTGGTAGTGGGTGGTGCGGGTTTAGCGCCTTGCCATTGTGAGATTAGCTATCCCTTCCCCCCCATGCACCGTCGTATGGTAACGCAGTGAATACGGGGTTTTGTTATTTCCAGATCCCGCTGATCTGAGTTAAGTTGTTTGAAACAGCGCACGGGAGGGTTAAAGGGCAAGCTCCTTGAATATGCGCGTCCCGAGACATTGACTGCTCGGATCCCGTACAGAGGTTGGTAAGGTAAATAATTGATTGACGCTCGTGTACCCGCTGTGCAAAACGGCGTGCAGCGCCACGTCGACATCCCGTAAGCTTTGACGAAATGTCACCCTGTTGATGCAAGCCACAATTCTGCTGTGCGCCGTTTTACTCACTGGTGCGGGAGAAGGTTATCGCTGAACTTTGATTGAGATCAGCGAGTTGGATGGAGGGAAATGACCGTGGCTGGATTAAAGGCTGTCACACCATTGGAAGCCCAGGTTGTCGACTGACGGTCGTACTGTAGAGGGATTGGTGATTTTGTGCTCGGCCGAGATGGTCGGGATGTGGCGGGGCGGTTGGGGACCTAAGGATCCCTCAAATGATTTCAACGTGAAACTCTAGAGCCGCATTGGTGCAGTGTGTCTGCAAGACTCGTAAGTTAATTATTTTTAAGTAAATAAACAGTTATTTCGTTCACCGAATTGAACAGAAAATAGATCCCGTTAATCGTTGAGGCACTTCAATCGGAATGCTGATAAGGTTACAATCGGTCCAATTCTCGATGCGACAGCAGCTCGGTCTGTAGAACAATGTGGTGACTACCTGCCTCAACCTCTCTGTATTACCCCAGCCATTGTAGAAAGTTTACATCAAGACATCTTCCGACATGATATTTTACGAGATAACAGCCTGCGACGTGAGACCGAGACACAGAGGCTGGTTCAATCAATCTTTAATTGTCATGTGTCCGTGCTACCCTGCAGTTCTACCCGAGCCCCATACTGTGAAGCCTCAACGCGACGAGACACGTGTTGACCATGAGACCAACAATCTCCCACTTTTCAACAAAACCAAGTGAAATGAGGTTCCCAAACAGCGTATCAAGAAGCGAGAACTATATAATCAATTTTTTATACACAGCTTGAGTGTCTCGCTTTCATCTCCCTCCAACCCACCACTGTCTGGGGAACTGCATGCCCCATTTTTGCATCAGCATTCTCAACTCGTCCTCCGTCCCTGGCACGACATTGATGAAAACCCTTCCATTATTTCCCTCACTCATACAAGGTTCAGAGTGCACTGCTCCAGATTCCCTGCCAACTTTGAACACAGAGCATTCACCTATTTCTGCTGCTTCTGCGCCAAAGGGTTCTAGTACTGTAGCTAGTTCATCGCGCACAGCATCTGCTGCAGCTGCGCAGCCAACACAACGAATTGACACACACTCATGCTCTGTACTTGCTGACTCACGAGCGGATTCTTGTGCTTTGCGCGCCGAGCGCTGGTGGGATGAGGGTATGAAGAGCGTTGAGGGGCCGAGAAGGGTAGTGCAGATCTTCCAGTCCGTTCCAGTGTTTTTATGACGCCGTTGGTGTTGTGATTTGAGGCCGAGCGCTTGACGGAGATCGAGTCTTGGCGTTGATCAGCATCGTCAAGATACTTTAGAAACCTGAATTCCCTTTCGAAATCTGTATCTACGGCTGCCATGATCGTCATATGAAAGGACTAGTTAGGAGAGAAATGGTCATCGTCGGTTAAGCGGTCAAATGGCGTGAATCCTTCTCGTCGCTTACTGGTGACTAAGCAGGTTTGAAGATGAGATGCCCAACGCAGATAACAGAATTTCAGAATATTGGCAACGCTTGGCACCAATTTAGAGGTCGCGGATTTGAATTTTCATATAAGCAGGGAAGCCAGATGGATCATCACTGACAGAGCGAAACAAAGCCTTTGAATCTGTAGACCTCAGGGTCGAAAACGAGATGGATGTCATGTAATAATTATGTAATTCTCTATAGGCAGATATTCCAAGTCTCATCAACAAGCAAGAACATTATTCCAAAGCTGAGATCCATCACAACTTTTCATCCCTAACGCCGTCTACACAGTCCAAGAATGCACCATCTCCACAAACCTCTCAACCTGTGCCCCCTCCGTCGCCCACGTCGTAAGCAATCTGATAACAGCCTCATCATCACCGCATTTCTCCCAAACATAGAAACTAAAGCTCTCCTTCAGCACCTTGATCAAACTCAACGGCAGTACCGCAAAAACCTGATTCGTCTCCGTCGCAGCATATACCGAAAATCCTCCCTGCGCTATACCGCTCGATAACGACTCAGCAGCCAAATTCGCCTTGCGCGCTAGTTCGAAGTACAGATCTCCTTCGAAGAGCTCTGCGAATTGCGCGCCGATGACACGGCCTTTTGCGAGGAGGGAGCCGTGCTGCTTGACGTAGAATTCGAACTCGGACGAGAGGCGGGCGTCTTTTACGACTACGGCTTCGCCGAGAAGGGCGCCGTTTTTTGTGCCGCCTATCCAGAAGATGTCTGTGAGTTCGAGGATGTCGGAGAGGGTCATGTCGTTTGCTTTTGAGGCGAGGGCGGTGCCGATCCGAGCGCCGTCGAGGAAGAGAATGAGGCCGTTCTTTTCGCAGACTTGTTTTATCGCTGCGAGTTCGGCGCGAGAGTATATAGTTCCGATCTCGGTTGCGTTGGATATATACACCAGCCGAGGTTTCGCCATGTGAGGAAAATGCCAATTATCATCCAGCGCACGCTCGATTGTCGCAGGCGTGAGCTTTCCATTCTGAGGTGTGACGTTGATGATTTTATGACCGCTTGCTTCCACCGCGCCCGTCTCCCTCGTCACGATATGGCCAGAGCTAGCAGCGATGACAGCTTCGTGAGGCCGGAGACATGCGGCGATGGAGATGGCGTTGGCTGATGTCCCGCTCGGCACGAAGAATATGCCAACGTCGTCGCGGCCGAGATGGCGACGGATTCGCTGCCGTGCGAGATCACAGTACGTATCGCCTCCGTAGCCGGTTTCTTGGGTCGTGTTGCTGGTGATCAATGCTTTGAGAAGAGCGGGATGTGCACCCTCGCTATAATCGTCCATGAAACTATAGCGAGGAATTGAGGTTGGTATTTGAGACGGCATTTTGGCAAGATTGATAATGGTGTAGATGTTGGTTGTGACAGTGCTGTAGTTACTAATTCTGGCATTTCTATATATGATTTCATCCCCCACTCGATGATCCACAGATGAATCACAGAAACGAGGTGTTAGTAACTGGCGTGTTAGTCAAAGCTATCGTGGTGGGTCGTTTACTCAACATTCCATTACGCTTCCCGAAACTTTACCAAACCCAATTGCGCTAATAAAGCCGTCCTCACGCGTATGTTGCATCATTTGAGGAGTTTATTTTTTCTGAAAGATAACGAGAACCGGCCCGGTTGGTTGGGTCATGGGGACATTGATATCGTATTCGCCGCGTCGAGAGAAAAATCGATAAAGCTTCGATACGTCTCCACAGTTGAAGAGTCGAGCGGCTTTGGGTATGTAAGGATCTTTTGGTACTTTGGCTTCAGTGGCATTCCCGTTGCTGTGACATCGCTGGCTTGGTCCCAGAGCTCAGGATACTTTTCGAAGAATGCGGGGTCGATCTTGTAGTAGCCCGCGCCCTTGTCCATGTTCAATTTGTTAAACGCGGCGCGAGCATATGCAGGTGATGAGAATAACGTTGAGATGTCTGGTGCAGGAAGCATGGCGATTGTGTTTTCGCTCTCGGATGTTCCGGACGACATGGTGTTGATGAGGTCTGTTACACGTACGTAGACCGTTATCTGCGGGGCACCTAGGACGAGATCTGACATGAGCGCCTCAACGACGTAGCCGGTCACAGCGTCGCAGAAGATTTGGTCGATGTGCGGATTTGCAGAGTGCAGCTGGATCAAGCGATCGCGAATTGTGGGAAAGGGTATCCAGTCGATGATGCCGGGGTGAGGATTCTCGAGCTGTGCTGTCGTAGGGCGGTAGCGGGGATGGAGCTTGTTGAAGGTTGCGGAGGATGGGTAGAGTTGCCAGGCTGTGAGCTCGATGATGTGGTAGAAGCGTGTTTTGGCGTACCATGCCATTACGTCTGGACGGGTCATGCTGTTGAACATGGACAAGACCATGAGAACTGGTTGGTAGACACTAGACGTGTTAGAAAGCTTTCAACATGTTACGCGGGGGCTGTATACCTCTGGACAGGATTATGACCTTCAGGAACGAATCCAAGAGTATTGAGTTTATTCTTGAGCATTCGCTGAAGGAGCTGAATGTGATCTGAGAATGGAGAATTGGTAAAAGAGTAATCTTTCCCAAGGACCAGACTTGACTCGGTTGTTGCGTTGATGGCGGTTAGATAAGGTTGCATTCCCATCTGATACTCATGACTCCAGATATTCGGGATCTGAGAGTAGAATGGGCTTGTGCCAGAAACGTTGATAAGCTCTGACGAGATACCATTGTCTGTTGATGCTTCAATCAATCGTTATTAGCCTGAGCTCATAAAATGAATGCTGGTACTTACCAGTGACGCTCGATGAAAACGGCGCATCAAAGTCCAGGATCGACGGATCAAACGCCTCCAGATCAATAGACTGCAGCGCAGATTCTTCAACCATCTGCTCATCACCCTCTGTATTTCCATTCACCCGCTCAGGCCCATCTCTCTGTCGCTCATCCCCTTCACCACTCGCAGTATCATCAAGCGTCTTAGCCACCGAGTCACTCAACAACTGCATCGACGCCATCATCCTTGACATCTTCGTCTGCACATCAATCAACTGCTTTCTCAGCAATCGATTCTCCTTCTGCAGCGCTTCTACGCGCTCACTATCTGATCGCTGGTCCGCATTCACGCGGTTCTTTAGCTCGCGGATACATTCTGCCTGTCTGCGACGAAACGCCCGTTGCGATAAGCGATTGCGGAGTTTTCTGCATTTTGTTAGGGAGGATGAAGAGGTGCGGGGTCGGGGAGACTTACTTTCGTTCTTGCTCGGTGAGAGTGGTGTTCTTTTCGTCCGTGTGAGGTGAGTCCATGATGGTCCGGAGATCTTGTCTCGGTGTGCAGATGCTCAGCTTGACAGGGCTGGGCTGGGCTGGCAGGGTAGACTGAACTGAACTGAACTCCCGGGACCAGTATTTGAGATTCAGAGGTGGAGATGGGGCGTTCTCATTGGAGGTTGATGCTTGGAGCGGCCTTTTGCGGTTAGGAACGGTGAGTTTGGGCCGTCATCGGGGCTCATCCCCACTGAGGAGAAACTCTTCAGGTCGGGAAATAAGCCGCTGATAGCAGGCATCGCGAATTGAACTAATAAAGAGACTATACACAGATTTTGTGAAATGATAAAGTATACTCAAGATCGACTAGGATTTCAATAACCCATCTACAGCTGAAAGCGCTGGTTTCTTCCTGTCCGCCCACCAAGATCACCCTCGTTCTCAACAAGCTCCCTCTCCAATTTCTTATTCTGCCTCCAATAAACCCCCATAATCATAGCGGTGATGGGCAAAGCAGCAGCATACAATAAAACAATAGCCAGAAATCCCTTTGCATACTTTGGCGCATCACTCTCGCGAAACAGCTGCTTTCCAGCCAACCCACCAGCATTGCTCCCAATGACCACCATCGCCAATCCAATACTACGCGTCTCAGCAGATCGAGCATTGATACTCAGCCAGGCATCATTGAGACCCTGAGATAGCGCATTGCCACTGCTTAAGAGCGTGAAGAGCGCGTATTTGGTCCACCTATCCTTATCAGTTGATCCAAACAAAGCACCACCGAATGTGATACTCCAAAGAAACGCGGCCATGCACCACAGACCTCGCTGTTTCGTTTTGTCGGACGCCCAAGCGATGGCGAAGCTGAGAAACACGACGAGGAAGCTGCTGACAGAGTTTAAAAGGTTGGAGTTGATCTTGCTAAAGCCCAGGCTTCGAATGATGGTCGGGCCGTAGAGTTGAAGACCGCCCTTGGGAGCGAGAGATACGAGGTTGAGAATAGTGTGGATCCAGATGCGGTAATCGGCGAGGGCGGCGATGACGCCTCGGACGGTGATATTTGCGTGGGCTTCGGTCTTGGAGATGTCTTCTTGATAGATTCTGTCGTGCATGATTTCGCGCTCACGAGAGGTGAAGAGGTCGAAACATCCGTGGATAGGTTTGGTATGAAGTGGAGATCGAGGGAGAAGAAGGACGAAGACAACAAAGACCAGTAGGGTAAAAATGCCCTCAACTGTTTGATGTTAGCAATAGCCATGACGGGGAAACAAAAGAGTAACCAACTAATAAAGAGCCACTGCCAACCAGCCAGACCAGCTATACCGCCCATCTGCAAAACACCCGCAGCGATCAACGACCCCGTAGCAGTAGCAAAGTAATTCCCAAAATAGAAGATGGACGTTCTCAGCGCCAACTCCTTTTCCCGATAAAACAGCGCAAGCATATACTGCCCACCTGGTATGAACCCAGCCTCACAGAAGCCCAGCAGGAAACGCGTCGCAAAGAACGAATGCACATTCGTGACCCAAGCCTGCGTCAGCGCAACAGTGCCCCAGATGAGTACCTGACCCGTAAGCCAGATCGGGGCGCCGAGTTTCTGGAGGATGATGTTGGAGGGGATCTCGGCGATGATTATGCCGGCCATCATGAGTTGGTCGCCGAGGTTGACGTCGTCTTTGGTGATGTTTAGATCGGTTGTGAGCGTGTCGGTTAGGGCGTTGCTGATGTTGCTGCGGTCGAGCTGGAGGGCGTAGAAGCCGAGGACGAGGAGAGGCATGAGCGTCATATCGAGTCTGGTATGTGAGCTCGGGGGGTCAATTGGAAAAGGGGATTGTCAACCTACTTTCTGACGACTGCCTTCTCTTCGTCTTCTGTCCAGACAGACTGCGCGACAATTGACTGCGGCGCATCATCAATATCGTGAGTCTCTTTATCAGCCTCAATAGAATGCATCTTGGGAGAATGATCCAGCGCCATGTTGATGAGGGTTCAATGTGGTATACAATTCAAGGCCCGTGTCGAATTGATGGTCCAGTCATCGACTATCATCCGTCTTTATAGTCTTTCATCACCATACCAAGAATCATAGCTCCCAAACATGATAAGGTATCGAAGGCAATCTGATGCGCACGCCATTGAATGTCAAGATCGCGTATCTTTACCCTTCAAGAAGGTTTGCTAGATTATCCAAGAGGGAGACGATCTAGTCGTCGGAGGTGAGCGTCGGCGATGAGCGAAAATGTGGGGTTTCGGCGATTGACGAGGATAATGAGCTCACTGCGAAGTTGATAAATGAAGTTGACTCAATTGCAGGAAACTCAGGGTTAAGAACTTGAAGCATTTTGAAAATGTCCAAGGATCCAGCAAAACCAAACATCGTGCTCATCCTAGCCGATAATCTCGGCTGGGGTGAGCTCGGCTGCTATGGCGGAGGCATTCTTCGCGGCGCTGCAACACCGCGCATCGACAAGCTCGCCACCGAAGGTCTTCTTCTTCACAACTTCAACGTGGAGAGTGACTGTGTTCCCACGCGCTCGGCCTTGATGACAGGCCGTCATCCCATCCGAACCGGGTGCCGACAATCTGTCCCAGCTGGGTTTCCTCAGGGTCTTACGACCTGGGAGCGTACACTACCTGAATGCCTCAAGCCAGAGGGTTATGCGACGGCTCATCATGGGAAATGGCATCTTGGTGATATTCCTGGTCGGTATCCTTCTGATAGGGGGTTTGATGAGTGGTTTGGAATCCCCAGGACGACTGATGAGAGTCAGTTTACGTCGACTTTGGGATATACACCTGAAGTTGCTGAGCTGCCGTATATCATGAAAGGTGTCGCTGGTCAGGACTCTGAGAATGTTTGTGTGTATGATCTCGACAAGAGACGCTTGATCGATGAGATGCTCGTTGACCAGTCAAAAGATTGGCTGTCGCGTCAAGTTACAGCAGGGAAGCCCTTCTTCTTGTACCACCCACTCGTCCATCTGCATTTCCCGACTCTGCCGCACCGCGACTTTGAGGGGAAGACAGGACAGGGAGAATTTGCCGACTCTATGGCCGAGATGGATTACCGAGTTGGTCAATTGATCGACCATCTTGACGACCTTGGAGTTCGCGACAACACGGTCTTGATATTTGCCTCTGACAATGGACCTGAGTTCCGACCTCCCTACAAGGGTACTGCTGGGCCTTGGTCCGGCACATATCACACTGCCATGGAGGGAAGTCTGAGAGTTCCATTCATTATTCGATGGCCAGGTAAAGTCCCGAATGGGGTAACGTCAAACGAGATAGTCCACATCACGGATATCTTCACAAGCATCCTCGAAATAGCTGGCGCAGAAGTACCATCTGATAGACCTATTGATGGTATCAGCCAAGTGGAATTCTTCAAGAATCCTACTGCCGTCAAATCCCAGCGTGAAGGGTTCCTCTTCTACATCAAGGACGAACTGCGCGCCGTCAAGTGGAAGGACTGGAAGCTTCATCTGGTCTGGGAACCAAAGGTCAACCAATCGTCTGGAAAGCTGGAGTCTCCGTATCTGTTCAATGTGGTGAGAGACCCAAAGGAGGAGACGGATATTTTGGCCTACAACACTTGGGTCTTGCAGCCGGTCATGAGATTGAGGGCTGCGTTTGACAAGAGTCTGAGGAGTGATCCGGCACCGCCTGACCCGCTCAAGAGTCTTTGAGGGCTGGTTAGATTACGATAGAAAACTAAAGCAAGGAATTCGAAGTGTGCAAATTAAAATGCATAAGCTTATTGATTCGTTTCATCAGACGCCAATGGGTGATTGTTGTTACAGTTATATTTGATCCAATATCCACGGATCCAAAGTGGGCGGTGTTGACGTCCATAGAGCCGCTGCCCCATCCAGATCCAACGAAGGCAATACATTATGCCCAAAGAGGAAGTCGCTTGAGATATCCATCGGCAGCTCCGAGGCCATTTCATCGATAGTAGCTGACATCTCATCGAAGCGGTCACTGTATGAAGCTCCAGGAGGATACCGCTCTGCCATCCCCCACAGAACTGTCGAACAGACAGACACCCGACTCTTCAAGACGTTCACGTCAAACACTGCACCTTGGAGTGTAAGACTCTTGATACAATGGATCAAAGCTGCACCTGACTGAAACAAGTTGGGTGTCGTTCGCCAGTAGAACCTCAACTTGCCCTCTTTGAATCCCTCTCTGTAGAGCTCAATACTCGTAGAAGCATACTGTGCAAGATGTCTCAGCTCATCCTCCGAAAGGTGAGAAAAGTGACGAGATGGTGAGAAAAGAGAGACCAGAGTCATGTATAAAGCGCCGTCGAAAAAGTTCTGAGGCGCGAGCTTCGATGTTGGGTCTAAGGGAGGCACGTTTGCATGCCATTCCACAAGGCGATCTTTCATGCCCGTCTTCCAGGCTTTATAATCGAAGAAGCTGCCATTTGCGGGTGGTTTGTAGTTGAGTGTATGAAAGATTTCGTATTCTAGTTGGCGGAAGAGGATGCAGTGGTTTGCTAGTGGACTTGATGACTCGGGTCCGCTTGTTGAGGGGAGGGGCGTGAAGATGGCTTCGTCGGGTATTGATCTTGGGCGGTTTAGGATAACGCAGAGGTTTGTTTCGAGTATGTATGTCGACCAGAATACCCGACGTCTCTTGTTCACCTCTGCCTCGTTCTCATGCTCGTCTTCTATCATGGACAAGCGAGTTTCGTTGAGGAGGCCGAGGTCAATAGCCAATCGTGTTGCCAGACCAATGAAGTGCCAAGCTCCAGAGAGATTCGAAGCGAAAATGGTATACTGTACGACGAGGAGAAGGTTTTGGAGGTGTTCAAGGTCGCCTGTCCAGGTAGCTTGCGGCCGATCTGTTAGTATTCCGATAGCCGACGCGAAGAATGAGTCGGATGCTGTCGTAGGAATGGATGAGTCCGTCCTGTTGAGAAGTCTGATGGCAATGGCTAGGACCATGCAAAGCTGGAATTTCTGTACAGAGGTGCCCTGGCTAGTAGACGTCTGATCTTGATACAAGACGTCAATGGTATCGTGAAATGATTCCTGGTTCAAGACGGGGGAGAAGAAATTAGAGTGCTCAAAATATGTGGCGGTGAGTTGGATAGCGGTTGGCTTGGGAGGAAATGTGATGCTGTCAGGCACAGTGATGGTATCAAGGAGATTATGGTAAGCTGAGTCTTGGGGGTGCTGTATATCACTTGGCCTGGGTACGAGGAGGCGCAGTAAATTCAGATCGTTAGAGCTGTGCGCCTCTGGTGTTGATTCAAGAGCATCTTGGGAAGCTCGGCTGGCATCAGACTCGGTGTCTATCCCTTGATTTCGGAGGGCGAGCTCAAGCTCAGCGACGCGATCCTCGAGATTCTTGATGTAGCTGAGGACGTACAAGTAAGCACATGCAATCTATTTTGAGTGGAGAAAGGGAAACAGGGTGATACCTTCGAGGCACAGACTGCCCATCTACGTCAACGCTTACACACGGCACTCCGGCACGGGCACACGATGAGCATGCCGGGATGTTCTGGTCACAGCGCTGTTTTCGGGACTTGCATCGCTGACAGGCCGTTACGTTGGCACGTCTGACGCTGCTTCGTTTACGATTCGAGGGAGTGTCGGACATTTCCGGCGGTTGATCATGATGAGGAAATTCTTGGGGGATAAATAAATGACAAAGTAGAGTCAAGTTCGCCGAAGCTTTCCCCGCGTGAAGATAAGGAGGACCCAGCTTGGGGTGATGGCGTCAGTCGCGCTAACCGTTGTTGGACTTGGACTTGAGATCCTCATCAAGTATAATATTTACATTGAAGAAGCCAAGTAAATGCTATGGATTCAAAACGTATAGACTATTAGGTTGCGTGTACTTGATCTCTGGGCATTAAATCATCTTGAACTCCAGTTGAATAATGTTTGGGGAAAACAAGTAGTGAATATTCATATTCTCAGCAGATATGCCTAGCACTGGCGAGGAATGTCAATACCATTGCATAAAAGCTGTCCTTGAAGTGCATGAGCTCTTTGGTTGTCTGGCAGCTGTTTGACACTGCAAACGCATCGCTCTGCTTCACTGTGATACCACGTGACACAGGCAAACGGCCTCAAAGTCACCAAGCCAACTCAAAACAAACTTACGACATCGCCTCTTCATCCCCCCCTCCTTTGCTCCCACGACGAAAGCCACATCTCTTGTTTTTCTTCCTTACCAACCTTTCATTCTTTGCGGTGTTCACCATGAATCGCGACGGTGCACGCAACAGACGGACCGGTTCCTCGCGGGACATGCCTCCTCTCTCTGTACCCAAGAAGCGCAAGCCGAAAGTGCCCAAGTAAGTCTCTTTCATCTCTCTGGGTTGCCGATCTGACCCCGTCACAGAAATCCTTCGGGGTTCCTCGCTTGCCCCATCGAGATCCAGCTCCAAATCCTAGAATCTGTGCCCAAACAGGGTCTCGTTGCTTTGTCGCGCGTCAACAAGCATTTCGCCAGCATCGTCCAGCCTATTCTTCACAGAGAGGTCGATGTCAATTGTCCCCTCCTCACTTTAGAGTGCCGTTCCGTCCCGCTGGTCCTTGCCTTGCGAACTCTTCTGTGGCGGCCTGACCTGGCTCAAGCTGTTCAGCATCTGCGTTTCGATGGATATGACTTTGTCGAGAGGGAGCTTGATATACTTCCGACCACGCCAATCTTCCACCTCACAGATGAAGACAAGTTGAAGGCAGTCCAGTTCATCAAGGCTTTAGATCTCTACCAGGGGTTGGACTGGGCTCATGCTTTCCTGAAGGGCCAGGTTGACTCTCTCGTCAGTCTCGTGGTGGCTCTTACGCCAAATATCAGAAGCCTTTACCTTGGCGAGTTCTTCTCTGTTGAAATATGCTATCTCCGACTGTTATTGCACCCGGAGAGCTACAACAACCCGGGAGGCAGTAACGTGCATAAGTTCGAGCATCTCCGCCATGTTACTGTCGACAACCACTGTGCGACGTACCACCACATCCAATTCGGCTTCAACAACATCTACCAAAGCTTTTTTCATCTTCGTATGCTGGAGAATCTGTCTATCTCAGGCAGCTTTCCCGAGGCATCGCGACCCTTCACCATCACGGCGAAGTTGGAACATCTTAGATGTCTGAATCTGAAGCGAATCACTGAAGCGGAACTCGGGCGAATGCTTTCCATCGCACCCAATGTCGAAGATCTGAAATACGCCTACACCTGCTATCCCTTGGCAGATCCTTTTTCCATCAACTCCCAGAGACTGAATGTGGCCACACTAAGCGATTCACTGAAAAGCCATCGATTGAAACTCAAAAGCCTACAGCTCCTCGTTGTTGACAACATCAACGTCCTGGATGAAGGGCTAGATCCACTCTGGCCATTAGCCCTCCAGGGCACGCCTGTCAAGCTACAAGACTTCTCAAATCTTCGCATTCTCACTGTCCCATGGATCCTCATCGCTGGCCCATCGAAGGGGGAACGCCCTTCGCCGCTGCGCTACGTCATCCCCCAGTGTGTCGAGCGGCTGACCTTGACAGACGATATGTATCAACAACCGTACTGGGGCTGGAGTGTCAAGGAGATCCAGGCCTTGTTGGAAGAGTATCTGTACGATGTGAAGGAAATGAAGCTTGCCCTTGATGCGATGCTCCTTGTGGGACGGATCCTGTCAAAGATGTACAAAAATGGCAAGTTCCATTCGGCGAGACGGCTTGCTCGTTCTGCGAGTGTCGATCTCAAAGCAGTCGAGATGACTATACCTGAGAGTGACGCGTTGCGAAGTGCAGAGCAGCGCGCACATCGCTATGGGCAGCTCCGAGAACCAGTACGAGCACAGTTTTTCGACTTGTCACACATATTGTGATGGACGCTGCCCCTCATTCGGAAGACATGATACTTTGTTTTGTTTTGTATTTTGACATGGCGGTTGATTGTGGGCGCTGGGAGGATCTGGTCAATTGGCTGATTTCGAGGTCAAGGATGCAGTTCTCAAAGGGATCCTGACACGAGCGGGATTTGTTCATTGTTTGTAGAGCAAGACTACCTAAGGTATACTGGTGATCACGTTATCGCGAAGCGATTCTGAGCGCTGTGGTTTGCGTCTCTGGCAAATAAAAATAAAAATGATATTAAAAAAGATCTGTCATAAACGCGAACTTCCGAACTTGACATGCGTGCGGACCGTTTTCATCACATGTCTTAGAACTGCAGATGTCGTCGTCATTCATTCTTGCATCCCTCTCATCGATAAATCGGCATCGTACAGGCTGCAGATCTGTCCCCGAAATTTCATTGTTCTCAACTCTGATCTTGAATCCATTTTTAGCATTCATTTCAGTTGTCAAAAATGGATGAGAACTCGTGGGAGGCTCGAGCAGCAGTCAAGCGCGCCGCGACCTTAGACAAGATCCCTTCAGAATGGAGATTATCCTCAGAGGACCTCGAACAAGCTCACAGCCAACGCGACATCACGGGATCTTTTATTGAGCAGTTTCTTGACGAAGAAACAGTTTCTATCACATCTCTAAAGACAGTTCAGATTTTAATTGCTGTGTCCGAACAGGAACTGACAACGACAGAGGTCGTGAGGGCATTTTGTCGACGAGCGGCGGTCGCTCATCAGATCGTGAGTACTAGCAAAGTCCTCCGCAATAGCCTGCAAGAATGTAAAATTGATACCAAGCTTAGAATAATTGTCTTCACGAAATCTTCTTTGATCAAGCATTTCAACGCGCCCGGTACCTGGATGATTACTTCACCAAACATGGAAAGGCGCTAGGGCCACTTCATGGTCTCCCAATCAGTCTCAAAGACCAATTCCGTGTGAAGGGTGTCGATACAACCATGGGTTACGTTGGTTGGATAGACGGTAATCTGGGAATCGACCCTGAAAAGTCTTACACGGTAGAAAGCCAGATCGTCACCGAGCTACTCTCTCTCGGGGCTGTGCTATACTGCAAGACAAGCCTTCCTCAAACACTCCTCTTTGGCGAGACAAAGAACAACATCATCGGCCAGACCCTGAACCCGATTAATCAGAACTTGTCATGTGGCGGCTCTTCAGGTGGTGAGGCAGCGCTCATGGCATTGGGCGGAAGCTCGGTTGGTGTTGGAACAGATATCGGCGGATCGCTGCGAATACCAGCTGGTTTTTGCGGAATCTTTTCCATGAAGCCAACGTCAAATCGACTAAGTTATCGCGACGTTGCGAATACGAACCCCGGACAGGATACATATCGGTCTACAATTGGGTTTATGGGAACGTCGATTGATGCGCTGGAGGTGGTGTTTAAAGCTGTTCTTGGGACGGAGCCTTGGATGAAAGACCCGGCTGTCATACCGATTCCCTTTCGAAAAGAGGTTATGGAGTCACATCGGAAGCGAGCGGATAAAAAAGGCAACGCCAAGTTTGGCGAGAGGCCACTAAAGATGGGCGTGCTTTGGTGTGATGGAATGGTTGGACTACATCCGCCCGTTTTCCGTGGGTTGAAGGTAGTAGTCGAGTCCTTGAAGAGAGCGGGGCACAAGGTATGCATCCAGAAGTGAGACTAAGGCTTGCACTGAAGGATGATAGGTCATTGACTGGAAACCACCATCGCACGAAACGGCGACAAATATTCACGCAAGTACTGAAACCTTGAACCATTGAGTACGCTGACAAAAATGCTACAGGGAGGTTTTCTCAGCGCAGACGGAGCGCACGACATCCACCAGCACCTTAATCGATCCGGCGAGCCTCTAATCCCAGATTTGAAAGACGGCCTCAATCTGAAAACTCCGACGGAGTTACTCAAGTATCAGGATCTTACTATCCAAGGTCTTGAGTTCGAGCGGCAGTATTCCGATTACTGGAACTCAACCGCGGACTCAGATGGTATCTAAACAACGGTCGTGTGAATCTCAAATACTAACACCCCCTAGATCAGATTGTAGATGCTGTTCTCATGCCTGTAGCGCCTCATGCAGCTGTGATACCGGGCAAGTTCTACCACGGAGGTAAGTAGCGTGAGGCGCTGTTTCATGTGTTGGTACTAAGATGATGCAGCGTATACTGATGCGATGAACTTGACCAATTACACGGCCGTCGTTATTCCCACGATTAGAGCAGATAAGACAGTTGATGTTTTTGACGAGGGGTATGCACCGCTGGGTGAGATTGATAGGAAGAATTGGCAAGCTTGTGAGTCGCCCCTCGGAGTAACACCGCAATCGATGGCCCGTCACATGGGGCTTCTAGGCTTGGCTAATTACTACAGACGACGCAGATTTGTACGACGGTACTCCAGTAGGCGTGCAAATCGTAGGCCGAAAGTTTGAGGAGGAGAAGTGCCTAGCCATAGCTCGAATAGTCCATGCCGTTGTCGAGAGCGCAATCAAGACAGGTTAGTGAGCCACTACCAAAAGCGGGAATACACGGCCATACGGATACGATTATGGAAATACGGAGTAGAGAGACATCAATGGAAGACCTGGTTTTCATCTGCCGAGGGATTCTCGAGCTGTATACCGGTTTTGTACAAGATTGCCAAGAAGCCAACCTCTTTTGGAGACAAAGTTCATGTTTCAAGGTTGCATTATTAGGTGCTTGCATAACAGCTGAAAATTATAGCTTCTTGGCGGGCTGTTCTCCGTTCTTTGACATTTCATTCCGCGGCAGGGGGTTACATCTCAAACCACGTGGCTTGAGGGGCCAGAACCGATGGAGCGGTATGAATGCGACCGTAGCTCTGGGGAAGAGGGGATATTGCCTGGTGTTCAATTGACAGTCTAGATTGGCTCTAGTTGATCGACTACATCATGTCGCTGTTGTATCAATTCCACTGAACAATTCTTGCCTCTGGTTTGTTATCTTTGAGAACACAACACGACGCGTGGACATGATAGACGAATGAAAAGCATGATAGGCTTGCCGATTCACCGCCCTGAACCAGGAAACGCAATCACAAGAGCTATCCGTATATCAGCCAATGTATGCAGCACCGTGTTGAATCACAATACACTACCGCGCAATCAACACCAACCCCTTATCACGGAAGTTTCTTGCCGGTGGTGACGCAGCACCACCAAATCTGTTGCAAGAACCGACATCACCAGACCCAAAACCGCGGAATTAACAGACTAAGACGAGTAGTATTCTAGATGCGGATAGTCGAAGCAACTAAACTGACAGCTGAACCTTGTTGAAGCCCAGCTGCCGTTTTCTGTCTCACTAAGAAGCGATAGCGTGCACATACCGTCCGCTACCTAGACTACCCGGAGGATCACCCCGTTCTGAGCGTTAGACCCGCCACGTTCCGTCTATTTGAGGTGCCTGGTGCCAAGCCGCGGGACTGTCAGAGCATTTCCTTTCCACGGGGTTGGTAATTTGACGATGAAGGGTTGCAATTGCGACGACAGGAAGGGGATGGATATATCCGGATGAATCGGACGCATAAATGTGGTGATAATGGGTCGGTTAAGTGAAGTTTACCCAGGTGTTGATTCGTGGCTTGGGGCATATGACACCACTTCTTTAGCCTGACACTATCGACGCACTTAAGAACATCTAGTGAGGAAAAAGAACAAAGCTGTCGTCTTCGAGAATGGAGCGGCTCGAGAATTAATTAAAAGATAGCTTCGGTGCAATTGTGGTCTAGGTAATTACCAGCGAAGTGCAGAACCGAATCACCCGAGATAAATGGCCGAGAAAGGTTTGAGGGGGGGCATCCACAACGCAACTCCACCGTAACTTTCTGCAGGGGCTAATCCATTCTCCCAGCAGACGGGAAGTTCAAACTGTTACGTCTCCTTTATGTAACGACAAGACTTTTCTATGGCTGGCCCTATGAACACCACGTTTTCCCCAGACTTTCGTAAAACGGTCATGAGTAAAAGGTTTATTTCCCCAGATTCTTTAAACGAGCAAGATTGCCGCGACGTTTTTAAATGATAGTGACAGTAAAAGTGGCTGATTGATGCCGACGGGACTGGATCTTGAGCTTGTGATTAGGGCGTCCAATTCCCACGTGTCAGCGCGACATTGCGAACCAACAGCACTCGGAATTATTGGCCCGGAGGAATTTGATCGTTATCAGGGGAAATTATAGCGCATGTTGGCTGACTCAGATTGAAGACGCAATCAGTTCTTTGCAGCTTATCAGACCATTCCTCTCTCCTTTTTGGCTCTGGCTTGCTTGGAACTGTTATTAATCCCTGCCGCCACAATCTTTGAACCATTTCTACAAGGGGAAAGTCGCCGTGTGCCTGGCCCATAACGCCAAACCGCATTTCAGCAGCGCTGCCGATTTCGCAATCGCTGCACGTCGCCAAGAACTGATTTAACAAGTTGCGCTCAGGCATAATTAACAGTTGAGGGACCGGTGTCGCAAGACATGATACGATGCGATTTGTCCGAGCTATCGGTAACAGTTTCATATGCGATGCTTTTGGGGGTTGTCATTGGTTCGAGATGGAGCCAATTGCGCTTGTGGTCAACGACTCGCCCATGATGGAGGCTTTTAGTGGCTGCATGCCCCTGGCGTCAAACTCCATTGACGTGCGCGCCATCACCCTCAACCGCAGCCAACTCCAACTGCGCCGCTAAGTCTGACCTCGAATTGTCTGGGCCCTCATAAAGTTGACCAAGGGGCAAGAGCAGCACCCCTTGCTGCATGCATTGTTCAGTCGATTCATTAATGTCCCGCATTCCCCTCGCTTTTGCTTTTGCTTTTGCTTTTGCTTTTTTGTCAAAACTTACCTTGTTCTTGGTTCCATTATACTTCTTCCAGAGGCTTCAAGGGCCATAGCCCGCCGATATGCCGCTCTACTCGGACGCCCCCGATGCGCGCCAGTTCTACGAGGATAAGCCGACGCTGCTTGTATCATGGTGGATCACGGTCTTTTGTGTGGCGATCATCCTGACGCGAATGTCGGGTCGATACGTACGAGTCGAGAAGCTGCTCAAGGAGGATAAGATCGCTGCCGGTGCGCTTATACCGTTGGTTTTAAGGGCTGTTTGTGTTCATTTTGTTCTCAAAAATGGAACGAATAATGTCAACTTGGACGGATTGAAGTTGAGTGATGGGGATATTGACAAGAGGATCGTGGGGAGTAAGATGGTGCTTGCGAGTCGAGTCTTCTACGCTTCCATGTGAGCTTACATCACTGATTAATGAGAATGAAGCTAATAACGTGCAGTCTTTGGATTCTTAAACTTACTACCCTTGAGTTCTTTGAACGTCTTGCTGGCGCTACTCGACGAAGATCACATCGTATAATGATCCACGCAATGCGCGCAACCCTCGCCGCTACATTCCTCGCCGTCGTCATAAGCGACCTCGCAGAATGTCAACCCTTCCCTCACTACTGGCAGGTCACCCCCGACCCAGGCCCTCAATGCCGTCAGGGCTTCGTGCAGATGCTCACAATGGGAGCCTGCAACGCCTTCACCGACCTTGTCCTCATCGCCTTTCCCATACCCATCATCCTCTCCACCCAAATCGCCACCAAGCGCAAGGTCCTTCTCATCATGCTCTTCAGCTTTGGTCTGCTTACCGTAGGCATCACCTTATATCGCATCCCCCGCATCATCGAAGCACACGGAAGCCAAGTCGTCCGCACAATGTGGGCATCAATCGAGATCCTCGCCGCCACAGCAGTCGGCAACATCGTCGCGCTGGGCTCGTTCCTCCGCGACAGCGGTGTCAAGCGCAAGAAGTTTAAAGAGCCAAACAGCTACTCAGGCTACTCCAACTCGCGCTCTCAATCGCAGCCTACGAAGCTTACCCGCACGGCACATAGTCAGTGGGAGGATGAGGATCATGTTCGTACGACGGAGGGGATCTGGGCAAAGTCACATGACACAAGCGACTCCATTTCTAAAGATGACGATCTGAGAAAGTCGGGCGAAAGACCTGTTAGTCCGACGCAGAGTCATGATTCGCTTATTACGCGGGATGAATTGACGGGGAAGATGGACCGTGATGACTTTGTGTATCAGCAACCGCCGACGGCTGTTATCGCGGGAGGATCTAGACAGGTTCAACGGGCGCAGCCGACGAGGGATAATTGAATGCGATAATTATGTATACTTAGACATGACAATAATTACGATTTACCTTGTTGATACCATTGAAGGCTTGTCAGTGATTACTCCATCGTCTCATGTAAGATTCAGTTTATTGTACGTAATAGCCCACCACGATGGCTTCAGGGACCAGGACCATCCCCGGACCCAGTGTGGATATAGCCAGATTCTCTCTTCCCCATGGGCAGCCAACACGGGGCATGACTTGACATGTCCAGTGAATGACCTTCCAGGTACAGAATGGCATGAGAATTGACGAGAGTTACAGAGTGAGGCAATAACCTTGACCCAGTAACAGCCAGTGCACGAACCAAGTGGAATCTCGCTGATCCGACTCAAGTGAAACGTTGCGCTGTCTCCCCCTCCTCGATCATCTCTGCCTCAACCGCATTTATCTTTCTTTCCCTCACTCTCCTCACTGCGCCGCATTTAATTCTCCTGATCTTCACAAGCCAGACTGCATTTTTGGCGTTCTGTTAGTCCTCTTTTGGCACACCCGCACCTCGTTATTGGCCCAACGTCCCGACAATCTGCACCCGAAGTAAACCGCGCATCATCCCAAAAGTCCTTCTAGAAGCCTTCCAGAACGCGCCCTTTTGAAGACTTTTCTTCATGATCGGCGTCCAACCCCCGTCGTAACGTCATTCCCCCCCCCCCGCAACACGAACGATGAAAGATCCTCGCGATGCGCAAACAATGCAATCGTTCAATGTAGAAATGGGCTCCTCGTGGAGCATACACGCTCATAAACCGCGGACTTCATGGCTGCATAGCTTTCGACGCGCAGATCCTCTTCCGGGCTATCACCCAAGGGATGCACCAGAGCGGTATTACGACTTGCGCGCCGCCAATGCCAAAACAGCAAATACAGCACTTGCGCGAGAATTAAAAGGCCGCCATCTGCAAATGATTGCCTTTGGCGGTGCGATTGGTAAGCTTGACTTCTTCCATGCTCGGCAAATCTCGGCTAATGTGGTGTAGGAACTGGGTTGTTCGTCGCGTCGGGTGCGTCGCTTTATAGAGGCGGACCAGCGAGTTTGTTGATATCGTATTTCCTACTGGGAGCAATGCAGTATTGTACGATGCAGTGTCTTGGGGAGTTGTGTGTCATGTTTCCCATCGCGGGCTCGTTCTCGGCGTTTTCGACGAGGTTCTTGGATCCGTCTTGGGGGTTTGCTATGGGTTGGAAGTAAGCTAACTGAAAATCTCTGTTTCTCTCTACTGACTTTTGAAGTTACTGCTTACAATGGCTGTTCATTTTACCGCTGGAAATAATCGCTGGGGCGTTCACGATAGGCTACTGGAATCCAGATCTGACAAAGTCGATATTCGTGGCCATATTTCTCTCCGCTACTGTCATCATCAACCTATTTAGCGTGAGGACGTATGGTGAAGCCGAGTTTATCTTTTCTCTCATCAAGATCACCGCAATCGTTGGCTTCATGTACGTCAATCCCCCTTTCAGTCATCCCAATACTGACGACTCAGATTACTCGCCATCGTCATAAATGTTGGCGGGGAGCCCGAGAGCGGTTACATCGGCGGCATGTACTGGCGTAACCCAGGCCCCTTCAACAACGGCTTCAAGGGCTTTTGCAGCGTCCTCGTTACATCTGCTTTCTCCTTCACGGGCACAGAGCTCATCGGTCTCGCCGCCGCCGAGACAGCTAACCCGCGCAAATCGTTGCCGACGGCGATCAAGCAGGTTTTCTGGCGTATCACGATATTTTACATCGTTGCGCTGATGCTGGTTGGATTGTTAGTACCCTCTGACGATAAAAGACTCGTCGGTGGTGATAATGTCGCTGATGCGACGGCGAGTCCATTCGTCATTGCAATAGAGAAGGCTGGGACTTCTTTGCTTCCGAGTATAATGAATGCAATCATCTTGGTGGCGGTGATAAGTGTTGGAAATTCAGCGGTTTTCGGTTCATCGAGAACACTGGCTGCTTTAGCGGAACAATCGCATGCGCCGCAGATCTTTGCATACGTCGATCGACAAGGACGCCCGCTCATGGCAATACTATTCGCATCATGCATCGGTCTACTCGCATTTCTCGCCGATGTCAGTTTCCACGATTCCATCTTCAATTGGCTTCTCTCGATCAGTGCGTTGAGCACTTTGTTTACGTGGGGAAGTATCTGTTTATGTTACATCCGGTTTCGAAAAGCTTGGTATTACAACGCACATACGCTAGAACAACTACCGTTCAAGTCTCACGTCGGCGTCGTGGGAGCGTGGTTTGCTTTCGTTGGGTATATCCTTGTGTTGGCATCTCAGATTTGGATTGCGGTCTCACCTGTTAATGAGCCTGGTATTGACAGGAGCGCATCGGAACTTGCGCAGAATTTCTTCTTGAAGGTTTTGGCGATACCGATTATCTTGTTGTTCTATCTATCTCATAAGATTTGGTACCGGACGCAGATTGTGCGTCTGCCTGATATGGATGTTGTGACGGGGCGGAGATACTTTCGCGTGCATGTTATGGCCGAGCAAGAGCGCGAAGAACGGCATGGCTGGCCCAGGTGGAAAAAGGTCTATCGGTTTCTCTGTTGATGTATGTGCATTGGATGGCGTTTGCATAGCGACTGGTAGATTGTGTATCCTAGATAGAGGCATAACAATGGCGTTGCATAATGAGCATTGCAGCGAACCTCTTCTCTAATTTATGTCTTTACGTGAAACTCACTACATAAAGGTTCTGATAAAATCCAACTAACGCCACCCTCTATGACTTTATCCCATCTATTGAACGCTGATAACTTCTCCTCGTGCGATCTAAAACCATGAGGCAGCCCCAAGAAGAGGTTGACATCTGTCGGAACACTGAATCATGTCAGTTAAAATCTACAAAAGAGTCCATATCATTAGCTACTCACCCAGCTTCGGCCAACATTTTTCCATACAGAAGCGCCTCATCTCGAAGAGGATCCAGGCCTACTACACCAAGTACAGTAGAAGGCATGCCTCTAACTTGTTCTGGCGATGCATTCCCAGGGTTCATCTTCAAATCATTGACATCCGGGTCCTCGATCTTTAGCAGACCCGTGAACCAGCAAAGTTCCTCAACAGTAAGCATCGGTGCTGTAACATTTGTTCTGTAAGATGAGATAGACTCGCTCTTCATCTTTTTCAACTGGGGCTCATAGCAATCAACGTGCGCTAGACAGGGTATCATGAGGACTTGTCCTGCGATCGGAGGTCTTTTCTCTGTTGCACGATTCAAATGTTTCTGTAGGGTGAAAGACGAAACCATCCAAGCACCAGCTGATATTCCGCCAATAATGACTCTTTCCGGGTCCCAGAACATGGTCTCCATGTTATCATGGGCCCACTCGAAAGCATCTTCGGCATCATTCCATTGCGTCGGATATGTAAACTCCGGCGTATGTCTGTAATCAACATTCAGAACTGCCACATTCGATCCAACGGCTATACGTGCACATATCGCATCCTCAGCATCCAGCGTGCCGAACATGAATCCACCGCCCTGGAAGTGAATATACAATGGGAATGAGGTTTGTTCCGACGCACTGGCTGGTCGGTAGCTGCGTGCTGGAATGATGCTTCCATCGCGAGACGGAATGTTGTGGTTCTGTATCCGTAGTTGAGGCGCGAGTTTTATCATCGATTTTCTGGCGATAGCTTCTCGTTCTTGGTTCGCTATTCTTTTCATCTCCGCAATCGACAATCCCGGTACTGGTGGCGGAGGTAAGGATGCTTCGAGTGCAAGCCACTCGGGGCTTACCCCATCGTAGCATGAAAAGTCACACATTGAGAAGTCTTTGGTCAAAAATAGAGGAAGTCAATGTGTATAGACTATATACCCAAGACGTTGCTGACCGGCTCTTTGGTTTCCATTAGCCGAGGCTATTGGTGATCGTTGAGCGCTAGGCCACGAAGGGGTAAGTATTGTAGCTTTGGGAGGAAGATTCAAGTGACATTTTATGCATGCGATGGTAATAAAAAAAGTCATGTAGGACTTATGTAAAGGTTTAATTATGCGTAGATTGATTTGGAGCATTGTATACTACTTTACGAGGATGAATTGGAAAGCTATTTCTGTCGCATAATGCGCGGTAGCAACCATTAGGTAATCCACCCAGACGCGTCACGCGTCGATTATTCTGTTTATTGGCTCCAATATTCCAAATACTCTCCACCTAACCTCTACATAATTCATTTTCGATATCGTGCGCAATGAGCATGGAGACACATTCTGATAACCAAATCATTTCACAGCTCACTTGCGATGTCGAGCTTAACCTCGGCAGGGTCATCCAGGACATATCCCCAGCAACGTCATCAACCATCCATCCGGAGCGCTCTGCATCATCCTTGGGCTTGCTTGACACTCTACCAGCAGAGCTACTCGTTATGACACTGAATCTCCTGGATTTTCAGTCACTTTCCCGTGTCTCACGTGTCTCCCTGAGAGGCAAGAGAGTCGTTGAGAATCTTCTGCTGTATCAGCAGGTGATACAGCTTGCACCCAAAGTTCCAACGGCGTTGACAAAGACGAACCTTGTTGGTTATTTCCCGGCTTCAGAGGTATACCGCACCCTCAAAGCCTCCTGTTGCGTTTCCTGCTCAGACTTCGGGGCGTTTTTATATCTGCCCACATGCGAGAGGGTCTGTTTTGAGTGCCTCTTCCAAAACAGAGGACTGTGGATGATGACACTACCGATGGCTAAAAAGTACTTTGTCTTGACGCAACGACAAGTCCAGACCCTTCATATTATGCGCATCATTCCCGGGACGTACTGTGTCAGGGGCCCTGAAAAGCCGCACCGCAAACCTTGTCAACTGGTCAGTGTGAAATCAGCCAAAAGGTTGGCCATTGAAATTCATGGCTCTGCACAACACCTGGCGGAGTTGATCCCGCAACCCCCAGTAATATCCTTGAAAGAATATTATCTTTTTAAGCGCTACCACGAAGTGCCTCTGGAAGCACCAGGACACGACATGTCAAAACTTTCAGATGGGGCTAATATCGGCAATGATCCGTTCGCAGGTGTATCTAGCCTACGCGTACCGTGCATCACAGACTCGGGAGCGGACTGGGGACAACTTTGCAAGGGATGCCAGGTCACATACAAGGACTTCAAGTATGGATCTCTGCCCTCCACTGTTCTTTCATTGTTATGTCCCCCACACACGAGGCCAGAACGACCTGTTTTTGCCTTGACCACGAGACTACATTCGCGTCATGGGCTGCTAATTCACGCTGAGCAATGCTATGGAGCACGGAAGTTACTGAGGAACATGGCGGACTAAGGGGAAAACAATAATTTCAACTGCTGTTCTATTGCTAACGATACACGAAAGTGACTGGTGCTCCGCGCCCTGAGTCATCTGTCAACTCAGCTGCAAGTTCCTCAATCTCAGCCTTGGCTTTCTTCTCATCGTATTTCTCAGCATGTTCAAAATCAACCATCTTGACGTTTCCGGTAGATTGTTCGACAATAAAGTTATAGCGATTGGCGTCTCCGTGGACAAACCCCAGCTTGTGCAACCTGCGCAATGCCGCCTCGCATTTCGGCAGATCAGCTAAGGTCGGACATTCGCCCTCTATCTTTTCCAAAAGGAAACCAATATTTCTACCGCCCTCAAAGAGATGGCCTAGGACCTCAGGAGTCATCCTGTCCTCATCAGGGCTTTGTAACCTGGTCAAAGCTTCGTATATCCGGGTCTCGTGCTCAATCTGTGGAATGAGCCACTCAAGAATGGCAATTTTGGATATTGCAGTCTTGCCCTCATATTCGACTTCGCGAATGCGCTGCTTGTGATACTTGATGCGTTTCAACGAAAGTATGTCGATATGTCGTGGATGTCAGGTGCATTCAATCTTATCCAGTGGCTGGAAAGAAATATCTGACTGAAGGCTGCCATCTTGGGCCCGCGTAATTCGCATCGTCGTCCAGTCTGTGTCTGGAAATGGAGGAAGCTCGGGGACGAGAAGATATGGTCTACAGAGGGTATCTTGTTCAAAAATGGGATTGAGACTCCCTGGGCCCGGGATTGTCACATAATGGACCCGGTTGCCGGCTCGAATGCGATAAAGCCCTTCGTCATCGTCGATTTCTTGGTTGAGGACTTCGATATTCGACTTCGGCACAATGCTGACTTGGTTTGAGACGGTGTCCGACATATTGATAATTGTATCGGAGATGGCGTTAAATGAAGAATCGGGGTGTTGTCAAGAAGTTTTCTGGGCTTCAAGCTTGTATTGCCCCGCGATACAGAGCATCAACTTATTAAGCATGTTTCTCCACTGCTCGTGCTAGCTAGCGGCAAATGGTTCGAAAAAAACTCTGATCTGGGCGCTTACGCCTCACTGGGGACTGATTGTTCCTGGCGCGTGAAATGAATTGAGTTAGATCACATTGTGCGGAGCGGGTACCCTAGATTGGGCTCAGGTAGCAAATAAGACTCCATTCACGTTATGTTCCTGGCGCGCGCGTCCTGCCGTTTCATGGGCTTGTATCAGCGGTTAATTTCAACAATCCAAAAATACAGCCGAATCATCGTCTGGCTCGACGCGCTATACATCTCGTTATTTTAATACAAGAAAATATACTGTACTCTTAAAAGATTATTATAAGTAGCACAACGCTTGATTGAAACTCACCAGAAACTTAAATTCATTTCCTCAAGTCTATAATTTTCTTACATAACTTTACTATTCCCTCTTTGAGGGAACTTAATGTAATTTTAACTATATTTATTTATACTATATATAATTTTATTAGTAACTATATCTAGGAGATTAAGCTTTTATATTAAAGTCTATTTACTTATCTTAAAAGCTAGATATAATTACTTATTTCTCTATATTATTATATACTTAATAAGTAAGCTTTAAAGCTAATACTTACTTATTACAACCCAAACAGAAGAAGCGCTTACGTCACATGCACCCCACATTTTTCTTCCAATCGTCCACGATTACAGCGCACTAAAGGATCCCATAAATAACCACCAAGACCCAGTCACCAAAATCTAAGACAGATTACCAGTAATTCTAGGCAATTACCAGTAATTCTCAAGGATTACTACTGACTTCATGGCAATCCCCTTAATCACCAGCAACACCATATAGTATATAAACACACTCCCTTAGCATTAGATAGAGCTTAGCCTACCAGCTATCAATAAGACTTCTTTACCTCAATAAGCCTAACACGCACTATTAACTATTAAGAGATATAATAACCTAATATACTCAGTATAACGTCCTATATCTTCTGTAAATATAAACCTAATATAGACTAGTTTACTTATTTAGAAACCCTAACCATTATATTACTACTTTTTAAGCTTATTAAAAAGGTTTTATTAAAAGGACTTTTTTTTTATCTTTTAACCTTTTAAATTAGCTTTTTTAATTATATTTTTTAGTTTATAAAAAATACCTATTTTAAAGAGCCTATTATAAACCTAAAGGTAAGGTAATAATAGCTAAAGATTATTAATTTAATTTTTATAAGGTTACCCTTTCTATTATTTACTAATTAAAAAGGGATAAAATACTTATTAAACCTCTTAAAAAGGTCTTTAATAAGCCCTTAGAGAGATCTATAGTCTTTAATTAATAGATTTAAAAAAGGCCAGTTATTTTTATAGTTATATTATAGTTAAAGGCTATTAATTAATAGCTAAAAAGTAATCTTATTACTTAAAAGTATTATTTTTATAGTTTTTAATTTATAGTTTTTTTATATAAGAATTTCTTTTACTTTTAGTAATAAAAGATTAGGCTAGCTTTTTATATTTTAATAGCTATTAATAAGGTTATTAATTAAGTTATTATAAAAGTATATTATTTTAATTTTAATTAAAAGACTTATTTTTATAGAGGCTATATATATATTACCTTTAAAAGCCCAAAGTTAATTGGTATTTTTTAGTATATTAGCTTGATATATCTCGTTAAGATATTATAAGCTTTAACTATTAATTAATAACTTTACTATATCTTCTTCTCTAAGTCGTTTGTCGTTCCTCTCACAACCAATGTGAGTGACTCAATGACAGTAACCAATATTATCAGCTAACCCAGGATGCGTCTACAGACTGTAACAAGAAGCAACATGTGTGATCAAATTTATAACAGTTACAGGTGCGGCTGCACAAAAATTGGCGAATTCGAACAATGCGACGAGAAATACCAGGCGCAGTCTAATCTACAATGCGACACCCCAACTCGTGTTGTGAAAGAGTCTCGCAGCTACTGCGCCAAACATCTTGTCAAGGAAAGCAAGGCAAAAGACGAGTTCAGGGGGCGCGTAGCTCGTTAGAGACATGATGTCGCTCCCTGCACAGCTGGTCCTTTCAGGAGACTATAACCTGCAGAATCCGCGATGGATTGAAGTGATTTTGTACGAACTTGGGAGTGTATCTAGACAATTTCGATAGTCACAATGTTCGAGGAAAGATTTAGCCAGGTCACAGTTATACCTTGTCTGTAAGGTGATATGAATTTATGAGCAAATGTGGCGGAGTGGCGAGAAATATCTGCCCGCTTATGTTATGTTTAAAAGAACTCACCTTAATCTACCTCTTTACTAAGTAGACTATCATCTTCCTTTAGTATTACAGTAAATTAATATCTATCCTACATTTATAAAGATATCTTAATGTAGACCCTGATATATACCTACTGCTTGCAACTTTTGCTAAAGGTAAAAGGTTAGTGGTGCATTTAATATGGTGTAACGTATCTGCTCACCTTTGTAGATCCCGAGCGACGATGCGTGAGGAGCCCTCAATTGGCTATTCCAGAACCTAAAGCGGGTTTATCGTCAGGAGGGCGGCCGCCGAGTTACATCGAAATGCGGGATATCAGCAGTCAGAAATTAGTCAGCCCGAGAAGTGCAAAGTCATAATCACAAAACACAAACAAGAAGAACCCCAAGTTGTGTTTCTTTGATGTTAGGGAGACCGCCGTGCAACCATGTGGCCGTTGAGCGTTTCGTTGGTACGAGTAGCAACTCTGGCTATCTTTACGGTTTGCCTATACTTCATCATCAAGACCTTGCTCCGACCATACTTCTCAGAGTTACGACATCTTCCAGGGCCAAAGGTGAGTTCTACCCGCCCAACACAGCCTACAATCATCTAGGACCCTCAGTATACTGACTTGCAAAGAACCATCAATTCTTAGTCGGCCATGCCTTGCGAATACTCCGTGGTTCAGGACCAAATGAGCTCTATCTCCAGTGGATGCGGCGTTGGCCGAATGCCCCGTTCATACGATGTCTATCCTGGCTCAACTCGGAAGTTCTCCTAGTCAACAGCATAGAGGCATGTCGTGAGGTGCTCCAAACTAATGCCTACCGTTTCGCGAAACCGGCATTCTTTCATACGCTTGTCGGAGAGTTTCTGGGCGTTGGTCTGCTATTCAGCGTTGGCGACCAGCACAAGCGGTTGAGACGTATTACTGCAGGGAAGACCTGTCTATCTTCGCGGTAATGATTATGACTACTAACTGCTGTAATAGGCCCTCTGTCTCGACCAAGCATTCGGAAGCTATTCCCAACATTTGTGACATACTCTCGCAGGTTGAGCAGGGAAATTAATGCTGCGACCCAACAAAGCAGCGACGGCGTGCTGGAAAGTACGTATACTTAGTCAATTCGTCTCTACGCATTATTTGACAATATCTTAATAGTCGAAGATCTTTTTACAAGGGTGACACTTGACATCATTGGTGTTTCGCTTGTCGGTAAAGAACTTCGAGACTTTCGCTCAAAGACCTCGCCTTTGTCATTTGAGCAGTGCTGCAACGGTATCTTAGCTCAGCCACTTACCGGCCAGATCATAAGTTTCATCAATCCCTTCATCCCACTCCGTTGGCTTCCTGTATCCGCAAATCTGAACTTTATTAAGGCCAAATCTGCTCTCAAAGGTATGATGACAGAACTAATCGAGCAGCGGACATCCGAGGTAGAAAAAGCAAAGGAGTTAGGTACAGACAGTGGATTATCGGACGATTTGTTAACGAGAATGATTGAGGCCAGCTCCTTTGAGAACCAGAAGTTGTCTAGAGACGAGTTGATCGACATCGTGTGTAACTGCCCTCACCTCCATTGGTATATCACTGACTGTTATGGCAGACTATGCAGGTCATCGCGGCGGGGCACGAAACTACAGCCAGTGCCCTTCTTTGGACCACCTATGCCCTTTCCAAAGACCAGAAGTCACAGCAAAGATTAAGGGCTGAGATAATTAATCTCAGTGCCAACGATATGACCGCCAAGTCGATAGACGAACTTCCATATCTCGACAACGTCATTCGAGAAGCTCTACGCGTGTACTCGCCTACCCTAATAATCCCATGGGAAGCACTTGAGGATATCGAAATAGCAAGCGTCAGGATCCCAAAAGGGACCACGGTTCAGCTCGTTCCAGCAATGACGCAGCTGAACCCCGAGATCTGGGGTCCCGATGTAGAGACTTTCAATCCTGATCGATGGGATCACCTTTCTGGCGATTCCTTGAGCCCATATGCTATGGAGACCTTCTCAAACGGGCCTCGCATGTGTCCCGGAAAAGCTTTAGCTTTGCTGAATATGAAGGTCTTATTGGTTGGGTTGATCAAAGACTTTAAGATCGAGAGTGCTGAGGATAAGGAAGTGGAATTCAGAAACCCGAGTTTGACTTTGAAGTCCAAGAGGCCACTTCAGTTCAAGGTACAACGTATTGGTGAAGCACCTTGATCGTGTTGAGGGGCAGAAACGGTCGAAGGTAGACCTGGCAGTAGTGAGAGGAGGGCAGCAGGGCTACAAAATGGACAACAAAGCATCAACGGATCGAGAAATACCAGTTTAGTTTAACGAGCTCATACTATTAAAGAGCAGATGTTGCGGATGGGGAGTTACCATCGATTCGACCGTGCGGGATAAGGCCAACTATACAAGTCGCGCTACTCTCCAGATATGAACGATCAGATAACGAATCAGCAAGCTTTATTTAAACTGTGTAAGCAAGCGGAAGTCCCATTAACAAGTTAGCTAAGGTTCTTATGTTCAAGTGAGAAATAATAAACAATTAAGGAAAGCATAACCTCTCGTAGCAAAGGTCCCAGGCAGTCTTGCTAAAATTAGAAGCTGAAAACACCAGGTCAGCGACACACGAAAAGTCATCAGATACTGCTCTAATTCCAAACAGACCACTACCAGATTAAGCATCAATTCTCAAGCTTATATGCGGGCCAGACCGCCTTGGCGAATGCTTATGCCAAAGCTTGTTGGCAATGGCCAATATTCTCAGCACTAATGCCGGACCATCAGAAGTCCCATCAGCACTAAATGTTCAGCTCGAAATATGAAACCCTTTTGGGAAGCTTC
Source organism: Fusarium chuoi (assembly GCA_022627125.1). NCBI lineage: Eukaryota > Fungi > Ascomycota > Sordariomycetes > Hypocreales > Nectriaceae > Fusarium > Fusarium chuoi. Next base: position 391,834 of record JAJALE010000864.1, on the reverse strand, counting down.
ATTCTTAATGGTGAAACCTGACTTTCTTATAAGACCTGGACAGGTCCTCACTTTGGAATGCCCCATTCTTCTCATCCATAGTACCATTTTCTCTCTGCATATGCGACTTTCCCCTCGCCATGTCGGATGCTGGTAGAGATACTCCAGTGGAGATGAAGCCACTCCCAGAGGCACAAACTAGACAGAACTTCTCTGGCCTCGACACTCCTCCGAACCAGGAGTACCTGCCCTCGCCATCGCCTCCGGTACATGACGGGATGAGTGATAGCAACTACTTCAGCGGTCCCCGCGATCTCCGCGGTCATTCCAAATGGCCACTCATTCTTCAACTTCACGGCTCAATTATGCCATCACTCATCATCCCTCTTTTCCTCGTCGCATGCTGGTCAACTGCTATCACCGTCATCTCTAAGAAAGTTCATGATCTCAGCGTCAACTCTGTTCTTCTCACCATCCTCGGTTTCGTCGTCGGTCTTAGTCTTTCCTTTAGATCATCAACTGCTTACGAGCGCTACGCCGAGGGTCGTCGATACTGGGGCATGTTAGCTACTGCCTCGCAAACACTCGGACGAATAATCTGGATCCATGCAGCGGACACTGGCGCCGATGGTCAGGATACCAGAGAGCTGCTTGTCAAGAAGCTGGGGGCCTTGAAGCTCATCGCTGGATTTGCTGTTGCACTGAAACATACACTTCGCTTTGAGCATTGCGCGAGTCAACCTGATATGCAACCCTACATAGCCCACCTCGACACATTCTCTGGACGTACAAGAGCCGTGCCAAAGCGAAGAGTCACCAACTTCAAACAGGTGGCTGGTGAATATCTCGGTCTTTCATTCGCGCAGAGTGATCCCCGCAAGCACCTCAAGAGAGCTGAAGAGCACCAAGGAAATCTTCCGCTTGAAATACTCAACCATCTGGCCATTTCTGTCGACTGTCTCATCGCGAACAAGCAACTATCCGTCGCCATCCACCAAACTGTCGCGTATAATCACATCACTATGCTTAATGACGTAGCAGTCGGGTGTGATCGAGTCCTCAATACCCCCTTGCCGATCGCATACACTATCGCCATCAGTCAAATTACGTTTGTGTATGTTATGCTGTTGCCGTTTCAGTTGACTGGCCCTCTAGGCTGGATAGCTATCCCGGCTACCATCACTGCAGCATACATCATCTTTGGTCTATTATTCATTGGACAAGAGATTGAGAACCCATTTGGTCGTGATGTCAATGACCTGCCGCTTGAGACTTTCTGCGATCAGATTGCAACCGACCTTGATATCACTGCTTCGTTTGATCGCCGTGGTGCTGACCATTTCCTGCTTAATGGAACACCGTTGTATCCTGTCAGTGCTGCACCGGGTAACGCGTGGATGGATAGTAGCGAGGAGAAGATGAGGGAAACTATCAAGACTAAGCCGCATGTTCTGTTCAGCTGGCGACGCCAGAGGTCTCGTGATGATACTTCCAAGGATATGGATGGGAAGATCGTTTAGACGCCTTCCCCGGTCGTTTCAAGGAGAAAAGGCTTTCATTCCGGTTTTCAAGAGAAATCCGTTGACCTGGTCTTGAGGCTTGGCCAAGTCACAATCAGAGCCTTCAAACCAGTCTTGTTTACCATGGTGCTGGAAAAATAAGTATTGTTCAATCTGAATTGGAGATCTCATTGCGAGTCCTGATATCCCTTTGAAGTCTTTTTCCATCCTTAATCGTCCTACCGTACCCCGAATAATCATGCTATGGTCCTTAGAACTCCATTCCGATATTCCATGGTCTTGATCCTCGTTGAGCCATGCCTTATTCATCACCAGCTTCACCCCCAATACGCACGACCAACTTCCCTTTAGTTCTACCTGCCTTTAGTCTCGCATAAGCCCTCCCCGCATCCTCCAGCCCAAAATCCTCCTCAATGACAGCCTTCACCTTTCCAGCCTTGATCCAATCTGCAACCTGCCCAAGGTCCTTCCTGTTCGCCGTCACGGAGTGATACTTGAACTTTCTCTTTCCACCACCCAGCCACCTCGGTAACATATTGATAGCGACGAGAGCTTTGAAGGTCTGAAAGCGTGGCGGCAGACCGACGCAAACATACTGCCCCTCGGGCGTGAGATACTGATGGGACTGCCAATAAAGATCTGAATCGTTGAAGACCGTATCGAGAATGAAGTCAAACTTGTCTTCTTTCATCTCGAGCACTTCAATCGGGTCTTCGAATTGGTAGTCAACAGTCTCATCGGCACCGAGGCTTCGACAGAACTCAACATTGGAAGTGGAGCAAGTGACTGTGACATGAGAACATCCAAGAGCTTTCGCAACTTGAATGGCAAAAACGCCAACCCCTCCACTGCTGCCATTTATAAACACCTTATCACCAGCTTTCACAAACGGCGACATGCACTGCAAAGCCGTCGTTCCACAAATCCCGAGACAAGCCGCATCTCTAAGTTCAACGCTGTCCGGAAGAGCCGCCATCCCCTTACTTCCAACAACAACATACTCCGCAAGAGTTCCACCAACCGGTAGCTCTGTCCTCCCAAATACCTTCTGGCCAGACTGAAATTCATTCAACGTCGTGGAGACAATTGTGCCAGAGAAATCAAGACCTGGCGTGACGGGTTTGGAGAATATGAGGTTCGCGAGAGGCATTTCGGCAATTTTGTAGTCGAGATGATTGACCGATGCGTATGCGACTTTGACAAGGGTTTGTCCTTTCGGAAGCGATGAAGCATTTTTGGGTAGTTTGGTGTCGGTGACGAGGGTGAGATTCTTGTCGATGCCGCCTTTGATTGAGCGCCATTGTGCAGCGCGCATGGTAAGAGGGAGCGTGCTATTCGATGCCATAGCTGCAGTTTCTGATACTGACTAAAACTAAGTATGAGTATTACGAATCGCGATTCGAGACTACATGATCTTATAGACTTACTGGCCTTTGGGGTTATGGCTGACGACAACGTGTTGGTGGCACATGATCAGGTGCTGTCGTCTTGGCTGAGGTGGTCTGATTGGCGATCAACCAATTGAGAAACAGATGTCGAGTTCCGTGCCATTAGGTGGTCTATGAAGCTTAAGCTATTGGCAGTAGTCACATCTCACTTGTGCTCACAGCGTTGTCAGAAATGTCCTGATAAGTCTGGTCTCATGATTTCTTGCACTCATTCAAGAGGGCTGCGATTGACCGGGCAGATCGGACCCCGCGGCAACTCAAAGCTTGGTTGTCTGTGGGCTGACTAGAGCGGGATGCATGGTGGAACTCATAATCCGACGGCATAACAGAGGGTTTGTGATCGCAATCGTTTTACTGACATTTTTGCGCGGATCATTACCGTCCGCCGGATTCGAAGAATGCGTTGACTTCAAGGCATGCTACTCAAACTGAGTCACTTATGCAGGAAAAGGAAATCCGAGGAGCAATGATCGTGTATTCATTGTAAAAGTTGAAGAAGAATGAAGTAAAGTCTATCTGAAACCATCTCCTCCAAATGGGGACAGAGACGGCTTTGTTGGGAGTTGAAGACTATCCAGCTGCCTTTCAAGCCAGCTCCCGGAGCAAGTTATCATCCATCTAGGCAACAACTGCCAGTACCAGAAATCAATCTAGCTCTAAGGGTAGTGAGTGTATCCATCCTCACCAGGCTGGATAGTTCCGTTGGTGATAGCCGCAGCATGACCACGAGCCATGTAACCAGCAACAGGGTAGTACTGTCCAAGCCAAGGGTAGATCTCCTTGGCACCAGGCTTGTTCCTCCAGTCGCGCATGAGCTCACAGATAATGGAAAACAGGCTGACGACCTGAACGCCAGCATCGCGCATGCGATCGTTGGAAATGTCGCGGATGAGAGCAGTGGTAGTGCCGGATGCCTCCATGTTTGCCCAGACGGAGTAACCGGCTTCACGGAGGGAGAGAGCGAGGAAGGTGGTGCAGACATCGGTGGTGATACCGGCCAGGATGACCTGGGACTTGTTGGTGGCCTTGAGGGCATCACGGAATTCTTCGCTGTCCCAAGCGTTGACTTGGCCTTGGCGTTGGACGAGAGGAGCCTTGGGATACATTTCGCGGATTTCTCGCATGAGAGGACCGTTGGGGCCTAACATGTCAGTAAGAATATACGAGATACGTTCGACGTGAGAACTTACCCTGATCAGCGGAGGTAGTCAGGATAACAGGCAAATCGAAAGCCTGACCAATGGCAGCGTGGGCCATAGACTGATGATGATACAGAGTAGGATCCCAATCTCTGGTCAACTGGTAAAGGCCTTCCTGGATATCGACCACGAGGAGAACCTAAAAGCTTTAGCATACTGAAGAAGCAGAGAGTATTGGGAAACTCACGGCATCGTTCTTGTCAAGACGCTCGTACTTGTAACCGCTCTTAGCAAGAGCAGAAACAGTGAGGACGCCAGCGGCGATGATGGAACTGAACTTCATTGTCGAAAGCCTTGGGTTGCTGGTTGGTACTGAAGCTGTGAGATGGCTGTTGAACCTGGAGAACTTCCTCTAACTTGGGTTGATATCCAGCTATATATACTCAAGAACTCAACCTCGAATACTTCACATGCACGTTCTGAACTCTGCATACTGCAATCTCTGCATGCTGTGCGATCCTGGAGTGAAAGGTCCTTGATCTCAATCTCAATCCATGCTCAAATGCACAGTCGGAAATGAAGTCCGCCTCAGTCGGCCGAAGCTATCCTCACGCATATTGGCTCAAGCCACCTTAACGCCACGAGGAGCTATACGAATATGCATAAGGTCGGCCCGCTGCGAAGGTGTGCCGTAAGCCTTTGGCGCGGGTTTGTCATCATGCAGCTGTTCTTCGTCCCCGCTTCGTGCAGGGTTTAGTAAGCTGTAGTCACCATCTTTCTCAGCAAACGCCCCATTTCGAATACCACGACGATATCAAAAGATGGAGATCTACCGACGGTTAGTCTCTAGTCGGGGACTTATTGACCGTTGAGTTGAGGTTATTTTTTTCGTGGCTTGATGATGTTGTCGTTGCGGGTCGGCACTGAAAGCTAACCCTGGTCTGAATCTTGTTGGAGCATAACATGGATCCCGATGTCCCGATTGGCGGAGGGAAGCGATGGCACATTTCGAAGGCCTCGGTGAGAAAGTCCTCACTGACGCATGCTTTGATAATCTTTCCTGTCCAATACAAATTGCAGGTGAGATCAAGTTGCCCCTCTTCCGACTCTCTAGTGTAACGGTTTGGTGGGGAAAACATTGGCATGGATGAGAACCCTTAGGCCCTACATATCGATAGAAGATGGTATTATGCATGTGTTATGCAGCACTCGGACCTTTCGGCCCAGGTTGGACAAGGAAATAAAGTCCTCCAGTGACAGTCTCTTGTTGCGTGACAAATACCAAAGAGGGTTCACGTTGCATTGCCTTTCTGTGTAACCCGACGACATAGCGACAAGTCCCAGTGCTTTGGAATGCTTAGATATAATGGATAAGCTCTTGGATATGAATGTTTGCTTTAGCCTGCTACCTCAACATCCGAAAGAGTTTGTATGTGCTATTCTTAATAATATTGTTAACATGATTGTATTCATACTGATGTGTAGCTACAGGGTTTAGTACTTCCAGTATGGTGAACAATTTGTCGTTAGATTACTTGCCCTATAGAAGGGATATATCTATTCCCTTAATATGGTAATAAGATATTAGAGCGAGTTTATGGATAAATATTATATTTTAAAAATAGATTGTGGTATTAGATATAATAAAAGATCAGGCCAGCTTCTTATATCCTAGCAGCTATTAATAAGGTTATTAATACTTTAAATCTACAGTATGAGTTATAGAATACTTCCCTTGAAGGTCTCGGTTTTGAGAAATACGAGAGAATCCTAGAATCTAGAGCAAAGAGCAGGAAGCATATACTACATATGTAGGGCCTAGATGATATTTTACAGGATGATATGTCTCCGCTTCCAGCTTCTAGTAGCAAGCCACCCGGGACAACAGCGGGTTGGTTCCTAGCAACTTTCTAGGCTCAACGAAACGAAGGCGAATTATCAAGATTATCAGCCTCTTCTTTCTTGTCCCCGTTCGTGGGAATGATGCATTCGTGCGATAAACACTTAACACGGCGTTTCCACAATTCCTTAAGGCTGCCAATAAGACTTACCGTTCATCTGGTTCGAATGTTGCTGATGTGGTGAGTGTAAGAATTGTGGCTGACTGAAACTTCTCAGCTTGCTCTTTCGGGTGAATTCTCTGACCAAACGAATCACGGGGGATCCAGAGTAAGCACACATGATCCAGCCTCACTGTCTCGGACTTCCCGAGACTGACCTGACATGTGTGCCTACTTTACCTCTAGAATTAGAACAACAAGTGGGATTGTTTTGTATAAGATCCAAGTACTTTCCGTACATTGCTCCTCTCGAAAACTAGATCATTCCAACTCAACTCTTACTTCCTGTACCCGCCTTTGTCTTCGAAGAGTAAACAGCATCAAATTTCAGTATGTATATCTTTGCCGACCAGTTTGCCCTTCTGACAAGAGTAATATATCAGATAAAATGGAGGCAGACAACCAACTTGATCAGCATGTTGTCCAGGTCGATGGAACTTGGCAATGCTGGTGGCTTTCACTGCTCGACATCGCCCGAATTACTGGCAAACTTGACCCATTTTTCGAGACTCAAGGGAGTCACTTCTACACCTATTGGAACCCTCCTACGGGGCCAAGAGCGATTCCTGAAGTTGGACAAGTGCCAACTAATATAGTGTATATCGACAAGGGTGAACCGATCCCGGAGAACCAAGTACCGAATCCCCTCCCCAAGCCAGAACGATGGGTGTACGGACCCGTTTGGCAGAGAAAGATCATGTACTATCTTCTCGATCGAGACAACGATCGACCTTGGTCTCGACCCAATGCGTCATCTATCAAAGGCGTACGAATCACTGCACTGATGACGTTGCTGGGTTACTTGGGAATAACTGGCATCACGTTTGGCACTCCATCATCAAGCAATGCCTTGGAGCTGAAGGGTGAATTGAATATCCTATCCCGAGGGCAGAATGTGCTTACGGATAGGAGCAATGAGGGTGCTGGGTCAGGTCACTCGATGTCGGGCATCGTGGGCTCTCAAGATGCAAGCGGTTCTCCTGGAGACAGCATTCGTGTCTATAACCAATCCGCGTCGAAACAGGACTTTGTTACGTTTGACCTCAAGCAGGATTCAACGGAGCCAAAGAAGTATACCTTGGTCAACAGCTCTGAAGAGGCACTTACTTGGTTTATGGCTGTTAATGTTGCTTAGAACACCAGGGGCAAGGGCTCGGGTAACGAGTGTATTTCTTTTAGTGCAGATTTCACATCGTCGATTTGGTTGGATTTCCATGAATCTCCGAGTTCTCTGTGGTGATGCAAGCTCTCGGCCGCAAGTCTCAACTGCGAATGACACATCTAGCTCAACTTGGACATGCACCAAAATGCCTAACCAGCCCGTACATCATAAAGCTGACATCCTAAAAAGTATTGCATAATGTACTATTCATCGTCTATAGAAGAACAACACATCATACTATCTGCATCGCGACCTTTTGAATCTACAACAATCTTTAATTATCACAGCCAATTAGTAAAAATGCGCCTCTGGCGCTTCTGGTTTTCCGTCCTCATAATATCCCAGACATCATTGGCTGGATCAGTTAAAACCCTCAGGCCAGAACTCCTCAAGCCACTCATAAGGATCCTCGGGCTCATATGCATTTGTAACTTTGCCCTTGAACTTTGTGATGTTATCCCTCGTCTCATTATACAAAGCGTACTTCTCATCCGGTCCGTTTCCGATATAGTATGGAACTGTCTGCACGTTGTTGCCGATTTCCTTGTCGACAATGCTGGTGACATTATCGATCTGAGCATTCTTGAGACGGAACTCATCACCGTAGTTGGGGTTGATCTAGAGCTGTTAGAAAGGTTTGAGGCTGGTGATGCAGAGAGTTCTTACGATGCCCATTCTGAGACCGTCAACGGCAATGACGTTCTGAATCGTGGCGTTTCGCTTGGCTTGGTTGAGGCAGTTGCCGCAGGACTGATAGAAAGTTCCGAAGCCCTCGGCGTAGAAGCCGGTGATGTTGTACTTGCCACCAAGCGAGTTATCTTGGAAGATCTGCAAATGGTCAGAAGGGGAGTCTTCTTGCTATAGCTCTTGCGCACCTTGTCAGTTGCGCTTCGGGCTCCACCGCCAATTACTCTCAACTGAGTGTTCAGGCCCTTCGATGTGAGAGCGTCTTCGCAAACATCCTCCCACCAAACTGCACAAGTCAGTATAAGCCAATGAAAGACAAATAAGGCCGCTCACCATTCTCAACCCAGGCATCGCCCAAAGCATGAATACCCTCGGCCTGGTTCTTTCCAATGATGACATTTCGAATAGTCGAACCAGGTAACAAGTTGAACACAGTATCAGCATCAGTGCCTTCAGCTTGTTCATTACAGCTTCCCTCAGGTCGTTCATAGCGTTTCATCTTGCCATCGAAGACCTCGCCAGGCATGATGTACTTGGCATTCTTGAGGACGACTGTCTCCTTGGCAACGGGGAACTTGGTAATGGGGAAGGGGAAGCGCGGCGGTGGCCTTTGGCTGAGATCTCCTTGGGTGGCGTCGGTGTCACCTTGCTTGCCATCGCCTGTCTTGGATTGACGAGTGTCAATGACGGCGGCTTGGGCGACGGGGAGGAGAGATAGGAGTAGTGAAGCCTTCATGATGGATTGGAGATGCGACTTGAGTCCGAATAAGGGTCAGGCAAGGAAAACGTATTGGTGAAGTAAAGCAGGTAGAGATTAGGATGTAATTACTGCTTATATATGTTTTTGGCAGTTGTGGACAATAAGAACTCCATGATATAACATACCAACCTCTTTACCATCAATCCAATAGCCTTTTCACCGCTTTGCATGGACCCGATGGCATTAGCCTGGTCCTTCGCTCAGTTCACTGCTTGCCAAGGCTCTAAGTTTACATGTCATGTCACTCGACACCAAGGACATGTTTCCATGAATCATCGCGCAGCAAACATATGATCTTCTTCTTGGCATCTTTTCCAGATGCTGCGAAATCCGGGGTTGTTAATTTAGGCTTCTTTGATAGCTTCGTTTGTATCGTAAATTCATGGTCCATCTGTGGGGGAAAGGATGACGCGGGGTAAGCTTAATCGAACCCCCAGGAGAATGTCATTCGTGGTTCTGTATTCCTCCGGCCGGGGTTAGCTGTTCCACCTGTCACGGAGCATACTAAGAAGGTAATCGTGAATAACCATAATTCTCGTTCCCGCTGCTTATTCCATGTTAGTCTGGGATGTTTCTTAGCCAGACTGAGTTTATTTGCTTAAGCATTTTGTGGGGGATCTCGTCGCGCTCAACGTCTGTTGAAATCTTGCATATGCGGGGCTGGGATGACCCCCAAAGTCAGATGGTCTTCTCTACTCACTGGATCTTACAGAGTTAAAATATTCAACGTCTGGAGAATGGTAGATAACAAACGACCAGAGTCTCTCGAGGAAACAACTCAGGATCATCTGTGGTGAGCGAGACGCTTTCGCTTTCTTCCTCGATAGCATCCGCGAGGGGCCCTCTTTACTAACCTCAAGATGGTAGCTTTTCTATTTGCAATCTGAGGTTTGTCACTTTTTCTCAACGTCACGTATGCAAATATTGCCAGGTTCCTAACTCCCGCCCTCGACAAGTCATGCTCTCCATTAGAGTCTTGACTTTCACTAAGCTTTTCTCTGCTGATAGACCAACTGATCCCACGTGGTCCACTGCATCGAGGAGATCTACTGATTGACAGGAGAGGCTGTCAACCGATTGGACTGGATCTCTTTCGCCCCGATAGCCTAGAATTGTTTTGACATATGTATGAGACTGCACCTGACTTGGCTAGTCTATTCTGCGCCCCATATCTCAATATCTAGCTAAGTCATGATATTAGTCCCTAAGTTTGAGGCTCAGGGGGCAAGCCGATGAGCGCAGAGGCTAAGGGGACGCAGTGGACAAGCTGGCAGTATAGTATCGAAGCTTCAACTCTATACATACGTAACTCTTCTTCAAGTGGTCACCAATAACCTGACAATCGTTGGAGCATTGTTATGTACATACTGTATAACTAATTCAGACTTATTCAAGTCGAAAGTCTGGCAGCTGCGTACCTTGAATATATCTGCCACGAGACCGTTCAGTTGATCAGCATGAGTCTGATGTATATTTTCAATTTCATGTCCGTGTGAACTCCTATCAGTATAATAGCTATCTCGCATCAACTATAGGACTGTGAGGCTGTGTTTTCGGTGATTCGGGGGATAGATGCAGCGGTAGAGTCCTTTTTGAGCGTGATGCAGCGGTTGCCTGTCAGCAATCAAGGCGAAACAACCCCCAAATACAGACGGGGCCAGTAAATTGGTGTATCATTACGTAGACAAAGGATCCTTGCTACTCTTTGGCATGATTCGAGGAACATCTCACACATTGGGGGGTCAGTCTGTTGCTCGCCTTTTCCATGCAGATGGAAAAGCCCATGCACGATATTATGACCGATGAGACCTCGCGCCCCCACAGTTTGCATTCGAAACTTTGGGGTACATACGAATCTCACGCTGTAAACGGGCTTCGGAGTTGGAGTTTATGCATAAACACATTGTAACGTTGAGCTGAGGCAGAGTTATCAATGTCACTTCCAAGTGTTTGGTGAACAGTTGAGGCGTAGTGAACGGATCGATAGGCGAGTTATTCGACATCTCAGGAGATTCTTGAGCAGATGAAGTGGAAAAGAGATATTTCTTGACCGCCAAGATAGTCCTTTCATCGTTACCCCAGATTACACAAGTCACTGCCGGTAATGACAGTGGACGAGAGATCGTCACAATCCGGGGTATTTCCAGATCATCCACCAACCACGGCTTCTCAGTCCAGCCAATTCCACCAATGGTAGCCACCCATAACATCGCTCTTTTCCGAACGTAACATCATCCAAAGTTGAATGTTTCACATACTTTCAGAATGCAAGGTTCTATTCTCACACGATACATTGTTACTCCAATAGACGCTGTGAGGCTCGTGATGGTATCTCCAGAAAGGGAAATTGAAGCTATACACTCCGGTGTCCGAATGCTGAATTGGGGATTGGTGTCTTGCGTGCTGCCAGTAGCAATAGTAGTATTGGAAGTTTAATGAGAGTGAAGAAATTCTATAAAGACCTCGTGAAACTTCGCGATAATAATATCCAAATTATTGAAACCATCGAGCTTTGGCTTTCTACAACTGATCACCTCTGACTTACACCATCAACAGCATCATGAAGTTCACTTCAGCCCTCTCCACTCTCTTCGCCACCTTGGCAGTTGCTTCTCCGCTCGAGAGCCGCGATGCACTCCTCAAGCGCCAAGCTGCGGCGCCTTGCACTGTCGGATACTGCACCCAGAACGGCGGTACCACTGGCGGTGCCAAGGGCTCGACTGTCACTGTCACTACAGTCGCTGCTCTCATTGAAGCTGCCAAGCGCACGGAACCTCTCACCATTATCGTCTCTGGCAAGTTGACGGGCAGCGACAAGGTTCGACCTGCATCTGACAAGACAATCATTGGTGCTGCTGGAAGCTGTAAGTAAAACCTCCTGCTATTGGGGTAGTCTGGCTAATGATGCATAGCTATCACTGGTGTTGGCTTCTATGTTCGCCAGCAGAAGAACGTTATTCTCCGCAACCTCGAGATCGCCAAGGTCAATGCTTCCAACGGCGATGCCATTGGTATCGATGAGTCTACCAACGTGTGGGTTGACCACTGCGACCTCTCCGGTGATCTGAGTCTTGGAAAGGATGACCTTGATGGTCTTCTTGACATTTCCCATGGTGCTGATTGGATCACTGTCTCCAACACCTACTTCCACGATCACGTAAGTTGACCTCGCTTCCAAGTCAGCCGTTTTTGTTACTGACCCTCGGCTTCAGTGGAAGGGCTCCCTGATCGGCCACTCCGACAGCAACGCCTCAGAGGACAAGGGCAAGCTCCACATCACCTACGCCAACAACTACTGGAAGAACGTCAGCAGCCGCCAGCCCCTCATCCGCTTCGCTACCGTTCATCTCGTCAACAACTACTGGGACGGCATTCTTCTCTCCGGTGTCAACACCCGTATGGGCGCTCAAGTTCTCGTCCAGAGCTCTGCTTTCGCCAACTCCGTGGAGCGCGCTATCTTCTTTGCTGATTCCAAGGAGACTGGCTATGCTGTTGTTGAGGATGTTAATCTCGGTGGCTCGGTCAACTCTGCGCCTAAGGGTACTCTTACCTCTGCTTCTCTTCCGTACAAGGTTACACTTTTGGGATCTGGAAAGGTTGCTTCCACTATTCCCGGTACTGCTGGTCAGAAGCTGTAAGAAGATATGTACGGGAGCGTTGGTAGTTTGAGGGGATGCTGGTAGACTAGCAAGATACTGGGGTTGGAATTTCGAGAGGCTTCGTATGAAGAACGAATTGAACTATCTGATGGATATCTCTTCACGACTGCTTTGAAATCTACAGCCAGTGATGCATGTATTTCCAGGGCCCAAACCTAAGCTCTAGAACTGTGTGAAATTATGCCCATGATAGTGATGGAAGTTGTAAGATTAATGGCCATATATGTAAAAGCTTTTTGTCAGATCGAAGAAGAATAAATATCATAGCAGGATCCCTTTACATCTCAGGCTTAGAAGATCGGGGATTGGAATCGGTTGACCTGCTGATTCCCGGCAATGAGATCCGAGTGTCTGACCATGACGATCGGTAACAGACCGCAGCTTAACCAACCAGCTTAGGACCAATGTCATACAGAGAAACATCATCCAGACCAACAGAGAAAGTAACCTTCTTTCCAGCTGAGCATCGAAGCCTCATCGTAATCGTAACATCCTCATCAAAAGGCGTGAAATCGACGTGGAGAGGTTGATAGGTTCCTAGAGCCGTAAAGTCGAGGCGCCACTGAGACAAAATCGTGCTCTCTTGCAGAGCTTGGATGACGCAGATAGTGCTTGCATCCTTGACGGGCGCGGGAGTGTTGAAAACAGTGGCGTAGGTTGTAAGACGGTAGAGCCGCTCGATGTCAAGACCGTTGACGGTTTGGTTCAGTTGATTGCCGCCGACGGCTTCGGAGTCATCGACATCGTATTGGCTGCTTCTTGTTGGTGATGCCCGAGAATGGATCATGGGGAGACTTACACATATTTGTTGCCAGAGCGAGCTCGTTCAGGGTTGTTCTTGATATCGCTAGTTCGAAGACTCCAGTCGGTGTTGGGAGTATCCTCAAAGTCAGGGTTCTGGATGTAGTTGGTAGGCTCGGGGGCCTCGGAGGTAGTAGTCGCAGCGTCGCTGGTAGCCGCAGAAGTAACAGTGGTGAACCCAGTAGTCGCAGTCGCGGTCTCCGATTCCGTAAAGGTAGTCACGAAAGTAACCGTAGTCTCAATTGCCGATGTCGCGGTAGCAGTCGCAGACTCAGTGCTCAAAGTCTCAACGCCCGTAGTCGCAGTCGTGGAGGGCAGACCAGTCGTAGTTGATCGATCGGGACGGTACAGTGGACGAGCGCTAGCAGGGAGCAGCGCAGCGCCGAGAACGGCAGCGATAGAAATCCAACGCATCCTGAATATTAACGAGAGTAATGGTAGCGTTGTAGTGTAAATGAGTGAATGAACGGCAAACGTTGAAGAGAGGAAGAAGGTTCTTCTCGAAAAGGAGACTACATTTTAAGAATTGGACTGGACTGAGCTTTAGCTCCGGCCTCCCACATGACGTGAGGCACCGTTGTCTATTTTCCCATGCCCAGGCAATAATTAGGTGAAAAATATAAACATTTTGGTAAAGGGTACCTTGCAGACGAAACAATAGTTTCGTGGCTCTAGCCAGAAAGATCTTAAGATACTGTCACCTTCAGTTAGCGCATTGTTGGTCCAGCTGTCATTTGCTGCAGGTGGTCAGCCAAAATCGATAGTGTCAGCAAATTTCCATGGGGCAGCTCAGCGCTAAGGGCCCAACTGATGGCGCTTAGCCAATTTTAGGGCGTTAGATGCGGCGCTGACGGAGGCTTTGATAAGGATCAGCCCCTAAGCTAAAAATTAGGACGATAACCGATAAGATTCACTCAGGGGAATCATCAGCTTTTCTGCAATCAAGGCTCATTCAGGACTGGCCATCAACTGAGCCGTTCAGCTTCCTCTCTCTCTTGTTTCTCTCCTCTTACCTCTTGCTTCTGCTCCTGATCAACTAGCTTCGGGCTAGTGGTGGACAAGAATGCAGAGATCTATCCAGAAAGCAATTGTTTGGCTGGGAGCCATCTTCATCGCATACCAAGTCTTTTCGCTTCTCTTCGCAGGACGTGCCCCGCGAAATGGTTACTCAAAAGCAGTTTCACAGTTTGCCTCCGCCAAGCTAAAAGGCGACCCGCAAAGAGCCGCCGCGATAGTCGAAGCATTCCGGTTTTCATGGGATAAGTATGAGCAATTCGCTGCGCCTCATGATACGTTATTGCCGATCAGCAGGACCTATGAGGATGATCGGTAAGTTCACGAACCTTGATTGGTATGTCAATCCACTGATTATAATAGAAATGGATGGGGCGCGACGGCGGTTGATGGGTTGAGCACAGCTATCATCATGGAGGACACTGAGATCGTGGATAAGATTCTCAGACAGATTATGCTTACAGATTTTACTGTTACTATTGTACCAGACCAGCCTATATCTCTCTTCGAAACGACTATTCGCTATCTCGGAGGCCTTTTATCCGGTACGCGTCCAGAGAGCTGGTGACTTGGCTATCCCACTGACCTTGCCTCTAGCTTATGACCTGTTGTCTGGCTCATATAAGCACCTGGCCACGGATATCTACCTAAAGAACAATTTGCTCAAAGCAGCTGTTATTCTCGCCGACAGACTCAGCATCGCCTTTGATACACCTTCCGGCATTCCCGACGATGAGATCATCTTTAATCCTCAGCTCCGACGCTTCGGCAACATCGACAACTCCATCACTTGCTTTGGCACACTCGTCCTCGAATGGACCCGACTAAGTGATCTTACTGGTAATCAGACATACGCCAAGCTTGCACAGAGAGCTCAAGATCATCTGATCCACCCCAAGACGAAACAGTCATTTACACTTCCTGGTTTAATAGGCACATACGTCAAGCTTAAGGACGGGTACTTTGGTGATTATCAAGCTGGTTGGGGAGGTGGCTCTGATAGCTACTATGAGTATCTGATCAAGATGTATGCGTACGATCCAGTCGCTTTTGCCGAGTATGGAGAGAGCTGGATCAAGGCGGCTGAGTCGTCGATGTCGTACCTGGCTTCTTCACCATCGACCAGACCTGATCTGACGTTCTTGGGAGAGATGCGCGGGGATACCATGATTCCGATTTCAAGTCACTGTAAGTTACTTACATCGGTGCGTTGACTGTAAGAATATGCTAACTGAAACAGTGGCAAGCGTTTGCGGCGGCTCGCTGATTCTGGGCGGGCTCCTTCTCCAGAACCAAACATTTGTTGACTTTGGCGTCAAACTCTCCGAATCGTACTATGAAGTCTACCGTCAAAGTCCCAGCGGTATCGGCCCCGAACTCTTTCGCTGGGTCGACGATGGCCGCCAACCCCTCGCAAAAGCATCATCCAAACGTCTCCTCGCGCCAAAATGGCAATCCTTCTACGAAAAGAGCGGCTATTACCATACCAACGCAGAATACATTCTCCGCCCAGAGACCATCGAAAGTCTGTACTACGCCTACCGCGCCACTGGGGATCGCAAGTACCAAGACTGGGCTTGGGAGGCTTTTGAGGCATTGAATAGGATGTGTAAGGTTGAGGGAGGTTACACAGGTTTGAAGAGTGTTATGAAGACGAAGGATGATAAGACGAGGAAGTTTATTGACAAGATGGAGAGTTTTTGGTTGGCAGAGACGCTGAAATATTTGTATTTGATGTTTGCGGAGGATTCAGAGTTGCAGGTTAGGAGGGATGGGAAGATGAAATATGTGCTTAACACAGAGGCTCATCCGCTACTTGTAAGAGGGAAGTAGTTTACTATTTAGAAATGAGAGACAAAATGACCGGTGATTCAATTCTGCCTTGGGCAGTAGTTCGTTGACTACTCTTGTGTAGGTTTCATCTGTTAATACCGTTCCGATCAACAGAGCTTGCTAATGACGGCAATGGCGAGAACCTGGGTATGAATAGAACCTCCCGGTATCCTTTTGAAGGTCTAATATCACGCTATCAGGCAAATGAACCATCTGAAAGCATCCATGCGATCTCATAAATAGAAGTCATTAATTCTTCCTAGTTAATCTGACCTACCCTGCAGCTATCCAGAAAGAACGCAGCCTGGGAGACTCCCAAGAGGCAAATCTACTGCGAAAGAAGACGCTTTGGACTATGAAATCATGTTTCATGAGCTGTTCAGACATTGCGAAACGCTATTTGGCTGGCATAGGTGGTTTTCACCTGAGTAAGACAGAATATCCGCGCCAGTTGAGTGACGCGCCCCCCGAACTGACATTCCACAAACTCTTACGCGCCATCACACCCAGCAATTATGCATATCGCTATGCATACGTATACAAAACCTATCCCTAACAACCGCCACCCAGGCATTGCACATGGCGCATCTGGGGTAAACCGCTCAACTCCCGAGGTCATCCAACCAACCTGCCAAAATTAATCAACCACCTTACTTATCCAGTAATGATCATCAGCGCACATGATGCCTCGAACCCAAAAACTTGCGATTCAGATAATCTTTTATCCACTGCATTTTTTGCGCACGAATAAAGGCTCGGCGTTTATGCGGAGTATAACCTAAAAACATAGTCTGGGCCGGTGCGTGTAACGAAGCATCTGCAGGGGTCAGTTTGCTACCCCAGAAGGGACGAAAATGGACGATCCGGGGTATTAACTACCGAATGACGTCGAAAAAAAAGAGCAAACGACCGTGCTACGGTTTGCCAAGAGACAGAATGGGAATGATTCACGAGAGGTCCGTGGACTAATTGAGGCAATTGGGGACATTGGGTGGAGATCGTGAGGGAGCCAAGGTTGTTCAATTTGGAAAGACTTGCGGTGTATATAAAGGACGATAGTATCGCGACCATTCATCTTAGTTGACATCCCCTACGGCTCTCTCATCTCTTTGCTAAGGCCTTTGTCATTCTTCACCATGTTGCCCCGTCTCCAATCTCTCTCCCTAGCCCTCCTCTCCCTCGCCACAGGCGTCCACTCCCACGAAGCCCTCTCCTCCCTCAACGTCCGCAACCTCGAAGACATCCGCAGCCACATCACCCTCCCCTCCACTTCAAACGGACACTCCATCACCTGGCGCAGCAGCGATCCCTCCATCATCAGCCACGATGGTCTCGTGAAGCGCCAGCCCACCACCTCGGACGTTCTCCTCGTCGCATCTCTCGAAGTAGACGGTCAATTGCACGAGCGCGAGTTCAACGCTTCTGTTCGTCAGGCCGTTCAGCAAGATCCGTATGAGGCGTATGGGTTCGCGTACTTTACGGGTAACTCGAAGCAGGGGGAGAATATCTACTTTGCCGCTAGCAAAGGCAATAATGCCCTTGACTGGCAGGAGCTTAATGGCGGACAGCCTGTTATTACGTCGAAGCTTGGAACCAAAGGGTTAAGAGACCCCTTTGTTATTCGATCCGTTGAGGGCGATAAGTTTTTCATGATCGCGACGGATTTGTCTATTGGCAGTGGAACCTCTTGGGGCGATGCCGTCCGCAAGGGAAGCTTGTACCTTGAGATTTGGGAGTCTGACGACCTTGTTACGTGGTCTGCGCAACGACACGTCAAGGTTTCTCCCGACAATGCCGGAAATACCTGGGCGCCTGAGGCGTTCTGGGACGATGAGAAGAAGTCATACGTTGTCTTCTGGGCCTCGTCGCTGTACAACACAGCTGATCACTCGGACAACTCTTATCACCGCATGCTCTACTCTCTGACCCGCGACTTCGTCACCTTCTCCAAGGCCGAGATCTGGCAGGACAGCAAGACCTCCCGCATCGACACCACTGTTCTCAAGTCCGGCAGTTCGTTCTACCGCTTTACAAAGGATGAGGCATCAGCCAGCGGCTGCACAGATATCATCCAGGAGAAGTCCTCCAACCTGCTTGCCCCCGTCGACGGATGGACTCTTCAAGCTACTTGCATTGGCAAGAACGCTGGCCTTCAAGCTGTTGAGGGTCCTACTGCTTTCAAGGGTAACGCTGGAGATGTCAATGGCGAGAAGTTTTATCTTTTTGTGGATGAGTATGGTGGTAAGGGCTACGTGCCTCTTGAGACTAGCGATTTGGATAAGCCGAGCTGGAAGGTTTCGGCGAACTATAAGCTTCCCACGAGCCCGAGACATGGAACGGTTATCCCTATTACTAAGAAGGAGCACGAGAAGCTGCTGAGTGCTTTTGCTGCGTAATTGGATGATAGCGAAGGGGGAATGACAAGATAGACAATCTATACTATTTTCAATTGTAGCTTCTATGAGTCTAACCGACTTTGCGGACCGGCCTTCCCCGATAGTGCAGCATGTTGCCCACCCTGACCATCCACCCAGCGCTAGCTTCACGGATACAAACAAACCATCCGATGATCATCCCAATCGCATCATAATACCCCTCATTCATGAACCTGCATCATACGTAGTATTTCATGGGGTAAATAGCCCATGCCAAGGCTCCCGCAGATCTCTCTAAGAGCTCCAATCACAACATTCAATTGTCCTGCAAACCCCTCAATCATGCAACTTGCCATCACTATGGATAAATTACAAACTCTCGTGAAATGGCCCTGGCATTTGGAGCATCATGACGGCATTTCACGCGGAAATAATACTTCTCCACCAATACGAATTGCAGGTGTTGATGCATTTTGGCACATTCGGGAGGGTATCCGTCATCGGCAGATCTGGAACCTGTTTGCGAGGATGTATAAGATGCTGAGCTTCACGGCAATTATTTTGCGGCATTGAAAGGGGTTACCGCAAGTATGAAGTTGTCAAACTTCTTTTTCGCAGCCCTTGCGGCTAGCACTCATGCCCAAAATGTTCTTCCTCGTGGCACCCGTCCATCCAACATCCTCGACTCCCGAGCTCTCCTCCAAGACATAGTGACATTCGATGAGCACTCCCTGTTCATCCACGGCGAGCGCTTAACAATCTTCTCCGCCGAGATCCATCCGTTTCGTCTCCCTGTCGCATCGCTGTATCCAGATATCTTTCAAAAGGTCAAAGCAATGGGTTTCAATATGGTTTCGTTCTATGTTGACTGGGCTCTTTTGGAAGGAAAACCTGGAGAGTTCAGATCAGAGGGCGCGCTAGACCTACAGCCATTTATCGATGCGGCGCATGAGGCGGGGATTTATCTCCTTGCACGACCGGGCCCATATATCAATGCTGAGGTTTCGGGTGGTGGATTTCCTGGATGGTTGCAGAGGGTGAAGGGGCTTTTGAGGACGAATGCTACAGATTATTTAGAGGCGACAGACAAGTAAGTGATATACATCCTAGTGCACTTAGTACTGACATCTTCCAGTTATGTAGCCCACGTCGCCAAGATCATCGCGAAAGCTCAAATCACCAATGGCGGACCAGTCATTCTGTACCAACCGGAGAACGAGTACAGCGCAGCCCAAGGAACGCCTTTCCCCAACCATGATTACTTGAAATACGTCAAAGATCAGGTACGCAAGGCTGGCGTTGTTGTGCCTCTCATCAACAATGATGCTTGGCCAGGAGGGACTGGAGCACCTGGAACAGGACCCGGCGCTGTTGATATTTATGTGAGTTTGCACGGGGGATCGGTATTAATATGTGCTAACTATGGCAGGGACATGATGGATATCCTGTTGGATTTGACTGCGTGAGTCTTTCCGCCTCAGCGATACTGACGGTGCTGATCAAGGATAGGAAAACCCGTACAACTGGCCCAAGGATGGTCTTCCGACGACGTGGCACGCGGAACATGAGAAGATCAGTCCTAATACCCCGTACTCGATCGTTGAGGTGAGTATGTGTAGCGTCTCGGAGTAGATGATGATTGACAGCTTGTAGTTCCAAGGCGGAGCCTTCGATCCACCAGGTGGCTACGGCTTCAGCAATTGTTACGAACTGACTAACCACGAATTCGCCCGAGTCTTCTACAAGAACAACATCGCCGCTGGCGTCACCATCTTCAATATCTACATGGTATGTACCATCTATCTTTTTTCAGTATGTAATGGACAAAGCTAACGGCACAGACCTGGGGCGGCACGAACTGGGGTAACCTTGGCCACTCTGATGGTTATACCTCTTATGACTATGGAGCCGTGAGTAACTCACCACATAAAATACATGGGACACTTAATAACAGGCTTGTAGGCTATCAAGGAAGACAGAACAATCGCTCGTGAAAAGTACTCCGAGATAAAGCTCCAAGGCCAATTCCTCCGCGTCTCACCGAATTACGCAATCGCAGAAGCAAGCAACTTCACAACCACAGAGTACACCGACAACAAAAACATCGCCGTTACAGCACTGACCACCAAGAAAGACGATTCATTCTACGTCGTCCGCCACGCAGACTATCGCGCCACGGACTCAGCATCTTATAAGCTCAAGGTCAAAACCTCCGCGGGGACACTGACTATTCCTCAGCTTGGCGGGTCTTTATCGCTGCATAGACGCGATTCGAAGATCCATGTTGTGGACTATCCTGTTGGCAAGTTTGAGTTGCTGTATAGCACTGCGGAAGTTTTCACGTGGAAAACATTTGGAGATAAGACTGTTCTTGTGCTTTATGGTGGTCCAGATGAACTTCATGAAGTTGCGGTCAAGGGACAAGAGACGCTGAAAGTTGTTGAGGGTGATGGGGTCAAGATTGAGAAGAAGAAGGGCGCTGTGGTATTTCAGTTCAAGACTAGCACCAAGCGCCGCGTTGTGCAGGCCGGTTCTCTTTACATCTACCTCTTGGGTAAGTCTCGAATGCTTTACTGATGATTATGGGAACTAACGCATTGTTAGATCGCAATGCTGCGTACAAGTACTGGGTGCCTACCATCCCGAGTAAGAAGAGTGGAGAATATGGATCGTCTGTGATGAACCCCGACGCCGTCATCATCAACGGTCCATACCTGGTCCGATCTATTGCCGTCGAAGGCTCCAAGCTATCGGTCCAAGCTGACTTCAATACGACTACCCCAGTTGAGATCATCGGTGCGCCTAAGGGAACTTCTCGTCTGTCTATCAATGGCAAGGACACTTCTTTTACCAAGTCCAAGCTTGGAAATTGGGTCGTCAACCCAGAGATCAAGCTTCCCTCTATCAAAGTTCCTGATCTTAAGTCGTTGGATTGGCACTATATCGACGGCCTCCCCGAAGTAAAGAAGGATTATGACGACTCGAAGTGGCGCACAGCAGATATCAAAAAGACCTTCAACTCAAAGTGGCCTCTCAACAACTCGGTGTCGCTGTACTCTGGCGACTACGGCTTCAACGCTGGTGCGCTGATCTTCCGAGGTCACTTCACTGCATCTGGATCAGAGTCTAAGCTCAAACTCTGGACATTCGGCGGTCGTGCCTATGGAAGTTCAGTCTGGCTCGACGACAAGTTCGTTGGGTCCGTCACAGGCGGGGGCAACAACAACAACAACGACACGTCAACCTACAAACTCCCCAAGACCGAAAAGGATAAGAAGCATATCATTACAGTCATTGTAGACAACATGGGCCTCAATGGGAACTGGGTCCCCGGCGCTGATGAGACAAAGCAACCCCGTGGAATTCTCGACTGGCACATTACTTCAGACTCTGGCAAGGAGACAAAGGTGTCAAAGTGGAAACTCACGGGCAATCTCGGCGGCGAGAATTACAAGGACAAGTTCCGCGGTCCCCTCAACGAAGGCGGCTTTTTCTTCGAGCGCCAAGGCTATCATCTCCCATCCCCTCCACTCTCCTCCTTCAAGTCCGGCTCCCCCTTCAAAGGCCTTTCCAAACCCAGCGTGTCATTCTTCACAGCCAAACTCCCCCTTAACCTCCCTTCTTCAACACACGACATTCCTCTATCATTCACCTTCAAGAACAACACTTCCAGCACAGGCGCGTACCGCGCTATGCTCTACGTAAACGGTTTCCAATATGGAAAATACGTCGCCAACGTAGGACCCCAGGCAGACTTCCCCGTCCCTGAAGGAATTTTCAACTACAAGGGTGATAACTGGATCGGCATCGCGCTCTGGGCATTAGAGAAGAGCGCTAACGTGGATGGGCTGAGCTTAACAGCTGGCGTGCCTGTTCAGACCGGTCGAAAGCCTGTGAAGGTGGTCGAGGGGCCGAAGTATTCCAAACGCCAAGATGCTTATTAGTGAAGGGGTGCAACGTTTCAATTGGTGGCGCCGTATAAGGTTTCGCTATATTTAGTTTCGTCTCCAGTGGTTGGTTCGGCCCTACGGTATCATCCGTGGACCAATTGAGGCTGCTCTATTCCTGTTGGAGAAAGTGTGTTATCCCCCTTGGAGACGGGAGTGATTTGCGTGCCTTGCTGTGAAGGAAATTCGCCAAGGCTTGCGTGGCCTTCGGCTTGGAGATGCCGTGATCTCCACTGTGCCAAGTGATGATTTGCAGTGTGAAGCTCTGTTTCTTCACCCATTTCTCCTCTCAACGACATGTAAACAAGCTCAGTAGGTAGTATTTCATCGACATGATGTCTTTTTTATAACTCGATTGACTTGTATGTCATTGTAGGGCTATCCTACAGTGAACAGGGTTGCTGCGCCTCGCGGGATGATCGAATCGTGGATACCCCCAAGCTTCGGCTGCAACGGCCCTCAGAGTGGAGCCCGGCAGCGACTAAGCGGTCGGAACGTCCGAGCATATGTCACTCTACGTACGTAACGTCTCCTAAATTAAGAAGCCACTTTCTTTCTTGCTTTTCTTTCTCTTTTCTTGCCTTTTAATATCTCTCTTTGTCCTGCCAAGGGACAAGTTTGCAGTGACTCACCGGTGTAATGATCTGTTCTTGGTGTCTTTCGCGTCTTGGCTTTCCATGTGATACTTCCGTGCTCCGTATATAACCAGCTTCTCAAGCTTCATTCGTAAGTTCTCAAACACTTCATTATGTGAACATTCTTAACAAATGAAGAGTCTTTCCTAGATCTCTCACGATGGACGCACCGATCATGATGAAGCAGTACGACACTGCTCCAAAAGCAGCCCTGCCTCACGATCTTCCCCCGACCGAGCTCTCCGTCCCGGGCCCTGACTCAGTCACCCTCGCAAAGAAGCGCTCCCAATGGACGTGCATCGATGACAACCGCCTCCGAAACAATCTCTTTGCCGCCGTCGGTTTTCTCGAACTCGCCAACGCAGGTGACTTTGCCGCCAACGTCTGGAACGACGTCCCCGTCCCCATCTACGCCATCGTCTTCATGGCAATCGGCGGAACTTCTGCCTTTGTCCTCTCAATCTGCGCCTTTTTCGACTCCAGAAAGGCGTGGAGGAACATTAAGTTCTTGCGACAACAGAAACAATACCTTGAAACCGAGAAGGAGAATCTACCCGCTGGAGCGGACTCCAGAGGTCTTGATGTTTTTATCGAGATCACGACAAGGGAACTACGAATTGAGATAATTAATCGATGGGCTATGGATTTGCTTATGGGAGGCGGCGCGATGTTGATCAGCATTGGTACATACATGGCTATTGGCGGCGCTAACAGAAAGGTCTGGCACGCGAGTAATATCCTGTCCGGATATCTCGGCAACGCTCCCATCGCGCTATTCGGTCTCATCAGTGCAATCTGGGCGTCCATGGTTGTCTCCAAGATGCGATCGCATGTCACCGTCGCAAAGAAAGAACTTCAAGGCTCGCCATCACTTTCGCTGTTGAAGCAGAGATGTTTCAACGTCCAGCTCTTTTTCATTCTCAACGGCATCGCGAATGTTCTGGGCGGAGTCGGTTCAATGATCACGGCTGAGAGATGGTGGGGATATTGTATCCTTATTCCTGTCATCGTCACTTCGATCTTTTGCAACGTTTGGTGGCGACACAGAGTTGGATATGATCGGCCTTGCATATCTGCTATACCGCCGTTGACCGTTGATAACATCACCGAGGCGCTCGAGTCGACTTCTCAACTGAGGCATATAATTCAAGACGGCGCTGGCGTCGATCTTGAGCAGATATTTGGAGAAGAGGTGACTCTACAGGATGTTTTGGAGTTATTCGTCAAGCACGACCTATTTGAGCAATTCAGTCTTCGGCTGGTGGCCAACAAGAAGATTGGTCATTTATTCGCCAAGGAGCAAGACCTTCGAGTGCAGATCAGTGTGGCTAGCATTCTTGATGTTTCAGAAGAGCATCACACTCTCATTCTGGCTGCAGCATTGAGATTCTTGAAGAAGCAAGGGCCAAGACTCTTGCTGCATCGGGAGCGATTCCTGATTGAGGTTTTGGGCACATATTTGAACCAAGAAAAGAAGACCCAGACGGCGGAAGTCGAGAAGTAAGGTTAAAATTGTGTCGTGTATATACTTTCGGTTTTGTTTCTTCAGTACGCGTGCGTCGTGGATTCGATGGCATAGACTTTCTTGGCAGGACTTGCAGGTCAAGCTGGACTTTTAGAATTTTCATAATTTTCAATTGACATTTTACAATAATCTCTTCTAGCTGTTTACTTAAGAAGACAAGCCTTGTTTTTGTTTATGTTTGATGTCCAGGGCAATCGTGCTCAGCCGAAGACAAACTCACGATAATTCTCAGCAATCCTCCCAACGCCCTCTTCCAAACCCCATCCCTTAACTTGACAAATCACACGGTACATCTCCTCTAGCTCATTATCCATCCTCTCACCCGCCGTATGGAGGTCACTTTCAACCAATATTCGATTATCCGGCACTATCCTTATCGCATCTTCCGCCTTCTTCCTCTCTTCATCCGACCGCAAGTTATTGGTCTTTGAGAATGAGAAGAATATCTTGGCTGGGATGGCTGGTTTGAGATATTGCTTGACGGCGTCGGATTTACCACTAAACGAGTGAAGACAGATTCGTGGAGGATATGGCTTTGGGGAGTCCTCTGCCGCTTGTGAAACTGTGCCGTTTTTCTTTTCTTTGTCTCTCGAGCGACGACCCCGAAGTTCATGACCCTTCCAGCATTCTGATAACGCATCGTAAAGAATCCCATGGACTTGTACCCCGTGAACACTGACCGGTCTTCCAAGCTCCCCTGCAAGTTTGAGATGCGCCATGAACACGGCCTTCTGATGAGTAATGTTGATGCGATGTTGACTGAGTGGTCTTCTCTGACGACCTCCTGGTGTCCGATCAGGATCAGGCTCTGGCTTGGGATCCGTCCACTGCATAGGTAGTCGGAATGGTTTATCAAGGCCAATTTCTCCTACCATTGACAACGGATCTTCGATCAGTCGAGCTCTAGTCTCAGCGATAAAATTAGACAGTGCTATAGGTACTGGAAGATCGCGCCAGAAAGCTGGATCGGTTGGAGCTGGTGAGAGCACTGCCTTGTAGTGTTGCTCTTTCGCAGCCTCGGCGTCTTCAGATGGAACGTACGTAGGAGTCTCTGAAGAGTCGTCAAAGAGCTCATGACAGAACCACGGGTGTCTTCCATAGCCCGCGACAACGGTCGTTTTATCCTCAGTAAAGCACTCCGGACCTTTCACTCCGTGGGTTTTGGCGATCGTGGCGATAAGAGGCTGGTCTTGGGTTCGCGTTGCCATAATTGCTACGGCCCGAGATTTCATCTTTGGCAAATCGGAAACTGAATTAACTCTCTCTCCGATGTGATTATGAGCGTCGAAAATGCCGATATGCCACGGAAATGGCTCTGCGTTATCGGACAATGTTTGTGGTGTCACGTTTTGTTGATGGTCGCACATGCACATCTTGATGGTTGTGCGACGAGGAATATTCTCAACTGTAGAATTCAATGATTGTCTAAACAAGTTGAAGACACAAATCTCACAAAGGCTGTGTATTATGCGGTATCCTGTGATGAGTCATGCTGAGTAGTGAGTCATCTCGGATGTCAGCATGTAATTAGGACAGTGGGCCACCGCTGTAATGCACTACAGGGTATTATGGACACACCTCAGTCTACCTACCACTTCTATCATCGATCTTACTACCGAGCCACGTACTTAACCGTGACTGCGAATGTTTAATTTGCATTTATGTTCCTAACTTAAGCTCAACTAAAGTAGGGTCATCGCCTCCTCCGTTTTCATCATCTCATAACATACACATGTTAAAAAGTCAGACTCACAAATCATCCATCATTAGCCATTATTAAAATTGATGTCTTGCAGAGACACGAGGCGGTTTATACCCTTTTGACAAGAAGTATTTAACTATTTGCTAGTTTAGATGTGGTCTTAGCAGTGAAAGTACTTGCCAAGGACCAGTGCGTCTAACTGCTCTTCACAATAATTTGTGCCTTCTCTAGGACTCTCAACTCATTCCTAGAGTTTCCAGTTTGAGCGACTAATACTCCAAATAGCGTAAGAACAATCGTATTTCTACCACTTTGTGTGCCTTCCAATTCCCCAAAGACATCTGCCCAACGATCGTAGCCCTCCACAGGGACGTCAAGGCTCATACTGTGACACTGGTAGTTGTTTTTCGACTTTCGCATAAGCAGTCGAAGAATATATGCTTCATCGCATAGCTCCATGAAGCCTTCGAGTAGCTTCTCTTTGTCTTCTCTGGTTGCTTCATCGACGATGAATGGTGCAAAATCATCGTACATTTGTCTCGCAAGTGCCTCACCAAATGGAACTTTTGGCATTCCAATAGCTTCGATGCTTTTCATTGTTGACAACCGCCATTTTGTCACAATATCGTTAGAAACTCAAAGCTGTTAGCGACTGCTCTTACCACGGGCACAGGAACCTACCGTTGCTTTTTACCAAGAAACGCTCGAAATGGCTGAGGCCAGTGAATATGTTGTCGGTTTTGGAGCAAGCCACACCGTCTTCTGACTTTGACTCCACTATGCCGAAAAACTCATAGGAAAGGATCTCATCAGCTAAGCGCTGATAGACAAATGATCTTAACATGAGTTTCCGGTTTGCTTGCGTGGCGTTTTCCCATAAATCAGATAGGCCCTTGAACATGCTGAAAGTTTTGCTCTCAGTGCATAGCTGTTTCCCTTCCATTCGATACATCCTGCTAGATACTAACTTCTGGACCTTCTGGCGAAGTCCTACAAAGGCAGAGATCACTTCATGCTCACTGACTTCCGGGTATGAGTCGTTCTCGTGCATAAAATCACGCAAGCTCTGCTCCTTGGCACGTAGTTTCTGTATTTCAAGTTTATAGGAATCTAACTCAGCAGTGAGTTGTCTGACAGTCGCTTCTTTGCGCCGGACCTCGAATTCGGCTTTTTGCAGCTGAGCAGTGTGATCGAACTCCGCATAAGAATGGCTTTGTCCATCAGATAATCTTTCCTGGATTGTAATTGTACGGTCAGCGCATATTGCTAACGGAACACGATTGTGTGCTCAATAAGCTCACTTCACTTTGTGACCAGCGTTCCCAAACCGTAGCTGGCAATTGTTTAATTTGCTCAGCTAAACGATCGCATTCGATTTGGACCTCTCTTGCGAATGACGACCCGTTCTGCGTGTCGGTCGGTCGGGATATGGTTTCTCCCCGGGAAGCATTTTTACTCTGACTTTTTCTACTAGGCATAGCGGAATCTGAGAGGAACAGATCGGCCAATCCTTTCAGCATTTGGGGAGAAAATAAACAAGCTAAGATTCGAAGAGAAGATGAGAAATGATTGAGTGGAGGATCGTTTCAGGAAAGGCAGCACCTCTGCATTTGACTACGGCTGCATCAAGTCTTCCCGGTGCCTAAAATTGTCTTTCCTTGCAATTGAGGTAGCCGAGGTTCAATTGCGGAGTCTTTGGACTAAATATAGAAAGGACAGAGGTAACAGCAGGATCCCTAATGGTCCAGGCAGGAACTTGATTGTGACTGTTGGTGATGTTGCTCAACCAACATGCATAAAACGCATGAGTGTTTCCGTAATTAGTTCCCTGCCTTCCTAATAGACGGCGCTAAGACAGCATTCGCGGCCGCTGTACTGAAAGCCCATGCGGGGCTGCGGCTTTATTCCGTTAATTAAATTAGACGGGGAAGTGTTTCTTTGACTCCTAGACGCGCGCAATCGACTTCTTTCCTGTTTCCTGTTGTCTGTGTAATCTTTTCTATAACCTGTTCCTTATTTTACACTCTGACTTTCGCTCGCCATGTCAATTAATCTCAACGATATAGCGGATCGTTTGTCAAAAATGACCCCACCGACTAGCTCATCAGATGACAAACTCATTATTGCTCTGGACTTTGGGACAACATATTCTGGCATCGCATATTGTTTTACAAACCAGCGGGATTGTACCCCTATTTCAATCAAAAATTGGCCTGGTAAGTCAACACAAATATCTCACTAATAATCACAATTGACTGACGAATGTTGGGATTTCAGGGGCAGAGAGCCCTGATGCACCTAAAATTCCAACTTTAATCAAATATGATAAGAACAATCCAGATTCGTTCACTTGGGGTGCAGCACTTAACAACCAGAGCGACGGTATAGTCGGAGTTAAACTTCTACTCGATGTGAAGCAAGATATTCCTATCTATCTCCCTGTACGAAATGTGAAGAAAGACATTAGCGCACTGCCAAAACCGCCTGTTGAAGTCGCTGCCGATTTTATTGGCGCCATCTATAGCCACGCAATTTCTGAGATCTCGAATAAGTTCTCAAAGGACTACGTGGCTCTCTGCCATAAAGAGTATGTTCTATCAGGTAAGAAACCACCGGCCGGAACTAAATGCCCCTATTTTTAACAGCTCGAAAAGTTCCAGCTGTGTGGTCTGACGCTGCAAAGGATGCTACACTCAAGGTACGACCGCAACATCTCAATGGCTAGAGTTTCACAATGTGGCTTACAAATTTGGTTATGTAGGCAGCTGAAATGGCAGGACTCAGTCCCGTTCATTTGATAAAGGAACCAGAAGCTGCTGCCCTATGGACTGCCAAGAAGATGGATCGTAGATTGAACAGGAACGACTGTTTCATCGTTTGTGATGCTGGTGGAGGCACCGTGGATTTGATCTCGTACCAAGTCGAAGCAGCGCTTCCTAGGCTTGAGGTCAAAGAGATCGTTCCCGGAACTGGTAAGTGTCTCAATGGACTGGACGATTTGTTCTTTCGTGCGCCATGCTAAGAGACTGTTAAGGTGGTATGGCCGGGTCCCTGGGGCTGAACAAACTATTTTCCAGCGAGGTCGAGAACTTGGTAGGAGAAGATCAATGGCTTCAACTGAAGAAAAGCAGGGCCTTTCATCTAGCGAGCAAACAGTTCGATCGGGAGATCAAGAGGTCTTTTTGAGGGGGGGTGGAAGAAGAATACTTCGTTAACTTTCCAACCGCTAAACTGGAAGATGATCTAGACTCTGGTCTCGAAGCGAGTACCTGGAGACTTACTGGGTATGCTGTTCCTGAGTTCCATCACTGACAAATAGAATTAACGGGTTTATCACATGCTAGAATCGAGCTCAAGCGGATATTTGACCCCCTTATCAATGATATTCTCAGACTTATCAATGACCAGGTTCAGAGGATACGATTGAAACAAGTGGATGATGGTATCAAGTTTCGCAGTGACATTTAAAGTAAACTTGGTTTTTCTAATAGATCTAGGGCATTTTTCTGGTCGGTGGTTTTGGAAGTAATCAGTACTTGATAGAAAGGGTGCGAAAAGACCAACCGAACATAGACATTCTGCAGCCACCTGATGCCTGGGCAGCTATTGCAAAGTAGGTCCGGTTCGAGATTGAGAGACCTATCTTTACTAACCTCCCTTTTTTCGTAGAGGGGCAGCACTCTCCAGGTTACCAGGTGAGGCAATTGTGACAAGCACCTCCGCAACACGCCACTACGGAGTGGGATCGTGGCATGTGCATGATCCTGTCCTCGATGCTGGCCAGCCAACTGTGGAATGGCGTGACGGTACTACAAGATCACAATGTGTAAGACAGTTCCAATATCGTGACTTTGCTTTCGAACTAACAAGATCAGATGACATGGTACATCAACATAGGTGATAATCTTGTCCGGGACCAAACAATCAAGTTTTCATTTTGCTCAAACTTGAACAATATAGATGACCCCTCATGGCTCATCTTACACAACACTCTTTTTGAATGCGGGGAGAGGTGAGTATGATTTGCTGTCCACGTTCAAAATGTTCGACTCTCTAATTAGTAAATCAGAACAGCACCTCGGCATCCATTGAGTAGTGGTTCGTTCAGCAGCAACTGTATCTTGAAGTCCGACATGTCAACTGTACCAAAATCGAAGTTTAAAAAGAAGATTGGTGAGTGATGAGCGTATCATATTGTGGGATATATTGCTAACTCGAGGTGCTATTTAGATTCGAAAGGACTGTCATAGTGAGTCCTTGTCTTGACACTATCTTTGCTCAAGGATGCTAACCTGTTAACTTAGCTGGCAGCTCGACTATGATCTAGTAGTCTCATTGAAGTCCGCAGTTATGAAGTTCTCGATTGAGATTGACGGGGAATCTTTTGGTACAGTGAATGCGAAATACAACTAGAGAATTAGACGCCGTGCTGTGGCTGGTGCAGTCTGTCTGTATATTTGCGTAATTGTCTAAAACCTTGAGGAGAATACAATATCCGTGTGCTATTTGTATGACTGTAAAACTATGAGTAACTGTTTTCTCTCGTGATTGTTATGACACTGTGTATGAATACCCTGCCTCTAGTCAGACTGTCAATGGGTGAAAGATCTAGTAAAATGACAAAAGAGTCATTGCTACTTTGTGGCATGGACATGGCTGGTAAAAATAGTCAAGTTGACTCCCCCTCCGGATAACAACTTTACTTGCATAAGAATGGCATAGTAATGTGAAAGACAATCGGCCATAGAACTTCAAGCAAGCCTAGCAGCACCTGTCTTCGTGCTTCGTTTCCTAAGTATAAATATCTAAAAATGATCCGAGTCGACCCTCTCCTTTTGGCTAAGTACTTCAGACTTAACCAGACCCGTCTAATTTGGTGTCTCTATCGGCGGTAGGCATACCTGGATGCTAGGTAGAGAGTATTCTGCATTCTTAGATGTCCTGATACCTATTACTTCCTACTTACTTTCCAATTGAGACTGCTGGACACAATTACCTGCTTCGGAAGTTCATCACTGAGCTTCTTACTATCGATCTAGCAAGGAAAGGTAGTGATTATGAGAAGCAACTAGCTGCCGGTATTGTTGGCGTACTCATGATTTAGTTTGCCCTTCTTTCGTCGCCTTCTTACTAGTAGCGGGCATTCCCGACTCGTGAGGCCCTCGATGAACATGTTCATAAGCGAATTCTTCCTCGTCTGGAAGAGTTTAATACCAATAATGAAATCTCTGCATAGAATTCATCTCAGTCTTCTAGCCCCGAAGCAGGTCTAAATTGTATCAGTGTTACTTTGACGTTAAAACTGCTGATGACTTACTGAACCAAATCGAACTGGAGTTCTTGGTGGATGTTGTAGCAAAGGATATGACGCCCGTCTACAGCCGAGCAGTCATGGCTCCTGCAAGTAATGCGACCACTAACCATGAGAGCTACCCCAGGGCAGACCTCTCGAAGCACAATCTTAAGACGCTTCTAGCTTGATCGCGCGTGTATGAGAGGCCTGGCTATAATGAGACTTACTTAATCAACGTAGACAATAGAAGATCTAACGATGCACGCGACGTATAGTCCAGGCCAGCTTTCCATACAATTGAATCAAATACGAGACTTTGAATCTGAGAAACATTTGATACGTCGAATCCATAATATCAATGCGTCAGTGGTTAAGATGTTTGACGTCACGACGAGGCGATTGACGAACGTGCTGAGAATGAGATCATGACATCATGAAAGGACCTTGATAGCACCACTGACATAAATACCATTTCTCTTCCCAATACTCTATCTGGTCTCATTCTTGCTATCAATAAAAACTATATTTGACTGCAAGTTACCGAATTCACAATATGTCTGATTCCAAGAAAGGCGGAGATCTCTTTGACATGGCCAAGGACGGCACATCCAGCGAGTCCCTTCCCTCAAATGAGATGCACCCACAATACCAACATGAATTACAGTTTCTGGCGATGCTGGGACGCAAAACACGATCAAGTCGGTCCCCAACCCTCATTAGCGTGACGACGAGGCCGCAGGCGGTCTTGGCTCATCCGACCTGGCTGGTGCGGCAGATAACGCTGTACTTTCAGCTTCCGAAGGCCGCGAATTTGGAGTCGGCGAGGGAATCAGTGCCACAGGCCACGATATTCCTCAGTCTGTTACCGGAAAGCCTGGTGGTCGTGGAGGTACAAAAGGCAAGGAGGAAATCAGAAGAGATCACTGGCGCTTTCGCAAATAGGGAGAATTAATTCACGAGATGATGGCATACAAGAACTGTTCCAATCTGTCTTTACAAACAATTGATTTACATGAATAGTTTCTGTTACTTCCTACCTAAGCAGATGGACGTAA
Organism: Fusarium chuoi; assembly: GCA_022627125.1. Taxonomy (NCBI): domain Eukaryota; kingdom Fungi; phylum Ascomycota; class Sordariomycetes; order Hypocreales; family Nectriaceae; genus Fusarium; species Fusarium chuoi. The sequence goes on along the minus strand of JAJALE010000864.1, from coordinate 359,240 downwards.
TTGATTCAGCAGTGAAGTCCTCGCTCCCCATGATCTACTTGATAGCAACGGCAACATGAGCTTGAAACATGATCTTATTCCTCCCATCCTCAAGCTTCTCATACCCTTCCGTCTCAGTCAGCGCCTCCAAAACTGCATCAATAGCGGTGTCCCAGTTCTTCTCATCAGACTCAAGTCATCCCGCCTTCGAAGTTCCCCCAATAAAGCTCCATATCATAGTCGCAAAACGCCTAAGATCGCCGATAGTAACATGAACATCCTTTTGGATCAATTTCACTTTCTCCTCTTCAAAACCTCCCTTGGTGATGACATCTCTCAAAAAGTCCCTGTCTTCCCATTTGTCCAGCCCTTCTCGTGGCAGAGGTGTACCAGCGGGTCGAGTCTTTTTCGCTGCTGCATGGATAGCGGGAAGAGTTGGCGTATGCGCCCATGAGTTGAGAATGGCAACACCGCCAGGCTTCAAGGTGCGGTGCATCTCCTTGATCGCGTCGATGGCGTCATTTGGGAGAACAAAAACCAACGCGTTGCTGATACAGTGGGTGAATGTCTCATTAGGAAATTCAAGGTTAGACGCGTCCATCTTTAGAGCCTCGGCAAGCCACTGGCTTTTAGCTATGTTCTGTCGGTATATTTTCAACACATCGTCGTTTATGTCAGTGCCTTTGATGGTAATATTGTCTTGCTTCAAACTCATGATAGCTTGGGTACCGGCTCCGAGGCCACATCCAACATCGTGAAATTTGACTTCGGAATCATCGAACGATCCCGCACAGGATAAAGAAGCGGCAGCGAGTTGCTCCATGCTATCACCGACGATCTCACCATAGAGCTCTGGTGTAGGCTTCAAGGCCTGCTTGGGCGAGAAGGTTCTGTCGGACTCTGGGGCATTCATGATGTGGCTGATGGCAGTATTTAGGACTTGGGGACTGAAATGTTTGCTCTTTTAGATTTGTGGACATTGGAGATGGGCAGTAATGGGTCTGATATACAGCCAAGTCAAATGTTTCCGCGATGTATCCGCTTACGACATTGCAGAAGCACATAAGTTTCCGTTATCAGGGCGTCTGAGTAAGCAATCCTACAGTTTCAATCTCATGACACCTTTTCCCCGATCTTGACTAGTATATCTATAAGTATACTCCTTGACTATGAGTTCCAACTGCAGCTTATGCTCATTTTCAAAAGGAATATCGACATACCAACGTTAATAGTCCCTGAGAGAAGTTTCGTTTGGGGCCAGGGTACAGTAAGCCTTACGCGTAATGGTTGGCTCTTGACTGAAAAGGCCAGGTCTCGTATGACTCGGCTCTATGATCACTCGAGTATTTACAGCGTGGCCAGTGAGTTATCGAGAGATAGCCATGTGATCACGCACTGAAGTATCAAATTCATTACGCCTAAAACATAGCGTTAGGGCCATTGCTTCGCTTATCCAATTATTACAAAATTGGGACAATTAGCCCTAAGTCCTGACTTATCAAGGCACTGCTATCGCATCCTGTAGAATACAAGAGGGTTATCAAAACCGCATGATAGATAAGGACGTCATCCAGTGCATCCAGTGGGCGATGGGTCGCATCAGGTATTTTCCATGCGCGGCTCTTGTGCTCTTTGCTTCCATCAGGGTTGTCTTCATTTCCACCAAATTCGCCCTCTAGGGGCCTTTTCCTTCTTTGCCAAACATCCCGAATCTTCTTGAGACCTTCAGATGTGTCCTCTATGACTTCCCAGGAAGGCAGTATTGAATGTCTCCGGTCAACCGCATGAAGGTAATCGAAGCAGGCGGGTTTCTCGATTCCTTTCAAGAAACAGACAAGTTTCCCTTCCAATCCAGAACAACTAGATAGAGCTGTTGCATTCTCGGCATGTGACGCCGCCTCAGGAATGGGCTGTTGCTGAACCGTGTTGACTATTTGTTGAATCCCATCCCCGATGATACTTAGTGTGAGCTTTCTGCACAAGACTTGGGGTTCCATCTGATTTAGCCATAAATCTATAGCTTTTAGTTCCTTCCAAAGAGAATGTTGATCGAGCATGTGATTGAAGCTGTCTGCGGAGTCTTGAGTAGGGCTCTTGTTCAGGGCCACCGAACACAGCTCGTAGATTTCGTCACTCAGTTCAAGGTCCGTGATGTCAGGACTAATCACTGATTTAGCCCATGAATTAGCAGTGCGGGCCATATTGGCACTACTCTTGACGATATTCGCTACCGAGTTGGGGAAAATGTCGGAAGAAGCGAGGGACTTTAATCCCCAAGATCGGCTTTGAAGTAGCAGTGTATCAAGACGTTCGCGGAGTTTGGCCTTCCTGAACGGAAATAGAATCATAAGGAAGTCTCCATCGGGTATATGTGCCATCAAAAGGTATAGAGGGCCCCTTATGTAAAAGTCGTAATGGAAGTCTGCCAAATAATCGAGAAAGTTGAGACAAGCTGGCTTTGTCAGCTCATTGCGATGGGGGCACATTTGCTGAACACGGTTCTTAAAAAGCTTATTAAACATTGTCCCTTCATACTCATTGAAAGTAAGCAGTTGCCCCCTCTCAATAAATAGGTTGTCTACATCCTCCAGAGTGGTGATGCCGGGGAAATTCATTTGACCATGTGCTTGGAAGAATAATCTGCGAATCTGCCTGAGGGAAATAAACGTCTCAGAGCCCACCTTCCCGTATATCTCAAAGAATCCCATAGTGCCCAACAGTGGATGTTGCCGAAATCGTTGTAAAGTCCAGTGAGAGCTGTGTTAACAAAGCAAGCCATGTTGCTGGAAAGTAATCTTCTCGCCTTTTCCTGAGACCTCCTGACTCTTTATGAGAAGATATAGAGCTCTCGCTTGATCTGTTTGAAAGAGACTCGACCGTGAGAATTGGAGTAGACGATACAGTCCGAAATCTCATCTCTGACCAATCAAACTTGCGATAATTGTGCCGTGACCATGGACCGATGGCATAAGCTCCAGATTTCGTACGGCCAGGACCGGCAGTTAAGAAAGCTTGAAAGGCTGTTAAAGCAGCAAAGGCAATGGCAATAACACCTATGATAGCCGTGAATATAAATGTCAAGGGATCCCAGTTATATTCACTGTTCTGTTCCTGAATCTCATTGAGGATACTCGCGACAGTCTGCAACATGCATTCTGTAGTGTTAAGCAAGCACTCGGCATTGGTTTTAGTCGCCATTGTAATGACAAGTGGTGCAGCAAGAGACGAGGAACCAAAGAGAAGGAATTGTTGCAGAAACTAAAGGTGCCTATGAGACTTATGTAGTCGCTTAACTGCACAATCATTGACGAAGCCTCAATCCTGAAACAGGCATTAGGCAGCTATGCGTCAATGCCTATCAGCTGGGATCAATATTATACGACGACTTGCGTTGTTGGGCGGTAATGCGATGTTTGCAGGTGCCGTGGCTGCAGCTGTTACAGGGTGTTCTTTGGTGGAAGTACGACTCTTGTCTCTTTGCTCACAATTTAGGAACATTTCAATGGCTATTATGTGGGCTTCATGCAAGCCACATACTTACACGTGAAATGATCAGCGAAGCTGAATACACCCATGTATTCATTGGTTTGGCGATGCCTAACTCTGAAGCTTGCATGGAAGCTCATGTGTTTTGTTTATTTTCAAGGCTAGCATGTCATCCTCAATCGGCCGTTTGAGAAATCACGCCGCTGTGTGGGTATACCGCACAAACACATGAGATATTACGGAGTACGTAGGGTAGATTGAATTACCCCAGGTTCCCCTCACGTCGAATCTGGATTTTGCTCACGAGGATGTAAGCGGGAATAATTGCGAGGGTATGACGTAGTGGGGTTCTGCCAAGCCTGCGTGACAGATCAAGCAACAATGAAAGGGCGGGCGTAAAAGTGGCAGTATTCCCGGTGACGTCGCTTCTTTGACGATGCCCTCAATGATTTCTTTAATAAGTTACTGCAAAAGCGTTGGGTGTTGGTCACATAGAAGAGTGCGGCTGGAGGGTGCAGCCACTTTATACCCATAAGCTTAATTTAAGGTTACGGTGCAAAGGGTCTGATACAACTCAGCTGCCTGATTTTTTGACATGAGACAATGCAAGATCGAGTATCACAGTAGGATATGTGGTATTGATATCCTGGTGAAGATCGTGAATGTCTGAGGGTATCGTGTTGATAATCTGGGGGTCATGAATCAGCGACAATCCGGGGATGATGACCGTGGGTCAGAGATGGAGTGAGTCTTTGTCCAATTGGTGGCCAAACACCAACAGAGCCAGATGGCAGACGTGATCAACGCCCGTTGTTGAGCACTAATGAATTGAAATGTGTTGATCATGATCATCAGGCGTTATTCATTCCATCTCCGCACTTCAACAAACAATAGAGTCAGTCTAAAACCCCGCCATCTCACCAAGGCTCTCTCAGCAAGATCGGTCCCGAAGAAACGAAACTCGCACAAGCCAAGACACAAACAAGTCCGATCGTTCCGTTTAGGCACCCTTATTTCACCGTCGCACCAACCCTCTCAAAGCGGCAAAAACGAGCGTCGATGGTCTCATCCTAACTGAGCATCCACCATTACAGTTTAGCGCATGTCTCGGTCATGTTACACTGCACATACGGTAGCCAAGAGCAAGTTTTTCCCAACGGCAGATAGATCAAAGTTTTCATACTACGAGCTTCTAGACTTGAGGGATATTTCTCAACAATTTTACTCAAGTCATTCTCAGACCATAAAGCAATAAATGGCTGCGAAGTGGGAGCGCTAGGACGGAGCTCTGTATTTTTTATTTGGATGCCTGGAGGACATCTCCACTTGGAAGGGCAAGAATATGGATGCCTTGGCAAGTGTCTCCACTACGTCATATGTGCCGCTTATCCGATGACGTTTAGGCAGCCGAATTAATCGGTACGTATCGTGTTTCTCTGCCCGCAAAATCCCCCAGACCCCAAATTTCAAGGTGTTCAGTGGCTTTTTGCTAGCGCGTGGAGATGTCGAGATGATTCGTTGGAGCGGAGAGAGCTTCTCCAATTTTCATGAGGGATCTCCATGGGGAAAAAGAGGAGGTGAGGTTGAGATTGTTGTCGTTGATACTGCTCTCATGCCTGAGACTCTAATAAGACATTGACACTTGTTCTTCAATGTTGACGTTAATTGTGATTGTGAGATACTGTGAACAGTGGAATCATCCGTTGGAATGGAAAGTTACCCCGTCAACTCCCGTGTCTAACATCGGAGCATTCAGTGCAACCCCAGACAGACAAGAGAATAAAGAGAGAGCCCCTGGTTCATTCCGAGACAATAACCTTAACGTTTCCACATTTCCCAAGTCCATCTCCAAATTCTGGTGGTCAGATATATCCAAAGGTTGCATGTGGTGGATACGCTTAAACGCCCGCCCACCATCCATCCTCCTCATCCTTAGACTGGCTCACAAGATGAGGATGAACCGGGGATGAGCGATGATCCTATCCAAACTCATCCGCCCCAGGTCTCACCCGCATTCTCAATTGCCAAGTTATTTAATACCTACCCTTGGCCTCTGTCTTTTTTCTTGGCTCTTCAGTCCTTCACACTTTTCTTCTTCCATCTTTACCATCCAAGACTCATAAGATACAATGGATAACAAGGAATCGGGCCCTGATGTCCCTGAGGCATCTCACAATGAAAAGAATGGTCTTGGCCATGTACCACCCAGTGCTACAGCCCGTCGTGGTTCGACTGCCGTGAACATTGTTGAGAATCCACTCAAGGTACGCTTGGCGATCTCTTGGCTCATCGCCGAGCCTTCTTAGCCAAATCGCCAAGAAGCTCGGCGATGATGACCCCCAACTCAATTGATTTGATACTCACCCATGATTTCAATTGGTGTATACAACTTGTCTTCAATTGGTGTATAATCTTCATCTTCAATTACTGACTTTCATGTTTACAGCGCGTCACACCTGAACAAGCAGCCCACGATGCGCGTGTCTTTGCCGAAACCCACGGCATGCCCGAGCACGCAGAGCTCTTCTCCCGCGCCGCCCTCGTCGCCCGCGACCAAGAGCAATTCAACATGGTCAAGGAGCTCAAGGAAGATGAGCGTCAAGCCCTCGAGTACGAGCGCGATCATAAGTGGCACGGCCCAAAGATGCTCTGGTACTCTATCTCTCTGTGCGCCATTGGCGCTGCGACCCAGGGTTGGGATCAGACCGGTTCCAACGGTGCCAACTTGTCGTTTCCCCAGGAATTCGGGCTCGATGAGGAGAATAGTGTTCGTGACCAGTGGATTGTTGGACTGGTCAACTCGATTATCTTCTTGACTGCTGGTTTGATGTAAGTTCACTGACTACAAATCCTTACGCTTCAGTTAGGTTGGAGCAATGCTAACGAGTGCAGTGGCGCTTTCATCGTTGATCCGCTGAACCACTACTTCGGTCGTCGTGGTGAAATCTTCATCACGGCCTGCTGTCTCACCGCAACCCCTATCGCCTCCGGCTTCACTCACTCATGGCAAGAGCTCTTCGCCGTGCGCTTCGTAATGGGCATCGGCATCGGCGCCAAAAACGCCACCGTCCCCATCTACTCGGCCGAGATGGCGCCCGCCCGCGTCCGCGGCGCCCTAGTCATGTTCTGGCAGCTCTGGGTCGTCGTCGGCATCTTCCTCGGATTCTGCGCCAACGTCATCGTCAAGGACACCGGTAGAATCTCCTGGCGCCTGCAGCTCGGCTCTGCCTTTATCCCCTCGTTCCTCTTGGGTATTGGTATCTTTTTCTGCCCCGAGTCGCCGCGTTGGTTGATGAAGCATGGGAAGCATGCCAAGGGGTTCAGATCGATGCAAAGGCTCAGAGCGCATGATATCATTGCTGCTAGGGACTTTTACTACTCGTGGATTATCTACGAGGAGGAGTTGACTGTTGCGAGGGGTGCGGGTTATTTCCAGCGTCTGTGGGATTGCTTTGCTGTGCCTCGCATCAGGCGCGCGAACTATGGTGCTTCTACCGTCATGATTGCGCAGCAGATGTGCGGTATCAACAGTGAGTCATGCGCTCTCTGTGATGTTTCCATTGCTAACAGTCTCAGTCATTTCGTTCTACAGCTCCACCATCTTCCGAAATGCCGGCTACACAGCTGTCCAGGCCTTGTATGCTTCTCTTGGATACGGTGCCATTCAGGTCATCGCTACCATTCCCACCTTGTTCCTCATCGATACTAAGGGACGACGAACTCTTTGTCTTATCGTAAGTCATCGAAACTGAATTTTATGCACATCTTCTAACATTCCATAGACCTTCCCCTTCATGTGTGTCTTCTTGTTGGCCGCCGGTCTGTCCCTCCTCAATCACAGCGGTAGCCGTGGCGCCCAGATTGGACCCGTCGTCCTGTAAGTTTCTTAATCCGCTCATCAAATGTTCACCTGCTAATCTTGTAGCTTCGTGTACCTCTTCACCATCGCCTACTCCCTCGGAGAAGGTCCTGTTGCTTTCCAATACTCTGCCGAAGTATTCCCCACCATCCAGCGTGAGCAGGGTATGGCCTGGGCTGTGTGCATTAACAATACCTTTGGTAAGTCTCTAGAACCCCATCAATTGACCTTCACTAACACGTCAACAGCTGGTATCCTCGGTCTTACATTCCCCCGAATGACCAATGCCATGACTCCCACCGGAGCTTGTAAGTTTCCCTAGTCTCTCTTGGCCCTGGATCTTGACTAACCTTATGCAGTCGGTTTCTATGCCGGACTCAACTTGATTGCCTGGGGCATGATCTTCTGCTTCGTGCGTGAGACCAAGCAACTCACCCTCGAAGAACTTGACCGTAAGTCACCAAATCCTAGTGCCATCAAGCGGTTGCTAATGATATATCAGAGGTCTTTTCTGTCCCTACCAATCAGTTTATCTCTTACGAGACAAGGGTTTGGCTTCCATACTTCTTCAAGCGCCATATCCTCCGCAAGAAGAATATTGTGAAGCCCCCGCCTATCATTGAGCGTGCTGAACTGACGTTCAACTCCGATTAAATGTGCCGATAAGTACACAATGCTATAACGTTGGGTCTGGATAGTTAGGTGCTGGTACAGAAATGATTCACCATGATTGACATAGGTCTGTTGGTGGGAATGTTTCAAGATTAGTATTTTATGAGGTTCGTGGAGTATATAGTCAAATGGTACGGAGTATACCCTTGGTACATCTATCGTCTTCGATACATTTTTGTTCTTTATGGTGTTTATTCGCCTTGTTGCAAGTCTAGTTGTCGCTGAAGCCTATGACACCAAGATAAATTTGAGACTACTCAACCGTGGCTCTATGGCTGCTCATGGCCAGCTCAGAAATAGTATATAAAGCCAGAGCAATCTGAACCTAGCAAATGAAGTGGCGTACATTGCACCTGATGACCTCAGCAGCATCCAAAAGGTGAAGGTTTTGTAAGTGAGACGTCGACTTTGGCCTAGTCCCGGTCGTGTCTACACTGAGAGAAGAGTCTGAGACTCGAAAGTACATCAAGTTAAAATCACACACGATGTGCTGCCTGTGAACATCGAAAGCAAGCTTATGTATCCAGCATATTCTTATGTATCCATCGAGAGAAAAAGGTGATTAAACACATAAATTAACAACCAACACGCTATAGTAACTCCTATTTAATTGAATACCTTGCGTCGACACTCAGTAGACATAGACAAATTCATCGTTCTTGGAATCAGTGAGATCCATGAAGGCATTCTGTCCCAAACCACCCTCATCATTATCCTGAGCATTCGCCACATAGTGATGCTCCATACTCAAATCCCTAATCTTGGCAGGCTTTCCATTATTGACCCTCTTCCTCTCCTGCATCTTATTCAAGAACATGAGATTGACTAATTGCAAAAGGATAACACCAATCAAAGCACCAGTAATACCCATAGTCTTGGTAAGACCAGGCTTGTAGTACGGCGCATCCTTGGAGCTGAAGAGCAAAGGTCCGATGATGTTGCCAGCTGAAACACCAATGTTGTACAGCGACATGATGACCGACTTCTTGGTGGTACCAGCAATGTTGGAAATCATCCAGGATACGATGAGAGGGTTACCGCCGAAGAGGAAGGCGAGCATGTAGTATGCCGCGAGGAGAGGAGCGACGTGATCGCGGTTAAGTTGGTGAAGCATGACTGCACCTGCGAGGACAGGAAGCATGACGGCGATGAGGAAGATGGACTTGACGCGGTATCGGTGTGCGAGGTATGAGGCGGGGAAGATGACGAGGAGTTGTACAGCGCCGAAGGGAATGTTGAGAAGCGATGTAACGCCCTTATCGAAGCCGAATCCACCAACAATGATAGGACCAAAGGTGTTGGTGACAGCGGCAGTGACATTGAGACATAAGGCCATGCTGATGAAGAGCCAAGTCTTTGGTTCAATGAGGGCCTCGAAAGCCTGCTTCCAAATAAAGTTGCGACTTCCAGTACCAGTCTGATTGGCGCGAAGACGCTCGATGGTTTGAAGCTTCTCGTGCTCGGTCAAAAAGCGCGCAGAAGGAATGTCGTTGTCAAGGACCAAGTACACAACTGGGGCTGTGATAACGGTGATGAGGCCAGCGAAGAGGAAGAGGATGCGCCACGATGCAAGCGAGCCGTTGATCTGGCCCAGACCAAAGGAAAGCGCAGCAGCAAACATATTCGCAAGACCGTTCGTTCCATACCAACAAGCCACACGCATCGGCTGTTCAGCGCGTCTATACCACTGCGACGTAATGACTGAGAACAGCGGCAAGCACGCAGCCTCAAACAAACCCAGCAAGAAACGCGTCGCAAGAAGGCCCTGGTAGGTAGTACAAGCGGCCATGCACGTCTGCGCAGCACCCCAGCCAAACACAAGACTAGCCATAAAAATGCGATGAGGAATCTTGACCATCAGCCATGAAGAGAAGGGTAGCCAGACGAGCTGTGCAATGGGCGCCATGGAGGAGACCATTGAGTATTCGTTTCCGCTAAGGTTGGTGTCTTCGCGCATGCCCCATACTGCGCCGTAGCCGAGGACGGATTTATCGAGGATCTGGAGGAAGTAGACCCAGACGAGGATAGAGAGGACGTGTTTATCTGTCTTTCGGCGGAGGCGTTTGTTCTAGATGAGCGTCAGTTAGTTAAAGGGTGAGTAGAGGGAGAGGTAACGTACGTCTTCTTCGGTGACTTCAATGTGCTGAGCACCAATCATCTGAGCGACAGCATCGCCATTTTGAGGATGAAGATCCGGCTTCGCGATCTGAGACTCGACGTCTTCGGCGTGTTGTTGAGAGGGAGCATCGTCGCCCTTGAAAGTAGACATTGTGCTGAACTCCGCTAATAGTAGTGAGGGACTGATGAATGGATGAGGGAAAGCAGATCTCAAAGTAAGAAGAAACAATGACCTTCTTATCCTTTAGCTATTTCACGGCAAGACCGTTAGTGTCAATGACATAGAGTTTAGAGGCTGGCTTCCCCCCCACGCGAGTAGAAGCGAGTCTGGGGAAGAGCGAGAATCTGGGGGAATATGTGGACAGCAGCGGGGTTTGTGACGAGCGGTTAAATTCCACATGGTCGATCGTTGCTCTCCTGGCGAGTCATGGTCGAAACCTTGCTTGTTCGTGTGGTTTGTATTGCCGAGGGCAAGATCAGCCTAGCGGAATGGTTGAGGATCAACGTCATTATTGGCACGTGGGGGTTGACGATGCGGAGAAGATATGGGGAATGTGGCCGGAAGTGTACCGCGGTGTGGTTGACTGTCAACCTGAGGGAATGTGAATATGCATGGTAAGGAGAATTTCTGTGGGGGAAGATCTGGGTTGTTTGCATCTGATCTGTTTCGGCAATTGGACAGATCCCGAAATTGTTGAGAACTGCATCGTGTATTCCAGTGTTGATGATGTTTTTGACACAATTGACGCTGAATAACTGCCCTGTCATGCCCTGGAACTGGAGCGGAATTAGTGCCCCTACCCTGAAAACGCCCTGAAAATCGTTCACAACACCGCTACAGCCAAGCTCCTGACGAACTTCCTGGCAATTGACCTCGCCCATCGGCAATTGACGTGGGGGTCTCTTTCAAAACCCGCTCCTCATCTTCAGCTGCTAAAGCCGTCTTCCCTTGTGATATTCTTCTCGTACGATCTAGACCGCGGTGTTATCTCAGATCTCTCTTTGCTGTTCACTGCAACCATTCGGATCTGAGCCTGGGAGCTTTGACCCGCTTTTTAGCCTGGTTGACTGTCGACCCGGCATGGTGCATGTCTCAGATTTCACCTGTAAAGCCTCATTCTTCCATCTCTAGGCATGTGAGATACGCATAATTGCGGCTTATCAGAGGGTTTTTCTCTTCAGTGCAGCGTTAGGTGGCCTTGCTGATGTCTGTCCCCTGCAGGAGCGGGTAATAGCGAGACAGAATGATAGCATGTGAAAGCTGTAACGGGCATGTTGCATTGGGGGCACGCATTGTCTGATTGAGAAAGTTGGTCGTTGATCTTCGAATAAGTCTAACGATCTGGAGCCTCTGGGTACAGCTGAAGATGCTTGACGTGGGTGCGCGAGTTGTTGGGTGCGGCACACAGTCTACCCGAGAACCTGTCGCCATCCAAGACTACCATGATGCACGAAAAGTCTTTTTTTGGTCCATACACTCACACTGCCCTCGTTGTTTCTGTAGACTATTATCTGTTCAAAGAGAAAACCGATAGCAGCTGTATGTGAGCTCAAGCATTGTGCAGGGTAGGGAAATGCAAAGTCAGCATTCTCGCTGTCACTTTCTTGGCTGCAAGTAAGTCCAGGTTGTTGAAGTTAACCATAGCTTGTAAAGAGAATTTAGTGCAGATAAAGACAACAAAATCATGATGAGGGCTACGCTTTATGAATACCAGTCGATTGAAAAGTAACAATTGTTTCTCTCATAAGTAGTATTTGATCCTACGGTTTGAGCATAGCTGATGTAAACTCCAGCAGATGCGTTGAGACAATCCCAGTAGCCAACCCTAAAGTAATATGTCACAATTCAAACCTACAAAACGAGAACTGAATATTTCTCTCAACTTCCTAGAGACCTGGTTGAGTATTAAAGCGATGTATGCCTTTCACAGCATTGAGTGAGCTGGCCGGTGGAACCAAGTACAGGTTAGGGATCAAAGACATGAGCAAGAACAACGAAATCATGATTGGGTTGCCAGTCACCTTCGTTCTGCGCCATGCAGCCCCTCGTTCACATACCGCCTAGATCGCATGGCTTAGCAGGAATGCAGCATCTCAATCGGCTTACCCCCACGCTCCAACACGAGCAGCGAAGCGGCTCCGCCCAAATCTCAGCTAACCTCAAAATGACGACTGACCGACGGCTTTAAACCGTACCTGCGCCCGTCTCAGTAAACCCCCACGTTTCTGATCAAGGCTTACTGTCTCCCCCGTGTTTATTGCCCGACATGCAAATGTGCCTAGAATGCCAGGGAAGGAGGATTACCCCAGACTCTTCCCCGCAGATGATCATCGTTTAGACACGGATGGAAAGCCGACAGCAGAGTCGGGCCGACGTGGGGGTCACACGAGATGACAAGTTCGTGACTTCATGGTTCTATGGGGTTAGATGCAACACTGGTTCGGCGTCTAAATCTGGGGTGTAACTTGTGGACTGTCATCTGATGGGAAATAATTGAAGTTTTGGGCTACTTACCATATCACAGACTTTACAAAGTGTCTTGAATCACTTGCAATCATGACAAGCATCTTGGAATCTCTGTTTTCGTTGAAGGGTCGTAAGGCTGTTGTTACTGGCGGGACAAGAGGCATCGGCCAGGCTATGGCCCTATCACTTGCAGAAGCAGGCGCAGATATCATCTTGGTTCAGGTAAGTCTCTTGTGTTGCTGTGACCTGCCAAGCTAAGTGAAACGATTAAGAGAGACGAAAGAAACACCGAGACAAAGGCCTTCATCGAGAAACTTGGCCGACAAGCTTTCGTATACACCGCAGACCTCAGCAATCAAGAGCAAGTCGAGAATCTCAGCAAACGCATCCTCGCAGACGGTCACGACGTCAGCATCTTAATTACCTGCGCCGGCATCCAACGACGACACCCAGCACATCAATTCCCCATGAGCGACTGGGACGAAGTCCTCCAAGTCAACCTCCGCACAGTCTGGACCTTATGCCGCGACCTAGGCGCATACATGCTAACCCGCAAACCCGACGCAAGCGGCCATCGCGGGAGCATCATCAACGTGGCTTCACTCGTCAGCTTCCAAGGCGGCCTCACAGTGCCCGCGTACGCAGCAGCAAAGGGCGGGATTGCACAGCTTACGAAGGCGTTGAGTAACGAGTGGGCGAGTCAGGGTGTTAATGTTAATGCTGTTGCGCCGGGGTATGTTGCGACGGATATGAATGAGGCGCTGATTAATGATGAGAAGAGGGCTGAGAGTATTTTGTCGAGGATTCCGGCGGGGAGATGGGGATGTCCTGAGGACTTCAAGGGAGTTACGGTGTTTTTGGCGGGGAGGGGGAGTTTGTATGTTTCTGGCGAGTTGGTTACTGTTGATGGTGGATGGATGGGACGATAGCTTCCAGAAGCAGCAATTCACTGTATACTCTATGCCCTTCAAGAGTCAGTCAATCACTACATATCTACCAACATGTTTATACACGTCTCTTTCCCGTTCATCTTTGCGTAGTAACACCAAGGCTCTGAGAAAAACATCCCCGGCTCGTCAGCAAATTTCATACTTGAAGAGTCGGGGGACTTTCTGTCACTGACTCGGGGCCAAGCAAGGTTTCTGGGCGCAAGGAGTTCATGCCAACGCGACCACCTAGCAATGGTGGAAAAACACGGCTTCCTCCGACGCACAGCAAGCAAATGAACCCTGCATCGTGCGGCTCGTTACCCCAGATTTACGTAGTGCTCTAGTTCGTGGGGGTCACAGAACCTGTTTTACGCGTGGGGGTTCCCGGGTCAAATCTGACGATGTCGTGTTAGCCGAGAGGCCGTCGGCGGGGAAGCCGAGTCATGACGGTTAAAAGGTCGGGGAAATTCGTGTCTGGGCCAAGTCTCACTCGTAAAAATAAGCATAGCAACAATGGCCAAGATCACTTCTGTCAAGTACTACCGCGTTAAGCCACGATGGCTGATGGTCAAGGTAGTTGATGAGAGTGGACAGCATGGATGGGGTGAGGCTACGTTAGAGGGGCATGATCTTGCTGTTGAGGGGTGTTTGGATGAGATGATCCCACGGATTATTGGACAAGAAGCAAAGTACGCATTGTTATCCTGGAGCGGTAGAATGAACAGCATCTAACTGACGTGGTAGCGATATCGAAAACATCTGGCAAACCTTCTGGCGTCATGGGTTCTACCGCGGCGGACCAGTATTCATGTCTGCCATCTCAGGCATTGACATCGCGTTGTGGGATTTGAAAGGTGTCTGCAGATACCTACTGTGCTATTTGGCAGCCTGAAGCTAACAGAAGCAGGTCGCAACTTGAAGGTACCTATATACGAGCTTCTCGGCGGCAAAGTGCGGAACAAGGTCCAAGTTTACTGCTGGATCGGCGGTGACCGGCCATCAGACATTGAAGCAGCTGCGTAAGCGACCAAAACGCCAGTTTCCAACATATGCTAACAAGACGTAGAAGGAAGCGCCTTGAACAGGGCCTCACATGCGTCAAAATGAACGCCACAGAAGATCTAGGTTGGATTGACTCCCCATCCGCCCTCGACAGCACTGTCGAACGTCTCAAACAGGTCAAGGCATTAGGTCTTGACGCAGGTCTTGACTTCCACGGAAGGTGTCATAAAGCAATGGCAAAGCAACTCGCACGAGCTCTTGAACCTCATAGACCTCTGTTCATCGAGGAGCCTATTCTGGTTGAGCATCCTGAGGCTATCAAGAAGCTATCTGACCAGACTGTCATCCCAATTGCGTTCGGTGAGCGCTTATATACACGATGGGATATCAAGCGATTTTTAGAAGACTCAAGCGTGGACATTCTACAGCCTGACATCGCTCACGCAGGCGGTATTTCTGAGACGAAGCGCATAGCCACTATGACGGAAGCTTATGATGTCGCGATTGCGCCTCATTGTCCACTTGGACCTGTTGCATTCGCTGCTTCTGTTCAAGTGGCGCTTTCATCACCGAACTTCGCCATTTTGGAGATGAGCCTGGGGATGCACTATAATACCGAGGCTGGAGACATTGATCTCTTGACGTATCTCAAGAACCCGAGTGTTTTTGATCTAGAAGGTGGTCATGTCAAGGCCCCGACGGGTTACGGTTTGGGAATTGAGATTGATGAGGAGATGGTGGCTAGGATTGCGAAAGAGACAGAGCCGTGGCAGTGTAAGACGTTCCATGGTCCGGATGGCAGCATTAGAGAGTGGTGAAGCAATAGAGCATACAGCAGTTCAAACATCGTTTTAATCTAGAGGTCTTGTTCCAGGTTGTGATCATTCCTTTCCGTCGCAATATGCCATCGCTATCCAATGTCTCTTGTCGCTCTCGCTCTACCTGACATCCCACCAAGGCAGAAATCTGGGGTAAACAACCTCCGGGACATGCTCGGCAATTCAGGTCGGGATGATGAACCCCCACGCTCTTGGCGATGGAGGTCCCGGAAATCCTGAGTGAGGGGTCAAACTTAAAACGGAAAAGCATTCGCGAACTTGATGACATTTCCTTGTATTTACATCTCTGAACCTGCTTTCTTGTACTACCCCGCGTTTAGGAGGTACTGTGAAGATGAGTGACAAACCATTGGAAGTTTTGGTCTATGGCCTTGGAGCGTAGGTTCACTTTGACCGTCATCAGATCATGACTGACATTTCCGAGGATCGGTTCATTTTATGCCTTCATTTTGAGCCGTAGCGAACATGTTCATCTAACGGTCGTCGCCCGATCGAACTTCGAAGCCGTTTCTGCAAATGGTATCTCGATTGATAGCCAGAACCATGGAAAACACCACGTGAAACCGCACCAAGGTATGCATCACATAAGAACATCATGAAGGCATTCTGATCCTGGCCATAGTCTTTCGAACCGTCGCCGAAGCAGGCCAAAAATTCGACTTCATCATCTGCACAAACAAAGCCGTCGACCAACTCAGCACTGCCGCTGACGTTGCCCCTGGCCTTGGCGATGACACCTCAATCGTTATAATTCAGAACGGCGTAGGCAACGAGGATGCGTTCCGTGAAAAGTTCCCGAGTGCAACCATCATCTCATGCGTGGTATGTGTCTTTCTTTGACCTGTCATCTCGTTACTAATGACTGCAGACGTGGGTTGGTGCAAGGCAGCCAGAGCCTGGTTTCATAAATCATACGACATCCGAGGATATGCAAGTTGGGTTGTACCCGAACAAAGCGGGCGACGCATCAAGGGATGCCCAGCACCTTGCTGAGTTCGAATCGCTTCTCTCGATTGGCAAGACCATCTTCCAAATCGTCCCCAACATCCAGATTCAGCGATGGGAGAAGGTAGTTTGGAACGCAGCGTGGAATTCACTAACGGCTCTTACACTGATGGACACGCATGCATGGCTCAGCTCTTCGGACCTGTCGACTCCGATGACGAGAAAGCTTATGAAAGAGGTTATCGAAGTTGCTAATGCGCTTGGTGTTCCTTTGGAGTACGAACTGATCGATAGGCTTCTGGAGAAGATTTTGGCGATGCCGCCTATTGGGAGCAGTATGAGGACAGATTACGAGAATGGCAAACCCATGGAGGTTGAGGTCATTTTGGGGTATCCAGTAAGAAAGGGGAGGGAGCTTGGGATTGATGTTGCGACTATTGAGACTCTGTATACGATCTTGTTGGCTATCAACAAGCGGCTCATAAGTGCTCAGAGCAAGTGAAGTAGTCTCCCAGTAGAGCATGAAATGTAGCCAGAGAATACAAACGAACAGCTCGTGTCTTGTCCGCATGCCCATACCTTTCATGTTTTGGCTGCTTCGATAACAAGTTAGCGTCCCCTCACAGGCCTTTGCACGGCCATATCACGACATCCTCAGCTCATCGGCAAACCACGGCAATGCTTAAATCCGCACTGCAACCCCATTTCCCCTCAGATCGTGGGATGTTCTTTTAGTGCCGATTGATGACTCGAGGGAATTCCCCTTTGGGCCATACTCGCACCGTATCCATGTCGTCGGGCTCCATCTGGGAACCCCCACGCTCTTCTCCTCTCGGGCTTGACCCCGAACCGACAAGTTGGCGGGGTCGCGTGGTCCTTTCTGGTGGCGGAATGGCTGATGACCTCCATTTAATGGAATTATCCGCCGAGGTAATCCTTTTGGTGACTTTCTCCTCTATTTCCCGTGCTTTCGTTACAGTCCCGTTGGTCGTCAAAATGTCAGACTGCAGTGCTCGTCGATCCTCAAAAATGCCCCATCCTAATGATCTCCATCGCTCCACTCAATCAGCCTCAGCACCACCTGGAGATGCAGCGCAATTACCGCAGGGCCAATGTCGTTATATCCTCACAATACCGGAGCTCAAAGGCCATCGCTGCGGATGCATGGGCTTTCACCACAACACATCCCTCCCAGGCGCAACCTGTTACTGTGGCCATTTCTCATGCTTCCATTCATCAACATCCCTAAAAACAAGCGAGGACATTACAGCGCTCAAGAAACGAGTACGAGAGCTCGAAGCACAACTGCGGCAAAAAGGGACCTACCAACTGGAGAATCTCGTCGGTCGCATTAGTGATTTGGAGGAGACGGTAGAAGGGAACCAAGAGGAGGCGGCAAATCAGCTAAAGGCTTCGTATCAGAACAGTTCGGCTGCTTGGCAGGTGATAGAAGCACTGCAGGAGCGGATCAAAAGTTTGGAGAATTACTGTCAATTGTATTGTGAGCAGATGATTGCGACTAGGAAAGAAGTCAAGGAACTGTATAATCGACAACTGGAGATGATGGATGGCGAGGAGAGTTTGGAAGAGAGGATAAAGACCTTGGAAGATCCTGGAAACTTACTACCGTTGTTCCAGACGGGGCAGATCGGTTCTGTGACTATGGATACGAGGTAGGCGTTGACTATGGGGTATCGAAACAGACAGCAGAGGTCTGTAGGTAGTTCGAGGATAGGTGATAATAATACTAATTTTTACCATTATGTTAAGTAGTGAGGCATGCCGAGGCGAGCTTTTTATCATTAACACGGGACTCTGTTCGTAGTCAATCTTGGACCAACTAAAACCACCGACTCGTTGTCTCGCTTAGGTATCGCTGGAGAACTACAGCTATTGGGCTGGTGCTGGCTTCTGATAACATTGATTCAGATTCAGTCATTCTGTAATTACTTCTATAAGCTACTTAGTCCTTCCTAATCCCAGAGATACTAAGCTACTCCAAGACATCATGTTCTCAACCAAGAACATTCATCATCTGCTGGGGCAGCTCCAATTCGAGCTTATAACAATCCTGATTCTAACCAAGAACCTTTTTGCCATATTTACCTACCCCCCATTTGTCGGCAAAGGCGCAGCTGTCTAATGGTACAGCGCTTTCTCCTGATGCCGAGTTGAGGGGCTGAGCGGCGGAGTTATACCTAAGTCATTAGCTGGTAAGTTTTGAAGATACGTATGTACCCCGGAAGGACTGACTTGTTGTTATGAGGTATGCTTGTAGGTCTGAGATTAAGGGGATTGCTTTTGGGTTGTAGTGGCTAATGGTCCCTTAGGTTGTTGCTAAAAGAACAACGCACAAGGGCTGTTCTTAGACTTATCAGTGAAGCCGCGTCATGCAGGCGGCCACTAAACATGTACTGAGCTCGCATATAGATGCAGCTCAACTTGGTTCTAGTAATCAGTGTTCACGTGGGAAAGCATGCATGGATTAGTCCCTATACACATGCCCATAAGGTCGTACTGACATACCATTGGGGAATGCAGTAACCTGAATTGGCAAGACTGAGGCCAATACCTGTAGAATTGAATGTCGGTGTGCCAGACAAAATAGATGGGGATAGGTTTGATAGGACCACGTCTCCAGCGTAGGTTGCATCTCACACTTCTGTTTCAGTCTAGTTTCCCACGGCAATTTCTATCCTACATTATTGGTTACCTAGATCAGCTCGAGTTACACCAAATTCGGGTCAGATGGCTAAATCATCAACCGGTGATTGGCTGCGCAATATCAGCACGTTGATGAGACTCTCAAGGCTCATTTGTTGCAGATTTTCTTTCCCTCCCCGCATTCTTGGGGCCACTCGAGCTTCTGTCTCTTGCAAGCTTTTGACAATCTTTGAGTCAGTCAAGCAACAACAACAGGACTCTCGAGCCACCCTCGACTTTAAACTAATGCAGCAAATCTCATAGTAAAACTTCCAAGGATCCATAGCTCAATTATATATACTAAGTTCCCTAAAGCCATTCTCAATGCCAATGAGCGCGACGACTCACGGCTGATCGTCAACGTACATTGCAATGCATATGCAGATTAGTTCAGGACGCAATCTCAGTTGTTTGCGGGAGGTGGCACCAAGCACTGATCTGGAAATGGTGGCACGCGTAAAGATCTAGGCAATGCCCAGGGAGTGCGGTCAATCGGCGATTGACGGGTTTCTCTCCCTTAAATATCGTACGTAAGCCATGCTGACCCTCCCGCGAGCTAAGTCTTACCGTGGAACAGTAATCACGAGCGCACGGGATGGTTCCCGTGTAAAGGAGGGCCATCCGAATTCCTAGAACTTGTTAAAGAGGCGATGGAGATATAATCACTGTGGAGGAGGCTTTGCGACTGGGAGAACACGATGAAATCGGTATCGAAGTTGTCGTCTACTAGGCCGGTGACATTACACAAGGCCATTCTCATGAACCCAAGCCTATACAAACTCCTTCTCAAACGCCAGTAGTATACAATAGATATCAGAGAATAATAGCCTGAGGATTCAAGTTCACAAACATCTGATTCCACGTCATATCCTCCTCTAGCGCTCGTTTCCAAATATCCTCCAAAACCGCAATGACAGAATGGACTGAAGCAAACCGTATCTCATCATAAATAAATCCCGCAAGACCTCGCACAAGACGTTGTTGCTTTGGACATTGTGAATGTGCTCCTGCTATGCAGATGGGCAGTACAGCGCAGTTGAGGATTTTGGATGGTTTTTGAATGCTAAAGATGCAGTCGAGGCACGATTGGGTATGTTGTTGGACGAGGGCATGGTTTGCTGGTAGACCACACACAGCTCGGTATAGATAAATCAGTGCGGCGTGCTGGAAGATCCTAACGAGGCTAAATGCTTGTGCTGATTCAGTGTCACATTCGGTTGACGGTGTAACAACGGGTGATGAACGAGGCGACGTCAGATCTTCAATCGCTAATGAAGCATACGTCGGTCTCAGAGCTGCTTCAAAGATCCGTATCCTCTCGATCGAGAACTCCTCAATCATCCGTGTCGTCGCATCAAGATACAGCGCCATACTCGAAATTTGCTGAAAGACGGTCGATAGCGAGCAATAACCCTGTGTATCTCTTCCCCACCAGACAGGTCCTCGGTCAACAACTTCCCAGATAGCCGGTGGAAACGAAGGCGGTTTTCCCGTAAGCATAGCGCTTGTTAGATCTGTCGTCGTAAATTCCGATAACATCATGTGAAGCGGATCTTGGCCTGTCCCTAGCACAGCGGTCATGCCGCCGAGTTGATTGATGATGGCCAAGACTCCATCTCTGTGACTTAACGTTGATGCCGATGATTGCGCACATTCGAGAAACCCATCGTGGAAGTAGAGCAACAGCACCGCAAACAGCAATGTCTGCAAAGGACCATCTTCTTTCGAACAGCAGCCATCTACCTCTTCTCTCAGCGCAGCCAAACACTCCATCCTCTTAACGTTCAAAATGCTCCGACTATTCCGTCCATCCTGCAACCACCGATGCGAATCAGCAAGAACACACGTCGCAAGCAACACAACGCGATGCTGCAGCGCAACAAAAGTCGGCGGCGCGCAAGGCTTCGAGGCAGTCGTCAACAAAGGCCAGAACCGACCATGAAAGTAATCCAACGAGCGTTTCTCATACACTGCTAGTGACGCAGCGAGTTGTTCATCGCGGGTAGTAACCTGATAAATCGCCGGTACAGTGACAGCAGGCCGTGTACTCCAGCGAATGAGGCGTTCGTTATAATCGCATGCAGCGCCTACTTTGGCGCAGCGCGAACAAGTTGGTTTTGCGAGATCGCATTTGATTCTGCGCTTCTTGCAGGGCCAGCACGAGCCCTCTACTACACGCACGCGAGTCTTTGGCATTGCTGATAACTGTATCTGGGGTTTGACGGTTGGAGGGTAAAGTTGGGGATTCACTGGTCGTTGCTATTAAACATTGTTCAGATATGCCAAGGCCTGAAACAAGTCACGGGCCCAGCGATCCGGAGGCAGAGATTGCGCGGGGAACAAGGTGAATGTCCGGCCAAGCCTCCGCAATTCAAGCCCCGCTTCAGAATGGGCAATCTAGTTGCTTGTTTTAGACTAGGCTCTGATATCATTGCGAGTCATGGTTGGTTGCTTGAGCGGGGTTACGCGGTTGAGTGCAAAAGGATTGGTCCGGCTTTAGAGCGGGCGAGTCATGAGCTAAAGCAATAGGGTAGTCAAGATTAATATTGATTCAAGAAGAGCATTGTCCACTCATTTGTTAGCCAAGCCAATTAACGATGGGCAACGAAGCGTGGTTTATTAGTGAAAAGAAGCTCAGAATGGAGGCAAGCTATGTTAATTCTCCGAAGTGGTTCGCTAGATAAGGCTATATATTTATGATGTAATATGTCCTACATCTCTGCCCTTTTTGCCTGGTAAACTACTAGCTAGCGTATTCAGGAAATCAGAAATTCTTTCGTGGTTGTATAATATGTATCAGGTGCTGCGAAAGCCCCGACGAGAGAACGGGAAACATTGCTTAGAGGAATTTGCATGAAAGTAATACGAGCGTTCCAACTACTGTTGTCAGAATTCGGTGGATCAGCCACGAGAACTGGATCCTGCGCCACGCGGATTGTCTAGAGCAGTAGGTAAGTATTGGTCAAATCGATTTTCGTATCAGTGCAGACGAACCTTGGTGTTAGAAGCGAGACTGAAGTCCACTGCTCCAGGAACCTAGTTAAGGTAGTAGTGGTTAGATACGGTCTGTGCAGCGGTAACATACGAGCTCACATTGAACGTCAACAAGGTCGATGATCCTATGACAGGACTCTCCGGAATAGAGGTCAACAGCTGTACTGAGTCGACTGATATCGTGCTGAGTGTCTTGCCAAAGTAAGGTAAAGTAAAGTCACCCATAGCACTAAGCACTTTTGTGACAACGTCCATATTATTCGAACCTTCGATGGTAACCAATATGTTACTTCGGACAGACGCACCCACGAAGACAGACTTCTGGGGCATCAGATCAATCTTACCGCTGGATATCTGTGCTGATGTAATCTCCCAAGATGCTTGAGTGGTATGATTCATCATGCCAAAGTGACTGATAAGGTAGTTTACAGCCGTCTTGAGATCGGTGAGCACCACGACTGTTATGTTGATTAGAGGAGGGCCAGTGGTATCTGCCCAGACACTGAATCGGAAAATAGAGCCACCTGATGTGACTGCCGGCTCCGGGGTCTGGATAGTGAACGGACCATAGGTGAAGACGTCACTTGCTTGGAGTTGGATGGCAGTATTGGGTGGCGGCACAGGGAGGTTGAGAGCTGTAGCCGTGGCGTTGAAACCGGCTTTGACGAGATTGTAAACTGGAACAGGAATCGGCTGGATGGCGGCAGAAGCCACGAGTTTCTGCACAGCCACCAGGCCGTTCGTGGGCTGTCCAGTGCTGGTGATACCCAGGTTTTGATTCTGGTAGGAGATCGGAAGAGTGGTGGCTCCCATGAAAGGCGTTTGTTGCCAGGCGGTAAGTGGCTGGTCCACCACCGTGTACTGAACGCCAGGCAGCTCGACGGGAGCCTGATCTTTGTTGAACCCAGAATAAGAGGCAGAGTTTGAAGTAGCGACAACGTCAACAGAATTATACAAGTACTCCTTCATCGAGACGGGAGTAGCAGTAGGCCCAGCACAAGCGTCAAGAGCTAAAGGACTGTCCCTGTCTGTGTCAGTTATCCTAACACAGACCCAGGCGTGATTTCCGAAGCTTTGACGCGATGTGGCCTTGTCAAGACCCAGCATCATCTTCTCAGAGTCATCAAAGAAGGGACTGTTGGACATACCCCACCCAATCAAGTCTAGGGGTTTGATATAACCAAAAGGCTGCCGAAAGGACTTTGCTACTGATAGCACACCATAAACCTCCATTCCTTGATCGCGGAAAGTATATGGTAGTCCAAGTCGGAGGGCAGTCTGAAGCACGGCTGACATGTCATAGCAGTTGACACCAAACCACTGGCCCTCGTTGGGAGGAGTGCAGTTGGCCAGCCATGTGTCGAGATCAAAGATAGCCCCGCCATCGAAAGTGTAATTGGAGGTACCGCCGAGAAACGCATTATAGCGATAGGAGTGCACTGCATCTTCCCATTTGGCTCGAAGCTCAGGATGCTCGACGTTGTTCTGCAGGTTCTTATCAGATTTGGAGGCGAAACATCTCCAGACGACAAACTCAACCCATTCCTGTATGGTATTGATGTTTCTTGCCAGTGTTGGAAGAACCATCATTTCAAGAAACTGAACTGGGATACCCTCAAACTTCGTATAAGCAGGTAGATCATATGTCAGACCCTATATGTTAAGCAAAGATTTACCAGACATGACGCATACATCATATCCTTCGATCTGAAACGTGAAGGAAATATACTCATGGATACCCCAAGGAACAGTGTTCGTCGATCCAATTGATACCTCAAACTCCATCAATATTTCTTTACTCTCTAGCTGTTCTTCGGTAGGAGTAGGTATATTGGCCACCCCAGAGCCGGCATAGAAAGAGGGGCTGGGATTCGTCAGAGTTGGGAATACCTGAAGTTGTGTCCCGGCATAGCTAGCCATGTCACCTTGAAAGATGAAGGTAGCTTTAACAATACATAGATAGTTGGAAGCATTGGAGACAATAATAGGACACCCAGCCGTATCATTTCCAGGAACAGAAATTGGCGTGTCGGGCGAGAAGTCGTTCCAAGGAACATTCTTTCTTGGCTCACGGGTGAATGCATGGACATACGCGGCCCAGACACCATTCAAGACTAAAATCAGGAGAAAGAAGGATTAGCGCGCAAAGATCATAGCTTGGTTAAAGATTACCATACCGCCTGTTACAGAGGTCATGTTTATTAGCTTTTGAAGTGATGAAACAAGAATGGGCAGAGTTGTGTTGGTTTCAAGGCTCGCTGAATTCATACGCAGATATAAAGGTTCCCAGGGATCCTTATCACTGTCATAATGAACAGCACCTAAACTCAAAATGATGCTTCAGCTAGCCACAAATTCAAGACGGGTGGAATGTAGTCTAGTCGAGATTGCCACCTGATAACTGAACTCATGCAGTGTCGCCCACTAGACTCGGCTAGACCTTTGATGGCTGGCACTTTTCCTCAATAGGTGCCTCGAGGTCAATCAATCTGAGACATATTGGAATCACCCTATGCTAGTGAGATGTCCAGACCTCAAAGAGTACAGGCGTGGAACGCCTTTTTTGTGTCAAGCTATTTAAGACTAAGAAATACATAGACTATATGATGCTAGGACGCCTCACACTGCCTAAAAGTCCGATTATCGCAGTGGCATCCTTTACCGCCATTTCATGTCAAGAAACATATCAATCCTATGGGACAAATACGAGCGAAATGAATGTTTAACTTACTGTGCCGTTTTACCTATATATAATATTCTTAAATTCCTACAAAACGTTAGTATAGAGGTAATAAGGATATAATGCAATAAACTTCTGATTTTTTACTATCTCTATAAAATTATCTTAATAAATTATCTTTTATTTATAGCTACTAACTACTTTTTATTATAGCTATCTTTGATAAGAGTTCAAGTCTATAAATATAGAGAATTACTTTTAGTCTTAAAATACTTTATAAGTAATTTCTAAAATTCTAAATTCTAGTTAATTATAGCTTTAGCCTTTTAAATATACCTCTTTTTATATATATTATATAGCTGCTATTAATTATAGCTATAAGTTTTATAATTAAAACTAGTAACCTATATATACTTTAATAGTCTCTTTTTATCTATATTTTCGCAAGATGCCGATAATAACAAATCAGACGTATATATATTGTAAGCTGATTGTTTTTCCTGGATTAGTAACGGAAGAACGCCACATCAAAGATACAGACATAAAGGGAAGGTGACATCGAGAGGGACGATATAGTAAAACGGAAAAGCGAAAGTGGAAAATACTGGGACTATCACAGATTCGGGTCAGCGGATGAAGACTGAAGCGGCCCGAGCCGCAAGGAATGGAGTAGGTTTATGGAGGGGGCTGGTACACGTCCGTCACTAATCACCACTATCGTAATGGATGCAGTACATGATTGACAGGGTGAAAGAGGAGATGAAATCTTAAAGACTTAATTTAAGATGAAGACAGCTTATTTGAAATAACTCAAAGCCCGAGATTTAATACCGAGTCTTCCGTGACACTGCCGCTGATAAGTCGCACCATTATGTCTCTAATTACTTCCTAATGTGTCTCCCCGTGGACCACCGTAAGCATAGGGTGGATACTGCAACATCGTTGATATGCATGCATATGATATGATACTCAGAAAGCTCTTATGTGGTCAAAATCCGAAGCACCTTGTTTATGATTGTGATATGCATGCAGGACGGACCGCGGAAACACATCTCTGCACCCATCCAGTCTCGTTCTAGAGATTCCATGCAGGCTCCCGGAGCTCGACGAACTGGATTCATTACCGCAAGGGAGTGCTTAGTTGTCTGAAATAATGCAGGGGCAGGTGACCAATCGCCGTCCATGTGGGGGGTAGTACTCTCTTGCCTCTCCATCTGCCATGGCTGACCCTCGCAACCTATGGTGATAGCTGGTACTTAATGCATCAGGCCTCGGAACTGAGAAAGATTGCGACCCTCCACTTTATGTATGAATCGCCTTATTGGGTATGCTAATGAAGATCAAGACGTGGCTGCTACCATCCAAAGCCTCATGCAGAGATATGACAAGCACATGACCTCGTCGTGCATTGGCACATGTGAGGTTTGGTACAATGGGTTTTGAAGCAACGTGACATAGAATTTCTTTTGGCTCAGAAGAATGGGTGTATATCTACAGGTCTCGCTGCCCTCCCACGGTCATGGGCTTTGAACTAATCCTAGCAGATTCTCCGATTACAGGAATCTTTCCATTTAACTACATTAGCCACAACAAACAAATCTTACCATGCTATCCGCAGTCCTAATTCTTGTGGGCGTTGCCCTCACAATATTCTACATTCGGACTAAACCCCGCAAGAACCTCCCTCCTGGCCCCAAGCCCCTCCCCATTCTTGGCAACATCCAAGATATGCCAGATGGGACAGCGCCAGAATACCAACACTGGATCAAGTTCAAAGACCTGTATGGCCCAATCAGCCATGTCTCTATCCTCGGCCAGTCCCTCATCGTACTCCACGACCGTGAAGCTGCAAATACTATCCTTGAGAAAACCTCTACCAAGACATCTTTCCGGCCACAGTTCATCTTTGGCAACGAAATGTGCGGGTACAATCAGATTCTCAGCTTCAAGCCATACGGAAAATCGTTGAAGCAACATCGAAAGTTGGTCCATCAGCAGCTTGGTACTAAAACAGCTGCATCACGATTTCGGGATATACAAGACGTGGAGTCGCGCCGGCTTCTGCTCAGGATCTTGAACAGCCCTGAGAAGCTATCGATGCATATCAAGACGTGAGCCCCCGTAATTTCCTACCAAAAGTGTCTTTCTGACTCCCCTGTTCTAGCGAAGCAAGCGCTATAATACTGAAGATGACATACGGGTACAACCTCGAGGCGGAAAAGCAGGATCCACTAGCGCTCCTGATAGAGCAGATGATGCATAATTTCTCTCTTGCATTCGTCCCTATGAGCTGGCCCGTTGATGTCCTACCTATACTTCGGTATATCCCAGAAACACTTCCAGGAATGTCCTTCAAGCGCATAGCACGAGATTGGAACGCCAATATGCGCATGGTCGTCGACGTGCCGTACGCCTTCGTCAAAAAGCAAATCGCAAAGCAGTCTTATCGACCGTCATATGTCTCTTCGCTTATCAAGCAACATGATGGCGATTTAGATGAAGACACTGAGGTCGCTATTAAGCAAACCGCCGCTGTCATGTACGCTGGAGGCGCTGATACAACAGTTTCTTCCATTCGGGGTTTTGTACTGGCTATGTTGCTATTCCCAGATGTCCAGAGGAAGGCACAACAAGAGATCGATTCCGTTGTTGGGACCGAAAGACTTCCCCAGTTTGAAGATAGAGATAATCTTCCTTACGTCGATGCCTTGATCAAGGAAACACTCCGATGGATCCCAGTGACCCCAATGGGAGTCGTTCACACAGCGGATGAGGATATTCACTACAAAGACTTTGTTATTCCCAAGGGAGCATCATTCCTGCCAGCGACGTGGTGGTTCCTTCATGATCCTGCGATCTACTCAGACCCATCTTCTTTTGATCCGGACAGATACTTGGAACCACGAAACGAACCTCATCCCAATTTTGCATCATTTGGGTTCGGTCGCAGAGTCTGTCCTGGACGGTTCCTCGCCAATGACAGTCTGTTCATCAGTATCTCGCGTCTTCTAGCTGCCTTTGATATAAAGAAGGCTGTTGATGGTCGGGGCAATGAGATTGAACCTCAGATAAATCTCACGCCTGGCATGATTGCTCATATTCGTGACTTCCCATATGTCGTCTTGCCGAGGAGCGAGAAATACGCGGATATGATTAGACAAGTTGAGGTTGATCATCCATGGGAACACGCTGATGCTATGTTTCTGAGCCAGGACCTGTCTCTGGAGTCGGAAAAGGTTTGAGAGAGCTAAATAATATAGTAAAAGTATAAGAATGTCTTCTATAGTCAGGAGAGAGGTAGGGCTATTGAAATAAAATGATAGCTTTTATTTATAATGACTTTATAGTAAGTAATTTCAGGACTACTACTGCAGGGTAAACTCCGATAAATGAACACGTACGAGAACACAATTGGCTGACAAAATGACGCGCAATAAATATCGGCCAGACTGGATTAGGCTACAATTTCACAATGCTACAATAAGAGCCCAAAATGCTAAGAAATATTACTAGTCGCGGCCGCTCTAAACAGGAGCAGCCGCCAGCGACTAATGAGCCGAAGCTTCTCGGTCTCACTGCTTGGCACGATGCTGGGCCAGATGCTGATATTGAGTGCGTTGCGGTCCCAGTTTCACTTTCATCGCAGGCCGACTAACCTCTGAGCCTGTCAGCATAGTCTTCGTTCATGGACTTATGGGTGATCGGCACAAAACTTGGCGAGGGGCGGGCTCTAATGGAGTTAAGCTAGAACCCTGGCCTAAGCTATTGTTATCCAAAGATATTCCCAGATCCCGAATACTGTCGTTTGGATATGACGCAAGGGTCATCAACAAAGATAATTCATCCGGAAGAATACCCGCCGAGTCTGCCTCGGAGCACGCCCGTGAGTTGGTATACACTCTGAGGGATTTTCGTTCCGATACACAGACAGTGGGGAGAAAAATCATGTTTATATGCCACAGCTTAGGTGGCATTGTCTGTAAAGATGTCTGTTGACTGTCTAAAACTATTCTTACGGGGCATGGCGTTGACTGAGTATTGACTTTAGGCAATGTGCTTCTCACACCGACGACCAACCCAAAATGACCACGATATATGGAAGTCGACGGTCGGCATAGTTTTCATGGGAACGCCACACCGTGGAAGTAAGCAATCCAGATCTGCGATAGCCGCTGCGTCCTTGCTTGGCATGTTTATGGACACAAATATCAACCTCCTCGAAATCTTGAACGAGAGCTCCGAGCTGCGTGACCGTTTGGACGAGGAGTTTCAGGCCTTACAGGAAGTTAGGCGAATCCCTACCAGCTGCTTCTGGGAAGCACTGCCGAGCAAGCGAGGAGGTATTATTGTGCCCAAAGAATCTGCGACACTTGACGGGGACAGGGGAAGAGCTATACATGCGGATCACAGCAGCATGGTCAAATTTACGAGCGCGACAGATGAAGGCTACAAAGCTGTGAGGAGCACAATCAAAGACATGTTGAGTATAGCAGAGAAGCAACCTGCGCCTCTGACACAGGGGCTTCCGCAACGCAAGGCCGGTCATGCCGATAAGTCGAATGTTTGGTTCGTTTCGCCCTCCAAGAACCCGAATTTCTCAGGACGAAAGTCAGAGTTTGACAAATTAAACGACTGCTTGGGTATAAGTGTGACTGGCCCTACAGAGACGAGCCACAAACGAGCAGCCATTTGGGGAGCTGGAGGCATTGGGTAAATGATATGATCCAAGTTAAACAGGATTAACTAACATAAAGACAACAGGAAAACACAGCTAGCAACGCAGTGGGTCGCTGAAATGAATGAGAAGCATGCAGACTCGGTGTTCTGGGTACATGGCGGCAGCATTGAACGGTTTGTCGAGTCGTACGCCAAGATCGCCCGTTATTGCAAGATTCCGGGGTGTGACGTCGACAACCCACAGCTACCCCAATCTACCATACTTCAAAATCTTAAAAAATGGTTTGAAGATCAAGCGCAGAAAGGTTCTTGGGTAATGGTGGTTGACAACGTTGATGACATCAATGTATTTGGTGAAACCAAGGATCAAGATACAGCACCAGTAATGCTGCGAGACTATCTTCCGATCTGTGACCATGGATCTATACTCTTTACCACACGGAGTAGAGAGATAGCGGAAGCTCTAGCAGATCCTGACAAAACTGTCATGGTCGATGAGATGACAACCGATGACTGCATTGAGTTGATGCGAAAAAAGCTCGCTTCCGCTGAATACGATGACGCGAACCTGGCAGAATTAGCAGCGGAACTGGAATATCTACCTTTGGCCTTGATACAAGCTACGGCCTATTTGTCCAAGAGAAAGGAACAGATTCCGAGGTACTTGGAGCGTTTGAGACATGCTCGAAGCCTGATTTTAAACCGACCTCATGAAGCTGAATCCACGGTTCTCAAAGATGAAGACGGGAGGTACAGCGCCGTGGCAAGAACGTTGGTAATAACCTTCGAAACAATCCAGTCGGAGAATACTCTAGCCATGGAGCTTCTCAAACTTATGAGCTTCTACGAAAGGCAGGAAATACCTCGGTCACTCTTCATCTGCTACGCACACAACTATGAGCTTTTCACCACTGGGATATTTGTCCGTGGCCCTGAATGGGACGACTGGCAGCCAACAGGAAACATAACCCCTCCTACAGACGATCAAATCAACGAAGCCTTGTCGCTTCTTGAGGAGTACAGTGCCTTGACTAAAGGTCGTGACGAAGGAGCCGTGACATTGCATCGCCTAGTTCATATTGTACTGCGAAGCCAGGTAAAGAGAAATCACAACACAGCGAGAGGGATGGCAGCCAAAGCCATGGCTATTATGTGCAATACATTCCCCGTACCCAACGCCGACAATTGGACCGAGATGCAACAACTCATGCCTCACGCCAAAGCAGTGCTAAACGAAGAGGAAATGGAACTGAACGGTGGACTGGCAATCAACAGCAAATTCAGGCTTCTCAGTCACATCACAGAGTTTGTCTCACAGTTTCTCCAAGACAAAAACCACCCCATAGATCCATTATCGCCGGTTTGGGAGAGTGTCTTGAACAAGATGGACGAGGTTATAGGCGTCTATCACAGTCGGAGTCTGCAGGCCAAGCTGGACCATGTTCGGTTCTTCCAACCGGAAAATCGCGATAGAGTCAAAGCACTGGTCACAGAAATACAGGACAAGATTGGAGACGACGAGCGTTGGTTGTCAACCAAGACAAATCTTGCATCTATCCTGTGCCGCTCCGGATACATGGCAGAGGCGGGCTCCTTTCTAGACTCATTTATTGATCAGGTATTCAAAAGCAAAGGCTCGGCGAATCCCATAACGAATGCCGCTGTGTGGTACCGCGCGCGTGCATTCGCAATGCTAGGTCAACTCGATGAGGCACTGGCCCTGATAAGAGAGCGAATGCGAGTCCAAGGGCAAGAGATGGCAGATTATGCAGTCGCTCGTCTGGTGCTATTTGCGGGACTTTTGAATGCTGCGTCTGGAAACGATGACGAGGCCTTGGGTCTATGGACACTGTACATGCGTCAGGTTGAGCGGTTTTGGGCACACGATCATTTGATGGTTGTGGACCATAAAGAACAGCTTCGCAGGGCTAAGGAAGCTTTCTATTCGGGCCGCCCTATCTATGAGAGCAATTACGAGGCCCTACTTCACAAAGAAGCAGCTGACAAGCGAAAAAGCTCTAGCAAGGATACACGGCCTGATACTACTAGTACATCGATCCGGATAACAAGTATTCTCAGCCAGTATAGCAAGGGACAGGCACAACATGATACGCTTACCAGCCATGACTGGCGATGTCCGTGGTCCTGGACCTATTTTCCGGCTCTTAAGCAAGACTGGGCATTGTGCAAGCGGGAGCTAGAGGCAGATGGCTTTGATATCGGGCCGCCATTGGAGAATACGGAATGTCTGGACTAGAGTGATATCAGAATATTTATTAGGTAATGCAAGCCATAGGTCTCGGTATGCGCTCTATTTCTTAGTTGCATTTATTTTTACTTCCCCTAAGCTGTCTAGGTTCAGGACGAGAGCTACTTATACACAAGCCGATGCTATATTTCTAAGCTAGGACTTATCTCTATAGTTAGAAAAGGTTTAGTAAAATGGCTTTGCTTAAAGAGAAATAAAAAGTAATATCACTAAAAGAAACGTCTACGATAATAGACAAAGAGTAAGGACTAGTAAGCAGTATGACAATAACCTCACCTTTCGAGAGATTCTATAAATGGCAGGATGGCAAACAATATTACTGGTGGTAGATCATAAATATATTCTTGGAGCTTTTACTATATACAGGTATTTAGACGAGCATTTAAATCTTAGTCAAGACGAGGCAGCTCGCCCTTAGCCTGTGCCTCTTCAACAGCCTTGTTGTAAATTTCAACCTTCTCCTCATACTCTTTAACAAGATCCTCATCCCTCTTGCCGGGGGTAGCATCACCACCACCAAAAGCACGAACAGCAGCGTAGTAAACATCAGCCAGAGCACGGCATGCGCCAGCAGCACTTGAAGAGGTGCATTGGTAGTACAAACTATTCACAATTAGTGCCTTCTCTTTATCAATCGTCAACTGCATAGGGAACTTACTCGGTCTTGAAGTTGCTATCAATTCGGGCCTTGGCACTGACAGTGAAACGGCTCTGGATGCGATAGTTGTTGTAGCCAAAGTCATGACGGTTGCAAGCGGGCACAAAGGGGAAACCGAAAGGGTTATCGGGGGAAGAGGTGCAGCCATCAGAAGTCCAGTCGAGAGTGGGAGGATCACGGGCGTTGCGACGAGCGGTGAATGTAGGTAGAGTGACGCTGAAGAGGAGTTGATCCGTCACTGTATTGGCACTCTGGCGCTTTGAGACAGCAGCATCTTCGCCCGTAGGAAGGGCGAAGACGGCTGGGATGAGAGTGAGGAGAGAGGTGCTGAACTTCATGTTGATGGCTGCACTGATGAACGAGAAAGTCCAAACTCATCAGGATTATCTGGAGTATTTATACATGGTTCATGACCTCGTGCCCATCCAGTCTCTTCTCCGAACAAGAGATTCTCCGAAGTTAAGGTAAAAGCAGTAGTACACCTCCGATCGTCGCATGCCGAGACTAGGAGCTACCTGCCTAAAGCAGTAATGATCTCTGCTCCGAAGGTCACGCTCCAAAGACGGATTAAATCATTCGCTCTGCCCGCCAAGACCGGTAGTGCCTATTATATGCCGACCTGCTTGTTTAAGCCTTCAAGGACTTGGATCTGCATAGATCGTGGTGGCATCGACAACGTGTATTGGTGCGGGGTTGCACGATGCTAACACCGCTCGGTTTCTAAATCAGGAACAACCTCCGGCACGACGAATGACATTCTTGAATTGAGGAGTGAAAACCAAGGAATTGTTTAAACTATATGGATGAGCTTCCTTTTCGAATCAATTAAGCTAGGGATGAGTGCATCTGACATGTGAAGTGCCTGGGGCTACTGCTCGTCGTTTTCCGCGTATATAAAATTCGCGGCTGGATATTGTTAACCTCGGTGAGCGAGATGGGAATTAGATCGTCCTTACCGATGGGAATAAGACCATTCTCATGCGCCCAGTCACGAACTCCATGGCCTGCATGATCCGATCCCCAATGCTTCCTCTCCTCTGGTTTGCTCAGGTGCAGCTTCTTGGTTGTGCCATTGGCTGCGATAAAGGTGAAGAAGACATAGCGGTGCTTTCCGGTCTTGGGCGGTGGAGCAGGAGGTTTATATTTGATTATGTCCTTGAGGTGGTTTTTGGATTTGGAATTGGATGAGTATTTTAGGTGAGAGCTCGCTGCGATCCAGTGGCAGAATTCGGACCATCTGGGGTCATCGCGAGATGGCGCGTCGGGATCGGTAAGAACGATGACGTACGACATGTGCTTGGAGAGTTGAGTGCCAGCAAGCGCGTCGGACTCAACTTTGTCAAGATGGATTACGGGCGCTTTTTTGAGATGATCGGGTTTGAGGGTATTGCCCAGGTCGGCAGAGTCGTGCTTCCATTTAACACGAAGACTGAGAGCGGGCGGAAAGTCATCAATGACAGTGGGAATAATGTGAGCCTCGAGCAGTCTATGCGGGTTAGCAGACGTCCTCAA
Source organism: Fusarium chuoi (assembly GCA_022627125.1). Taxonomy (NCBI): domain Eukaryota; kingdom Fungi; phylum Ascomycota; class Sordariomycetes; order Hypocreales; family Nectriaceae; genus Fusarium; species Fusarium chuoi. The sequence goes on along the minus strand of JAJALE010000864.1, from coordinate 325,451 downwards.
TTACGGTCGGGATGATGGATGATAGTACTTGTCGCGGATGTGATCCAGATCTGTGCTATCCCCGCCGAGCACCTTTTGCCCATCAGCTGCGACAGCGCCGACATAGGCGGCGATCAGGAGAGGGAGCCGCCACAGCATTGCGGCGAGCATTTCGATGATTCAATTGCCAATTGATGAGATGAAATGATTTTGTATGTGAGAGAATGAATTGAGTTGAAGAAGAAAAGGTCCCATGTTGATGGTCCTTCCCCGCAATCGACATCGAGTTTATCAGGCGATACGTCATGATGTAACGGCTACCTACCTCTGACGTGAGTGGAAAGTTTGATGGGCTATCTCGAACAGCTTCAACGCTTCAGCAAGCTATTGATCGAAATATGTTAATTTTTTTGACCAGCTCTAGGATTAACTACGGCCGACAGATTTACTCAATTACAACAAGGCAAATATTGAAATTTGCGCAAGTAAGCAAAACCATCCTCTAAGCAAAGAAAAAGACATACTATGACTCTGAGTAGCACGTCTCTATTCTCCCATGGTTTCTATATTGTAAAGTAAATTTTTTGATAATTACATCTAACAGTGCTTTGAATATGCAATATTAAAGCATATATACACAAAAGGAGATAATGTTAGTAACAAAAATGGATGCAAAACACGCTTTAGTTTCAGATCCGTGACCCAAATTATCTCATCATTCAACGAACCACAATAGCAAGAATACTAAAGAATCTACTCTAAATGCATCTCGACCACAAGATCCCATGGCACTTGGTTGCTCCCCATTTCTCACTTACGCCAGCTGAACAACAAGGCAACTACAACCTAGCGCAGTTGGGTTTGCCTGAGCAGCAAGCGGTTATCGGCCACTTCAATCGTGTGTTCCTGACAACTATCAGGGAATTCTCTGATACCGAGAGCACGAAGATTGAGTCAGCACCAGTAAATGGAAAACTCTTTTCCGACCATGTGTTATACTTCGCTGAGCGCCACTTTGGTCTCGAGCCTCATGAGGATAACTCGGCACTGCACAATCCGCTGAAGTCATCGCACCAGGATCTCGAATATTGGAAACGGAGAGCGAAGGATCCAGACAGCGACTATGAGCCAAGCTACACCACTGCTGATGCCAACCTGGCCGATGCTGCGAAGATGTTGGTCATTGTAGCTGCTACCGCCGATGACAAACCCATTCGCCGTGAGGCGTTAACTGCGCTTGTTCGTCTTGCCAACGAAGTTCCTTTATCAAATCTACGGGGTCTTCACTGGGGTCATGCCTTCGGACTCGATCTCGTAGCTAGCGTGGCGTTGCAGATGTACATCTACCTGAACCTCATTGAAGCTGTTGAGTCTCGGGCAGCAGAACGGGTGCCGTTACTATCTGTTGACAATTTTCTGTCATTTTTGACCAATCACGCCCTTCAGAACTATGACTTCCCGGCACAGAATATTCCGCACCGAGCTTTTTGGTTTTCTCTTGGGGTTACTGAGTCCTGGTTTAGCGGTCGGCGTAAGGGTACTCTTGAAGGGGATATGGTGGCTATTGATCCGTTGGCAGATGGAGAGGATGAAGTCCAGAAAAAGGCGAGAGAGTGTTTGAAGAAATACTTGAAGGATTGTTTTGCGATTTTGTATGTGTATGATGTAGTTTTGAGAAATGCGGTAGGGACGGAGAAGGCGGATGAGTATTGGCAGTATGAGCTTACCTGGGTGTTCGGGTGGTTATAAGTATTTAAGCATTGGTGAGATCTGATATTCCTAGGCTGTTTCTATAACTGCATGTAACAGCAAAGACAAGTCTCGAGGTTAATGAATTTTCAAAAATAAATTGCCAAGTTTATTTTAGGTGGTTATTACATTAAAACCCTCTGAAGTGTTCGATTCGTCAATGTTGGTGGGGTATTAATAGCTTTGGCTGCTATCAATCAGCGTGGCTTGTCCTCTTCAACCGAAAGATTGTAGCAAGTCATACCCATTTTCTTGTATGTGATGATTGATTAATAGGAAATGCATATTGCCGTGCCATGAAGCTTGGCCCATAGCTTAGAATGGGGCCAGAGGCCCACTACTCACCCGCAATTCTTTTCCCATTACAGCATTGTGCGAGTATTTATTAGATAATCATCCAATCGCATAGCTTTCCACTCCTGGAACCCTGCATAAGATGTTCTTAGGTGTCAATCTGAAGTTGGTTAAATTCGGAAGGAAGCCTGATACAATGGCTATATAGCCTATGCTCGTTTTCACCCACGCCCAGGTATCTAATGGATTCTTCAACTTGTTCCCTGTAAACTATTCACAGTCAGAACCAACATCTACTTAATACCGGCACAATTTACCCCCCAATGGCTGAATCGACACTTCAGTCTGTGCTGGGCTACACAGCTAAAGGAGAGAGCCCTGAACCTCGCCAGGAATTGTGTAGCAAGTGCCTTGCCATATCTTGGAACCCAGAAGATTTCAAACACCTCAGAGACGAAGATCTCCATATAGGGTTAAGCTTTAGCCATCACAAAACATTCGGCGAGCTTGAGACGTCGTGTGAAACCGGGTGTCGACTATGTCAAACATTCTTCTTACTCCTGGTTTACACCAGTGCTGAATTTAAGAGCTCTGACCCTCTTCTCTGGAAGCTCGAAGGCGGTGATGATGGATGGTCACTCCACTGTACCTCGAGTGGTCTACCTGATGAAAGAGCCATGTGGTTCATGAGGGACGATAGTTGGTGCCCACCATCACAAGCAATTACAGCCGTGAAAGGTATTACAATTCGGCGCGCAAGATTCGAAAACCTTGTTGTTGACATCATTGTATAGGACTCACACCAGCGAGTTTTGAAAATGATCTGAAAGTCATTGTTGACGAGAGTATCAATCCGTGGATTGAAGCTTGTGCGCGATCGGGAAAGCACAAGAACTGCCCTAGATTTCCGCCCACTGAATCAGATTCCCACAGAATGCCTACACGACTTATCGATGTGGGATCCAGCGGGGACCCAGCAGTACGCCTTGTAAACACCGCAGATCTCTCAGGCGGGGATAAAGTGTCGCCATATATCATATTGAGCTACTGCTGGGGGTCTGGCAATGATCCCGCACGAACTACGAGTCGTAACCTTAGGGGGAGACTTGTTTCAATACAGCTTAAGAGCTTACCAAAGACGATTCAAGATGCAATTCGAGTTACTCGGCTAATGAAAATGCAATATCTCTGGGTCGATGCCGTCTGCATCATTCAGGCCGATAAAACCCTAGGTGCGCAACAACAAGATGACGTTGCAAGGGCAGATTGGCAGAGGGAGTCAACCCATATGGGATCATATTATATGAACTCGTTATGTTGTATCGCGGCATCAAATGCAAAAGATAGCTCGGAAGGGTTTCTAACCGAAAGACGAGTAGCCAGGTATGGATACAGGAAATGGCTTGCACCGCCGAATTTATTTTTGCCATCGCCATACTGCATCAGAGAACAGTCTCGAAGCTTGCTATTTGACCGAGGTTGGTGTCTACAAGAATGGATTTTGTCACCTCGTATTCTTCACTGGACTGCCAATGGCTTGGTCTGGGAATGCTCACATGGGTTCTTTTGGGAAGGACAGACAGGATTTCAGGAGAAAGATCCAGAAGTCTTTGGAGATGCGCCAGGCGATGATGATGCTCGGCAAACAGATGATTGTCTTTTAGACTTTGGGGTCAACGCTGGTGGGAAGGCTTCCCAAATTCTCCACTCTGGAGAGAAGGAAGCATTGGGCGAAGCCTGGACTGAGCTTGTGTCACAATACTCCCAGATGCATCTCACTGTTCCTAGTGATAGACTCGCTGCTATTCAAGGAATCGCAAGTCAGTTGTCAAATCGGCATGGAGTTGAGTACTTTGCTGGAGTATTTAGGTCGCGATGTGCTGATCACCTAATGTGGAGGACTGAGGACTACGAAACGTCTACAGGGGTTAATGGGGACTTCCCATCCTGGTCATGGGCGAATTCAAGGCGAGGTATTTCCTTTGGGACGATATCTCATGAGGACTGGGGCTCTTTCATGGAGGACCTGGAACCCTTTCCGTCTGCCCAAGATGAGGAAAGCCTCACCCGCATAGCGAACAAGGAACTTTGCTTTACAGCCCCACTGATACAGTTTAGCCTGCTGAATCCCTCAGAAGCAGTGGACGCAGGGTCAAACGATTCAGAGTCCTCCGTGTTCAATGATGAAGATCAGGGGCGCAACCGTTTCTCATTGGGATCGGAGAGCCCCATCTGGGATGGACTGACCTGTAACATCTGTGTTGACGATTTGGCATCTGTGCCCTCGTTAAAGGACTGTGCACTTCTTTTGGTACTATGGGCTTTACCATATGGAGAAAGAACGGAGTATCGGGGAGTTGTTTTGCAGACTCTTAAAAATGATACAGTTAAGGAAGGTTCACACAGTGCTGGGACTTCATACCGCAGAATCGGCATGTTTTGGGTGGATTATCCTGGGCATTCACAGGACCTGCATGAATGGAGGAAAAGGGTTGTTTTAGTCTAGTAATATTTTTTCAGTTCGGAGTCTCTGTTTATAGTTCCAGCCACCCGATCCAAAATGCCTCTAAAGTTCGCAAGGCAGATTCCACTCGATAGGGAGATCTCGACGCTAATCACCGTCGCGAACTACAACAGAATAGATAGTCACCGATCGTTAATTTGTCCAACAATATAGTAGAACAGGATCCGCCTTGGCCTGTCCGTTGGGAAGAGTAGATCCTGCGATCCTTCTCAGTGGCTTGTGCTAATCCTGGACTGTGGAGTTGGGACAGACGGTTGTTTAGTATATCAAGAGCCTAATTTCTAAATCTTCTCATTCAAATGCGAATGGCACTAAGCGCTAACATCACCGGCTTACCAGTCACCTTTTCTCATTCTTCTAGATGGGGCAGGATGCTGACAGGGCCAAGAGTAAGCTGATCCGAGACGTCACTCCAAGAGCCTCATCTGCCAAGAGATATAAGCAGATCTCAATGGCACGCTATTAAACTCCATACCATGTACTAAATGGCGTCAACTCGGCCTATTCCAAGGGCCTCAAGCAAGGGCCTCAATTGACAGCCATTTTTGAACGGCAGTTGCTTGGGCATTGGTATCAGAGTGCAATCTAGCGATTTATCCGAGAACATTTATCTTGCGGTGAAGAACTGCATCATTGGCGATTCAATCTTCACGAGGCAAAGCGGCACATATCGAATTCAAATTCTGCAGTCGTATCTGCAGCTATGACCCGATACCGGTGAAACATCCTGCAAGCCAAACTCAATTTCATTTGCCAAAAGCCTCATCACAATCTCACCTCACGACACCTTCAAAACATCCTCAACCCCGAGCATCAGCCTCACGACCTCACTACCCCAGATTTACTCCTCCCCATGACCAAATCGTACGGAACCGCCAATGGAGGGAAGATCTCCCGGAGCCGATTCCGCTAGAGTAGGCACCGTAGTCGGAACCGCTCGACAAAGTGCGGGGCTTTGAGCGGGGGAGGGGCAGTAGTTGGCGGGAAACGGAATCGTGGGGAAGCACAGCGGGAGAGTTTGACAGGAATAGCCCAATGGTAAAGGGAAATGTAACGTCGATCAGCGGGCTTGGAAACTGTCGGCTTGTGTTTGGTTATGCATATTTCACTTGAGGCTGCCTTACTTAAACCCAACCATCTTCCCCTCCCTCTTCCTTCACTCCATCATCAACTCTCTCTCTCTCGCATTCTTAACCCTCTTCAATTCAAGAATCACACTTATACTTCGCACCAACACTCACAATGGGCGACGTTATTCCTCAGAGCATCCCCCGGACTTCCCGAGCGTGGGCAGTCCCAGGCTCAACAAACATCGCCCTCGCAAAATTCCCCTCCGCAACCAAAAAGCCCTCCTCCTCAAACCCCCAAGAAATCGCCACCTCCCTCGTATCCGCCTTCAACACAGCCCTCAAGAACAAAGACCTCACAGCTCTCGCCCGTCTCTTCTCCGAAGATGGTTTCTGGCGCGACCATCTCGCCCTATCATGGAACTTCCGCACCGTCCAGGGCCCTTCCAATATCCTCTCATTCCTAAAGTCCTGCGCCGAGTCAAAGGACGGTCTTCGCCTGACTAAAATTGAGGTTGATAGCTCAGCTCCTGTGCGAAAGCCCCAGTTTCTGCCCATCGACGGCGCTGGCGAAGTCCAGGGCGTACAGTTCTTTTTCGAGGTTGAGACTGTGCGCGGCAAGGGATTGGGTCTTGCGCGCTTGATTGAGGAGAATGGCGAGTGGAAGATTTTCACATTTTATACGAGAATTCAAGAGCTTAAGGGCTTCGAGGAGGCGATTAATGACCATCGATCGCGTGGTGTTGAGCATGGCGGAAAGCCTGGGCGAAAGAACTGGGCGCAGCGACGAGAGGCTGAGGCTGATTTCGCTGATGGTAGCGAGCCAGCTGTTTTGATCGTTGGTAAGTAATACCTATTCTTTATGGGGTGCTTGTGATAGCTAACTGTTTTAGGCGCCGGTCAAGCTGGTCTCACAGCCGCTGCTCGTCTCAAGATGCTGGGCGTTGAAGCCCTCGCAATCGACCAGAACGATCGCGTAGGCGATAACTGGCGCAAGCGATACCACCAACTCGTACTCCACGACCCCGTCTGGTACGATCACATGCCGTATCTCCAATTCCCTCCCCAGTGGCCCATCTTCACACCTAAGGACAAGCTCGCTCAGTTCTTCGAAGCCTACGCCACTCTTCTTGAGCTCAACATCTGGATGAAGACATCCCTCGTTGAGACAAAGTGGGACGACGCGAAGAAGCGATGGGATGTCACTGTTGAGCGAACCAAGGATGACGGTACCAAGGAGCGACGAACTCTGCATCCTCGACATCTCATCCAGGCTACCGGTCACTCTGGAAAGAAGAACATGCCTGACATGAAGGGCATTTCCGACTTCAAGGGCGATCGTCTGTGCCACTCCTCTGAGTTCTCTGGTGCTCGGGATAACAGCCAGGGTAAGAAGGCTATCGTCGTTGGATCGTGCAACTCAGGTCACGATATCGCTCAGGATTTCCTTGAGAAGGGTTACGACGTCACCATGGTCCAGCGTTCCAGCACACATGTCGTTTCCTCCAAGGCGATCACCGACATTGGTCTCAAGGGTGTCTACTCCGAAGATGGTCCCCCCGTTGATGACGCTGATCTTCTCATCCACGGTCTTCCCATTCCCGTGTTCAAGGCCCTCTCAGTCACAACGACCAAGAAGCAGGCAGATTTCGACAAGGATATACTCTCCGGTCTCAACAAAGCGGGTTTCAAGACCGATGCAGGCCCCGATGACGCTGGTCTGTTGCTCAAGTACTTCCAACGCGGAGGTGGTTACTATATCGACGTCGGTGCTTCTCAACTCATCGCCGACGGAAAAATCAAGGTCAAGCACGGACAAGAGATCGAGACCGTTCGGCCGCATGGATTGAGATTCGCGGATGGCTCGGAGCTTGAGGCTGATGAGATTGTGTTCGCGACTGGATATCAGAACATGAGAACGCAGACGAGGGTCATGTTTGGCGATGCGATCGCGGACAAGGTGAATGATGTTTGGGGCTTCAATGATGAGGGTGAGATGAGGACTATTTGGCAGAAGAGTGGACATCCTGGATTCTGGTACCATGGCGGTAACCTAGCTATGTGCCGATACTACTCCAAGTTGTTGGCGCTGCAGATCAAGGGATTGGAAGAGGATCTGTATGGTTATGATGATATTTGAGCTACGGTTGCAAGGGAAATTGTTTATAGCATTTGATTATAGTCACGCAATTAAGTTTATTATTTCAACATCATCTACAAGTAAATATGTGTATATCATTAAGTCGTGATACAATACACGATGAATAGAATTATACAAGCAACCATAAGCCATATCCATCTGCCAAATATTCCAAAATCTCAAAGCTAAAGCCCAGAAAGCACTGACTTAACCAGCCTGATAAACAGCCAGAGCAGCAACGTGAGGATTAATCATAGTAAGGTTATAAGGCGTGACATAAAGGTCGGTATCCGTCAAAGCAAGGAACATAGTTCCGTTGATAGCGGGATCACCCTGCCAAGTGGAAACATTAGGCTGGATGGTATAAGCCGTTCTGTCGTCAAGACTGATGTTCTGGAGAGGAGAGTATGTGACGTTGAGCTGAGAAACCCAGGCGGCGAACTTGGGCTCCTTGACGTTGGTGGAGGTGATGTAGCTGTTGTTGGGACCGACAGGCTTGCCGGGTGCGTCCCAGTTTAGGAAGACCTGGCGGCCGGGGTAGGATAGGGGAATAGTGCGGTTGTGTGTGATGGCGGCTTTGCAGTTCTCTCCGGTCTTAGTAGCGTTGACGCACAGCTCGTCATCGTCAATGTCCTTCGTAGACAAGGTATTGGCATATCCACCAGTAGTCTCATTCCACACAGCAGAACCATTGATTCGCGCAGGGTTAGGCTGGTTAAGAATATTCAACGAAGGAAAGTTCTGCCACACAAGTCTGGTCTGATTATAAGGACAGCTCGAAATATATGGCGCCAACAATGTCCACGCCCAGCTCTGCGGGATGCCAGGCGTATGCCACTCCGGCATAGCAAACGTACCCCCAAACTGCCTAAATATCATCTGCTGCCTCGCCTCAATTGTAATGCTCTGAAGCAGCAACTGCGCCGCAGGTCCAGAGTTCAAGTGCGGCAGGAACCCGTAGACACCAGACTCGCCCCAGCGCGTGAGCTTCTGGTTGAAGTCGATGAACTCGGGGACGTTGGAGACGGGGTAATTGTACGTGCACTGCTTGGGAGCCTCAGCGCCGAGCATGTTGCTAATCACAGTCGCGTGGCCGATTTCTTGACGGGCCATGTGCTCAATTAGAAAGCGGTCCTCATCGTTGATGCCGTAGGCGTCGAACTCTTCCTTCGAGAAAGTCGCGAGACCCCAGCGGAAGAGATCGAGTTCAATCCACTCTTGGTACAGAGCCAGAGCGAGGGATTGATAGTCAAAGTCGCTTTGCACGCGATATACAGGTGCAGAGCCGTTGGTGCCGACACCGCCGTCTGGGGTGTAGGGTGCAGGCTGGGGAGCGTTCAACTTGCCATTGGCGGGGTAGTCGAAGGATCCTGGGGGAGGAGGACGCTCAGGAATAGCTGATGCAAGGATTGTAGTTGAAAGTGCTCCGGTGGTGGCAGGTGTTCCCTTGAAGGGACCGTGAGAGGTTACAAAGCTATAGGGCCGAGGTGTACCAGCTGGACCAGAGGATGATACTGTCGTCTGCGCCTCTGATACAACGGGCACAGCGCTAACGGCACCCACTGCAGCGAGGAGTATCGCACTTCGTAGGAAAGAAGTGGTCGACATGATTAATCAGAAAGAAATGATGTCGAATGCAGATGGGAATATGCACGAGCAGATCTAGCATTTTATCTGTATTCTTCGGCTATCTCACAACTACCTACACAACTACCGCGCAAGATCCACAATGATGCGTAGAGATCTCGTTCCGTCATGTCGTTCGTAATCATGCCGTCAAGCAAGTTCAGCATGCTAGATGTGACAAGGTAATGCTAGGGGGACGAGGTCGATGATTCCAAAAGATTTAGTCAATGACATTATGACTATGGAAACAAAATTGGCTTGACGTTGTATCACCGGCGGGGAGTGGGTACCAGCTATGACGGGTCGATCCGTTTAAAGTCGTTGGCGTAGCTGTGACTTGACTATGGCGTAATGCTTGGGCGATTTTTATGTAGGGAGTTGATGTCGGTAATTGATTCCAGTTTCAGGTACCATCGTTTGAGAATTCCTCGGAATTAATGATTTGTTAATAATTGTATTTGTACTCTAGATATGGTCAATGCTGCGATGCTCAACGCTCTGTCGAGGCGGCGGAATGCCGCGTAACGTCCAATCTAAACATCCAAGCGGTTGATAACTCTCTTCCCGATTAACTTTTATTTCCAGCCGCATCCGATTCAAATCTCGGGGTAATTTCTCCGCACAATTGGGGAATATTGGTCGAGAATCGATCACCCCCCAGAACCTATCAGAGACACTGGTGCCGTCCGGCCCCGGAGCTAAAGGCCCGGCAAGTTGTATTATTGTTCTGTAATCAAGACAAGACGAATCATAGACAAGTATTTATGATACCCTGGAATTGGATTGGGTTCTGGTCGGAGCATCGTCAGCGGCATCATTTTTGGTGTAGGATAATCCGTCATTTGTCGCTGGAAGACCGTCAGAGAGGGAGTAATGGCTGACAGTGAAGCTGGTCATTCCGCCGTCATGGTGTTCACATCACGGCTTATATGTATCCAGGTAGGAAGAGAGCATTTTCGTAAAAGAAGATTGTGAATATCTCTCAATTCAAGCAAAATTTCTGCTCAATCTCCAAAACCCGATACCTAATCATCATGTCTTCAATCCGTGCCATCATGAGCCCTCAGCTCCGCACAGTCATCAGACCCCAGCACTTCCGTACTTTCCAGAAACCTATCTTGTATCAAATTGCATCCATGTCCGCCGTCTCAGATGCCATTGTCAAAGACCATCGTGAGTTGAAGGACTACTACAATGAAGTAGTCAACTCCACCGACCACGATCACCAGCAGCGCTTCGGTAATCAATTCGTCTGGGAACTAGCGCGTCATTCCATCGGCGAAGAACTCATTGTCTATCCCGCCATGGAGAAATACATGGGTGACAAGGGAAAGCAATTAGCTGATGAAGATCGTCAAGAGCACCATCAGGTATCTTCACCTCCCCTCGTCACGTCACGTCACCTCATCACTAATAATTCATAGGTGAAAGAGCTTCTCAAGGTCTTTCAGAGCCTGAAAGCCCAGGATCCTGAATATCTTCCCAAGATTAAAGAAATCTGGGGCTTGCTGGAGAAGCACATTGAGGAGGAAGAGAAACGAGACTTGCCTGCTCTTGAACAGGCGATCAAGTCGCAGGATCAAGAGACGGAGAGTTTGGCGACGCAGTTTGCGCGTACGAAGCAGTTTGTGCCGACGAGGAGTCATCCAAGCGCTGGGGAGCATCCGCCGTTTGAGTCGGTTATGGGACTTATGGCGGCGCCTATCGATAAGCTTGCTGATATGTTCCGCAAGTTCCCTGATAAGAGTCAGTTGTAAAATGCATTGGCGACGAATACAATGAAGCCGGGTATGAGTTAAATTCGAATCGCTTAGTATTTTGTGTTAAGTATCTACTGGAATCACATTGAATGAATGGGAATAGTAATGAGATACTATCATGAGTTGCTTTTGTGAAATTGTTATCAGTGACGTCACTATCGATCGATAACGACAAGGCGCGAGAAGCTACCCTATGACAATGCCTCAGGTGTAATGAATTTGATATCTCAGTATCTGTAGACAAGTAAAGCATCCAATTATCATCGGTAAAAAGATGTGGATTTATAAAGCTTTCTTCATTCTTTAACTCGACCTATGTGAAATGTCAGGTGAGCTTCTGATCATTTCTAGAATTTTGAGTTTATGTAGTAGACGCAAGAAATTTTTGCGGACTGTTGATCTAAGATATTGGCAACCTTTCTACACTTAATTTATTAACAGGGTCTCACTTTCTAATAAGATAAACCTATCTAAAATTACTTTGACGTTTTTGCATATTCCGATCTAACGCCTCTCTTGAGTAATGCCAGCATATTCCGAATGCGCTGGGCCATTCTCATCGTTGATTCTTATCTTATCACCTGGACGATGACAATGCCGCCTCTAAGCGACAGGGCGTGGGGTTGACAAAGATTTACTCAGACGGCTTGTCAACTAGCTTTAGGTTTCCGTCTATCGGGATAATAATAGAGAGAAGGGGGTGATTTTAATCTTGGAAAATTCCCAGCAGATGTGATGAGTGCAGTGTGAGTTTGAACATGGTAACAGTCGAGAAAAATTGTCGCGTTTGAGGCGGAAGTCGCAGCGCTGAAAAGACCAAAAAAAAGGGAGGATCCTGAGCATGTCATAAGCCAATGACTTATTCATTAAAACATCGGCTTTGCTCTTTCATGCCGATGAAAAGCTGTCAAATTTGTCACGAATTGCCTCTCCGCGCCAGTCATCCCAGGCCGTTATCGCTCCATCGCCAAAGCTAAAAGGGTAGCGCAGGGTTAATCCGATGCGGGGTCGGCCATCGCCCCAAACTTTTACGTATCACCAAACTTCAACCCCACGATAAATAAACCACCACCAATCTCATCTCCCTCTCTCTCACTCGCTCTCTCAAACACAATAAAAATGACTCCCTCACTACAAGACGCCAAAATCACCTTCCTGGGTGGCGGCAACATGGCCGCTGCCATCATTGGCGGCCTCCTCGCCAAAAACATCGCCAAATCCAACATCTACGTCTCCGAGCCCTGGGAAGTGAACCGCAACAAGATGGCTGATCTAGGCGTCAAGACCACCGCCGACAACAAAGAAGCCGCTGCCGATGCGGACGTCGTCATCCTCGCTGTGAAGCCTCAAGTTGCCAAGGGTGTTTGCGAGGAGCTCAGCTCTGCTTGGGCCAAGAGGGATAGTCTCCCTGTTGTTATTTCTATCGCGGCGGGTATTACGCTGGGCAGCTTTACGCAGTGGCTCAAGGGAGACTCAGGAAAGGCGCCACATATTGTGCGCGTTATGCCGAACACGCCTGCGCTTGTGGGCGAGGGTGCGAGTGGCCTTTATGCGGCGGATGATGTTACCAAGGAGGAGAGGGAGTTGACATCTGCGCTTTTGGGAAGTGTGAGCAAGGCTACTGAGTGGGTTGATAAGGAGGAGCTTCTTGACGTCGTCACAGGTATCTCCGGTATGTTCATCATCATATCCTACAGTATCACCATCTCTAACATGTCTAGGCTCTGGCCCTGCTTACTTCTTCGCCTTCGTCGAGCATCTCATCTCCAGCGGTGTCGGCCTTGGTCTTTCTGAGGAGCAGGCTACCCGTCTTGCTACACAGACCTGCCTCGGTGCCGGAAAGATGCTCGTTGAGTCCTCTGATGAGCCTGCTCAGCTGCGAAAGAACGTCACCAGCCCCAACGGCACTACCCATGCTGCTCTTGTTAGCTTTGAGAACTCTGGCCTCAAGGAGATCGTGGACAAGGCTGTCAAGGCTGCTGCCGACCGTGCCAAGGAGCTCGGAAAGAACTAGATAGCTGCTTGGATGATGGAAATGGGACACAATTCATAGAGAATAAAAGTAAAACTATTAACAAAGGATATCTGGATTTGAAGTGTAAAGTGGAACACGTGCTTGGCTATGTCATGTAGGACGGACCTGGTGGCCCTTGAAGAGGCGATGTGGTTGTGCGATAATATCCCCTCGAATACAGTTGTCATGCAGCGCGACGCTGTATTGGACGGTAGCTCTTCACCCAGTCAAAATTCCAAGCTTTCCAGCACTCCTCCAACATGTCGCCTGATGCTTAGTGCTTTTTTTCAACAGAAGTAACTGTCATAAAAATTATTAAGGCAATTCCCGAGACTCATCCATCTGTCAGCCAAAGGCTCAAAAAGTCATATGAGCAAGCGAGGCAGGGTTCAGTGCACGGAAGTCTTCCTACGATCACGAATCGGCCCGTAGTAGTGTTAGTATGATATGAAACAAGCACTGTGTGCTCTAGTGCCTAGCTTCAAATCTTAACAGGCCGTCTTACTGACCATCGCCCTGCATGATGCTCCTGCTAGAATGCACAGACGTACATTCGCGAGATGATCCTACCACAACCCCATGGGGGGCGTGCATATCAGGTTAGTCTTAAACTTTCGCCTACACCCACAAACATGTCTGCTATAGGGGAGCGCACCCATTGATCTCTACACATATTAATCCTACTCGGCCAAAATAAAAGGAGGCCCGATTAGTAGCTTTGGCATAGTGGAGGGCTGGTCACTTAAGGCTGGCTCTTGAGGCTCAGGGGCTTCAGGCCTAGGTGAATTAGGATTGTGTTGGGATCAAATCGTAATTTCTCAAGAATATTCTACGTCATACGGTTCTAGCATTTGCTCAGAGTTTAAGGAAGAGCTTTCTCCCTTACCTGCGCGCCAGCCTCTGATTTCTTTGCAGGTATCTCTTATAAGTACTTTGGCTTGAGTGATTGGCAGCATACCCTGATTGTGTCAAACGTCTCTGAGATAAATCGATTAATTACCGAATGTTTGGTTATGTGATTATACGCACAGACTGTCACTGGATCGTTGGGAGGCAGTTATACATTGTCACGCAAGTATTTCCAATTTGCGCAACGCGATACGAAGTGAGTGTTCTCTAAGCTAGAGAAGAAAGCTATCTAGATAAAAGGAATAAGCCCGACAAGGGAAGAAGAGAATCAAAAACATTCGAACAACCATAAGTACATCCAACATTCCATCATCAAACCTGCTAGCCTGTCATTCCCAATAGAGAATACATGAGAAAAGACTTGACTGCTGTTGTCCTCCTCCCGAACATCTTCTGAATCTGGGACAAAACCACTGTTCCCATGAAGGGCCACCTCGAGCTCACCGGTTCCCAGATTCCAAGACTATGGACATCTTCCGCCGAGTTCCCCTCAATTGCCAACTTCCTCTACCTCTGCATCCTCCTCTTTCTTCATGCTGTGGCCCTGTCGACTTTCCCAGGACGAAGACGGGACCCAGTGGACCGACTTGCGAGCGACACTTACTTCTTCGTAAAGCTGATCGACTTGCTCCAAAGTAAGTCCTTTCGTCTCGTAGATAAAGAACCAAACAAAGGCAATGCATAGGAAGCAGCAACCAAACCACACAAAGAAGATCTTAGACTGCAAGTTTGCGTTTCCCTCGCCATAATTAACCATATATGGCGTGGAATAAGCCAGAGCCCAGTTGAGTAGCCAGTTTGTCGCAGTCGTGATGCTAAGGGATTTTGCTCGTGTCTTAAGCGGGAAGATTTCTCCTGTCACCACCCAAACGAGGGGGCCCCAAGTAGCTGCAAAGATGGAGATATAAATGCAAACAAAGGCCACAGCTACTCGTTGCCCGCCAAGATTCTTGATAAAAATCTCGCCGTTATCATACTGGCCGGTAGACAGAGTGCCACAGACAGCAACAATCAGTTGAGAGATAGACATGCCAATGGCGCCGTATAACAGCATAGGTCGGCGTCCCCATTTATCAATTGCATACATGCCGGGCACTGTCGATGCAACATTGATAGCTGAAGTGATCATTGAGATGACAAAGCCACTAGACACTCCCGAATTCTGAAAGTATTTGGTGCCATAATAAAACTAGAAAATTGTCAGTTGGCTTGAAGGTTCTTGAAGGTAACTTTCACTGAGCTTACGATGAAGTTGATGCCTAGATAAACAGTCAGAATTGTTCAACAAACTTTAGGAGTTGCTTGAGGCTGGGGTTGTGCTCACCTGTAAGCTGCTGTAGCGCCTGAACGCCCATACCAGTGAGCTGCCTCTTGAGCATAGGAGGCTTGAAGCATTGGAGATAGGAGGACTGCCCAAGACTCATCTCGAACTCATGGTTTGCTACAACCTCATTGAGTTCGTTTGCAACTTCTGGGGAATCGGCAGGCAATCTTCGAAGGCGGCTAAGAGACTTCGCCGCCTTGTCCAACTGGCTCTTCTTCACAAGGAAACGTGGAGTCTCTGGAAGAAACAACAAGCCGGTAAAGAGGATAAGAGACCAAGCAAGTTGTAGCGCAATGGGGATTCGATAGGAGCCTGAATCATCCCGTTTAGAAGTCGCGTTGTTCACAACAGCGGCAAGAAGAAGGCCGATGGTAATGGCCCACTGGTAGGAGCCAACGATAGCACCACGGATCCATTTAGGCGCCGTTTCGGACTGATAGAGAGGAACTTAAGGAGAGTTAGCCGCTGTAACACAGAGATAAACATGGTTCATACTAGTAGCAGAGATAAGACCAACACCGAAGCCAGCAAAAAAGCGGCCTGCCAGAAACAACGGAATATCGGTTGCAATGGTATGCAAAACAACTCCAAGGTTGAACACCCAAGTCGAGATCATCAAACCAGGGCGGCGACCAAGCCAATCCGACAAGAGAGGCGAGGCAAGAGCACCGAAAAAAGTGCCCGCAGAGAGAATAGACACGATAGCTGATTCCTGAGACGAAGTGACATTGGGGTTTCCGTCAGCATCGATGTAACCTGTGCTGAATTCACGCTGCCAGTAGGGCATAGCCAGGATACCGCTGATGGTGCCAGTATCATAGCTATAGAACAGGTCAGCTACATTGAACTTGTCGAGAGAGGGAGGTGACAAACCCAAAGAGAACACCACCAAAGGCAACAAAGAAGCCAACGGCGATGGCTGGCCATGCTTTGCCAGGCTCATCCTGGGGTCTCGAAAGAGACACTTTGCTGAGAAGTCCCATCTTCGAAGTGATGAAGGATACCGAGCTGTTGCTGAGATGGAAGAAAGAATAGTGAAGAAAGGGATGTGTTGCTACTGTGAGAAGAATGGTTGCTGTTGTCAAGATGCTCTGGGTCGTGGAAACAACCTCCCTCTTATAGATTCTTCACAGCTTTGAGATTCATCTTGATCTTTGGCCGAGCTCTGGTGATTGCAGTCCTGAAGACGCTGGGGCCAGCATCCATGACCTCGTCAATGTTCTTGATCGCATCTAGCTTTAGGAAAGACTAAGACGAGTCGGCGACGTTATTCTCACATGCCTGCCAAGCCATCCATTGAGATCCACCATGATTGAGCTTCACTCCAGTTAGTGTTGATAAGCTTTGAGAAGCATTATCCCCAATCCCGGAGATATCGAAGCACGACGACGCCGACCAGAGCGAATCATCTCTAGCATCACCAAGTAGTTCATCCGTTGGTTCAAAGATTCTACAAACGAGCCAGGATTATGCGTGACTCGGACATGGATAGACAGCTGCAACAGCGAAGCCGGGCGATCTTGACCCTAGAATGTTTCTAGAATGTGTCGGGCAAGCCGGAGCTAACTTGAACTATCGAATCTCCGTAATCTGCATCTCTGTCTGCAACAATGCAGTTGCAATCGGACTTGGAACTGGGGATGGCATCATGTTGGGTGCGGGGTTGGGCTGTTGGCTGTTAGAGTTGAGCTATCGTGCGGAGTTCTTAGCTTGGCCATAAGATCGACAAAATTCGGGCCATTTTGGGGTCAGATAAGCGTTATTAGACCTTCCCTATACGGAGTAGATGATGGGTCTAAGTGATGAGAGAAGTCTGGTAGAAGTAGGGTATCTATCTGCAGTGTGCTCTCTTAGGGAAATGCATTTGCTAGCTACAATTAGGTCATTCCTAATGGGGTTTAAGACTCCATTCAAAAACAAGCTTGATCGACACGACGTCGAACCTCGCTTAATTCCTACCAATGACCGCCTAGGATTGCTATTTGTCGCGCCGACGTGAAGACGCGATGTAACACTGGCAAGTGGACGTCTCTGTCATCCCAACTTCCATTTACTTTCCAGAAGCCCGTTAGCAGACACATCGTTTACTAGCGTTGTTTCCATTAGAAGCGCTGTGCATTGCGAGAGGACCACCATACTGTAATGTGTACAGCAACATGACGGTCCTGAAGTCGGCTAGCACACATATGGTAATCCGTGAGTCCCACGCACCCCGCAAGCCGAACAGTACTTTCTTAGCCCATACTGTTGTGTCCTTCTATACATGTTCCTTTTCCAATATGACCTGACATCCTTACGTGGTGATCGTCATTTCGCATTTGACCTGGCCTATCGGATTCGATAACATAAACACCCAGCCAGTGCACTAAGCGCATGGTCGATGCTCGACGGGCGCTATCTGAGTGATGAATCTCCAAGCTTGAGCAAGCGCTTGATCCGTGCTTCATCTCGCCAGCGGGAATTGTCAAAGCTCTGTTGGAATTATGACAAGTTGCAAACGACTTGGTTATGAGGGGATTTTGGTCTGGTAAGCATCATCTTCCCTGCATCTTACCCACTCCGAATCATCCGGTGATACCGAAAGGTACATACCCTCCGCCATATCCCTGACTGTGCATGCATGGAACGTCCTGCGCTGCGTTTCCAGAACAACCCTAGCTTTAGCTTATCAGACCCTAGTTACTATTGGCATGCCCTCTCCACAGCTCTATTAATCAGGAAGTTGGTTTTGGCCAATGTACTCCTGACTCATAAGCACGTTCGGTTCCGGCTTTGGAGCCAAAGTGGTAGTACTCCGAGGTTGTAACTGGAGAAGTTTGAATGTTAATGCCCCTCCCATGGTATAAGGAATCTGGTGCACAATCCCCCTTCAATGACCTTACTCATTGATCACACAGTATAGTTCAATGACCGAGACTTAACATTACTCAGTATCTCCGGCACCTTTGCTTTTGTCACCATATTGATTTCGGTCAGAGGATAAAAGCAATGGCATTTATATGGGACCTTCTAGCCAAGTTGAGCGTGATCCTGCTCCCATAAGTGATCCTGGGGCGTCATGAAGGCGCTCTGCCTAGAAGCCCAGCATTAGGAAACCCCTTGACGCGTGCCGGAGCACTAATTACAGAATCGCCAGCCCCCTCCAAATGCTCAACTGTCACGCTCACACTTTCCCGACAACATCTATCATGGAAAATATCCCCGCCTGGCCTCGGTATCTGGTGTTGTATCTGACTGCCAGGTCTGCTGAAAGGGAGCGGATAGTTTTGATCCATTTTGTACCGACTTAGTTTGTCTAGTGCGGTTTTGAAGTCGTCTAGAACGATCGTGTCGGTGAAACATTTGAAGATGAATGCAAATTTCCAGAATGGATTGATGTAGCCGATCGGGATGACAGGCGTAACGGAAAGAAGATCGACAATAATAAAGATGATACTGAGAGACATGCTCAACAGTAAAAGGCCGAAACGAGGGGATATGCGGATAAGTTCTAGAGGTTTGAACTCGTAGCGGTATTTTATGTTCCAGAATAGGTTGATGGCAGTAAAGATCCACCACGGATCGCTAATATGCATCAGTGGAGGTACTCAGTATTCTCAGTAGTGATACTTACCGGCAGACGGCTTCAAGCGGTCGGGTTGAGGAGAAAAGATGAGTATTAGGAGTATTGAAGTAGGTGAAGTTGGCATAGATCTCAAGGACCCAGTAGGGTTGGACTAGTATGATACTGCCAATATATATAGCATTGTTTCGCTTTGAAAGGAAGGGCTTGTTCTTCATCCAGGCGATGACGTTGTGCAGATTCCACGAGATGATGAGGAAAATGACAGTCGAGGAAAGATACCATCCCCAGGTCGGAGGGTCGAAAAAGGTAAAGAAACCATTTGGCATCGCCAGAAGGAGCTAGGAGAAGTTGTGAGATGATTGTCTATTGAATGCGATACCGATGAAGCTGCTCACCTCGATCAAGATAAGTTTATGTAACATGACGCCGCGTCGCATATTAGCTAACGTGATACCGATCATGATGATCAAAGCGCCAATCATACAGCCTTGCGACCAAGCTTCCAGGGTGAGCTTGGCCGGGCTCGAGGGCCATGCCGCAGGAACTGACATTGCGACACAGCAGGCTAAGACATGGATGAACAAGAGAGTGGTTCTGTGTGCACGGAGTAACCGAACGATAAGAAACGAGAGAGTCTCAGGGTGGAGACGAGACCGTGCATATTAATAGAGATCAACAGGACCCAAACCATTGCTTTACCCCGCCTTTCGCTGAACCGCTAGTTCTAGTGGGTGCAGGCCTAAGCAGGCTTGCTGGACGCTATTTTGCTCATCCCCACGCCACGGCTAGCCTGGGCTGGGGTCGCGGGGATGCTTAATGCAACACTACGGCGATGCAGTAGGGGGAACGTACTGTTAGTTTGCTCTGTGTACAGTGCTTAGTTTTCGGGCGGCACGCTAAGCAGGTCCTCGGGTCAACGGCAACGGCCAACGCTGTGAAGACTAAACTAGCCGATGAGAAGACAGCAAGCATTCGTCACACCACATCACACCGCAGAGGACGAATCAATTGGCCACAGCTGGAGCCGAGTGACCACCACTCGCGACTAGGCCAGGGCTAGAAAGTTAGGAGCCGAAAACACGATCCCATGGCTAGCGAAAATCTCAAGCACAGACTTTATTGGACCTGACCAATTGGGAATGGGCCAGTTCCCTGTCAAGGTCATTGCTAGATCATGTCCTGCTTCGTGCTGATACCACCAGTCTTGACTCTGCCAATTCAACAGAGCATCCGGAGGCAATGCACGAACACCTACTAGATGCTCCCACAAGCCGCATAGCTAAACGAAACCAACGTCAAACTTGCTGTATCTGACACGACCTGAACGCCGCTGGCCCCTTGGTTCGGATAAATCAGCCCCGATAACACGGCTACACCATCGTTGACGAATACTTCCACCGAATTATAGTCCACGTATATGGTCAGCTTGACCGTACTCCCTCCCTCCGGATCTGGTGCCGTGCGCACGGTATCGTACGCCTGCTTCGGGCCCGCAGCCATGGAATTCGTCGCGGAACCGTCTGAGTCTCTGACCAGAAAAGCCTGGGAATGCACAAAGTCGTAACCGACAGTCGTGCTAAAAGCTCCGTCTGATTTGATGACAAAGCGGACCTCGTTGCCCTTGTCGCCGTCATTCTTGGATATAGTGGCGCGGATCATGTATGCCCCTTGCTCCATGTCGCTGGGTAGGGATGCAGACGCAGGATCCGTTGTGATGATCTTGTCGCTCACGGACTTGGGAGATGCGAAAATGTCTTCATACCCTCCTATTGGGATGCTCACCAACGTGGGAGAACCGTTGATGGTCTTGAGCTTAACCTCACGGACCAGACTGTCCTGGCCCGCAAAATCAGCGTAATATGGGAGCGAAGCTGCATAATCCCAGTTATTCATCCAGGCAATGGCATAGCGGCTGCCGTATCTGTCATTAGGGTTTTCCCAGCTGACCGTGGCGTAGAAATCAGGCCCGTCATCCATCCACTGTGGAAAACTTTCTGTGGCCGCGAAGCCGTTGCCATCCCAATTTCCGATCCAATATGCAGTACCCGTCGTCCTGTTGTAGCGATAGCCGTTAGCACCTAACGCGAGAATCCAGGTGCGCTTTGTGCTGTCTCCGTCTAGGTCGATTTGATATAGATCTGGGCATTCGAGGGTGCCTAAGTCTACGCCAGCGTTCTCAGGTCTAAAATCGGATACATACGCCCAGGTCTTCAGATCTGCAGAGGTGTAGAAACCAATCTTGTCACCCTCTGCGAGAGACATAACCCAATGCCCTTCTTTGCCATCCCAGAAGATCTTGGGATCTCGAAACGCAGGTTTTGTAGTTGGGCTTGGGTTTGGCATCACGGGACTGCCTTCATAAGGGAGAAAGCTGTATCCATTGTCGGTTGAATAGAAAAGAGATTGCTGTTGCAACCCATCTGCCATCTGTGTAACAATGGCCACGACAGCATTCCAGCCAAAGCCAGCCGTGTTGTTTGTATCGACCACGGCGCTGCCGGTCTCGATGTCACCGAGTACAATGCGACTGGGAGGGTTCGGTTTGTACTTCTCAATCGCTACGCCGCGGCGAGTCCAGTGGATCATGTCGGTGCTTGTGATGTGATACCACTCTGTCCCCCCTGAACCGGGGTTTGAGCTATCAAAGTTGGAGTTGTATAGGTAGTAAAGATGCCATTCGTCACCCAGGAAGAACGGACGTTGAGGATCATTCATCCATTTCTTCTCAGGCGTGATGTGATAGCTGGGTCGGGTGTTGGTGGTAGCAAGTGGCACTGCAATGACATAGAAGATGAATAACAGGAGTGGAAAGAGACGGAACGCCAGCCTCCGCGGGATAAGTGTGAGAAATCCCAGCATGGTAACGATGAAAGTACGAGGCTTTAGATTGTTATGCTAGCTGGCAAAGCAAATAAGGTCAATGCCCTCATTGTTCATACTTATATAGGCCGTTCAACTAAGAAATGATTAACCTGACGAAGGGTCTATACGACATCAGCCTTCACGAATCAACGTAGTATTTCCCCTCCAGATGAGATCGAGCCCCAGCATATCATTAGCACGGTGAAACCAATGACCGGCTGTCCCAGTTCACAACAACTAGAGGGATGCCGATCTGTCTCATAGCGATCAGGCGCCGAAACGTGCCCATGACCAAGTAATACCATGTTTAAGCCTCCGCACGCGTGGAAAAACAGTAATCTGATCTTCATTATGCAGGGTCGCCGCCTAGCTAGGTGCAGATGTTGGAACGAACTCAAGCTACGAAGAGGTTGCAAAGATGCGGGGAAGTGATGGAAGAGGGAATGATATACCAGCAAAGGGATGTGGAGAAGAGATATACAGAAGAGCAAGAGAGATGCAGTAGACCCTGATTACTCCGATGCTCAGGGAGCTCTGACTACTTGGTGTTAGGACCATTCGGGCAGGTGGTAAGACTGAACTTCATCACACTTTGGCGCTGCTCAAACCGGTCACCATAAGTTAGGAAGAGCCCCGTCGGTGCCGTCATCTGTTGAATGTAACGCATGACTCGTACATGCTTGGAGCTGGTGCGGGGCCCCATGTTTAGCTGCCGCGCTAGCTAGTAGCGAGGTGCAGTAGTTGATGCCCCCGCGCATTCTGGAAAGTCGCTAGAAACTGCGGAATTATGTACAAGGCCATACCTGGCAGATTCACATGTCCGTGCACCCCTGCTGTCACTAAACACTATCCCAGCTAACATGGGATCATCAAGAAGGGAAGAGGAGATCACAACGTTGTGATCTCTCTTTCCAACTCCACATCGATTACTCGTAAATGCCTCATATGAGTCTTGTCCACTGCAGGGGCCTTCCGCCGGCGGCCCATCAGATCAGAAGCGATGTTACTGACTGAACCAATAAGACCGACATATGCGTGGTCATATATCAAAGCCACATTAAGGGAAAGCTACATGGAATGAGCTTTGGTTGAGTGGCCGCAACCCTTCTGATGTGAATGCGGAAGGTAGAATACGGGTCCTAGAGTCCGCATTGTCCACATATATCGCCCGAATATTGAGCTACCTAGACTTAACACCGAAGCTATCTTCAGAGGCCCCAGGGTCTCTGGATATCTGCCAGTCTAATTTCAACCAAGGTGCCATTCCACCTGGACAACTAGGTACGCAGATACACCTACACTTAGTTCAGAGTTTAATCGCGCATCGTCCGAACTCATGAAAGTGTCACCAATGATTATCCGTCAGGATTGCATCGACCCTTGCTTCGATACGGCCAGGCCGAAACAACTGACGGACAACATCAAGTCCTTCACATCCTAGGTTGAGATCAGAAGTTAGTAGGATCCACCACTTCTATTTCCCAAGACCAGATCAGAGATGTATAAATCTCGCGTGATTTCTCTCCCATCTCACTGCACAAGCATCAATTCAACGCAGTCAGTCAAGATGCAACCTCAACTCTCCCTTCTTCTTCCTTGCTTGCTGGCAACCGCCAGTGCAACATCCTACACCGAGGATTATCGTCCTCAGTATCACTTCACCCCAGCCAAGAACTGGATGAATGACCCAAATGGCCTCATCTATCATAAGGGGAAATATCATATGTACTTTCAGTACAACCCCACTGGCGACGTCTGGGGAAATATTTCCTGGGGCCATGCAGTCAGCAACGATCTGATGCGCTGGAAAGAGTTGCCTGTCGCCCTCAACGCCTTCGACTCTCTAGCAGGGTCGTTGAATGAACTGTATTTCTCCGGAAGTGCTGTCTCTGACGACGCTTTGACTTCATGTCTTGGGCATAAAAAGAGACCTCCTCTGGTGGCCGTCTATACATCGCATTATACGTCAGACATGACCCTGCCGAGCAATAAATCCGTCCGCGCCGGTCAGGAATCTCAGTCAATCGCCTTCAGCACGGACAACGGTCTGTCTTGGACTGAGTATCCTGACAACCCAGTCATTCTAGAGCCTCCCAGCCAATATGCCGACCAATATCTCAACTTCCGCGACCCATTCGTCTTCTGGTACGCGCCAAGCAAGCACTGGGTCATGACTGTCTCACTCCCCAACCTTCACAAACTGCTTATCTACACCTCCAAAAACCTGACAGCCTGGGAACATGTCAGTGAATTTGGCCCCGTCAATGCAGTTGGTGGTCAGTGGGAGTGTCCCAGCTTGTTCCAACTTCCTGTAGATGGTAAAAAGTCCAGAACAAAGTGGGTGATGGTCATCGGACTCAATCCTGGCGGCCCCGCACATGCCGGCGGATCAGGAACCCAATATGTGGTCGGCACTTTTGATGGAACAACATTCACAGCAGATGCGAATAATGTTTATGATACATCTGCTCCAGAAGACAGTGTCGTCTTTGAAGATTGGAATGAAACTAGCTTTGCTGAATCAACCTGGAAAGCAACCGGTGATTTCGTCCAACAAAAGCCTAGCAACGGCCAGGTACTCACGTTGTGGGAAAAGGGCGACAAGTCTGTTGGATCTCTCACCTCCAAGAAGTTTACTGTCTCCAAGAATTACATCGCCTTCAAGATCGGCTGTTGCAATAATCCGTACAATCCAGAGACCTATGGAACCTCAGCCGATCAGGAGACCGCCATCAACCTGATTGTGGATGGGCAGGTCGTACGATCAACCACTGGCGTCAACGGAGGCGATGTCATATGGGCGAGCTGGAATGTCGCCAGCCTCATTGGAAAGACTGCATACATCCAAATCGTCGATCGCGCCACGGGAGGCTGGGGTCATCTTGACGTAGGCGAAATTGTCTTCACAGACAAACCACTCCCGCCACGAGCTAACTGGGTGGACTACGGTCCTGATTACTACGCTGCTGCCACTTACAATGGACTGTCCGATTATGAGCGCGTTGCCGTCGCTTGGATGAACGATTGGGCCTACGCAGTGGACATTCCCACTTCCCCATGGCGAAGCGCGATGAGCATTCCTCGCGTCTTGACACTCGAGACTGTTGACGGGAGGGCGCGCCTGATACAGAAGCCACATCCGAACCTGCAAACCTTAGAGAGCAGAAGGACGTTGTATAAGAATCAGTGGCGTTCAATGCGCACAGGCAATTTGACGCTCCCAGTGTCTGGGAAGGCCTTGGATATCACCCTGACTTTTGCTGCTGGCAAAGAGTCCAAGATGCTGGGCCTCGACGTGCGAACGGACGGCAAGACATACGGCACTGCTATCGGTTACGACTTCGATACCAATCAGATGTTCGTTAATCGCGAATCATCTGGTGATTCTTCTTTCAGCACTTCATTCTCGGGCGTATATTACGCCCCGCTGCCTGTCAGGGATGGAAAAGTTACACTACGCATTCTGCTGGATTGGTCATCAGTTGAGGTGTTTGGCGGGCGTGGTGAAGAGGCGATAACAGCACAAATCTTTCCTCCGGATTCAAGCACGGGTGTGTCGCTGTTTTCTGTCGGCGTCGTGAAGGATGTGAAGATAGAGTTGCGCTCAGTATCGTCTGCGTGGAGAGGATCGTATTAGTAGTGAGCATTGTAGAGGGCACAGGCAATAGGAACGAGCCGGGAGGGATGGGACCCGTAGCTCCTTGAGTGAATTTCAATACTAGACAATTGTGTCCGATGTACATTCAACTTGATAAACAGACCCGAGACCTCCTTGCTTTTAGACTTGAAATTAGGAGGGACTATCATTATGAGGGTTGACCATCATCAATATAAATTATGGAATTGATTAGCAGTTTCTTAGTATACATCTACCACTCAGCTGACCATTCAAGACTGTGGTTATAGGAGAACGAATCATATTGGACAGGGACAAGAGGGTCTATGCAATGCTTCGCGTATTCTCTACAAGTTTGCCGTAGCATTGTAGTGCTTCTAGAAAACGTACCCTTGGTAAAATGCCACTAAGTTATCGAACCGGTCGGTCTATTGTATATGTTAGTGGTACTTAATCCCTCAGGGGTGATCTCATATAGGTTTAAGTATAGGAGTATTACAGGACTCTAAGCTATATATATGAGTGGTTTCCGGGAGACCTGTGACCCGAAGCGCTTCTGGAGCTTCCGGCAGTCCGAGGTTACCTTGATTCCCTGCTACATATTTGTACATATCCTACTGAGCAATAGCCATGCAGCCCTTCGATCTATAGTCCGTTGCTAACTGGACTCGATGGCTTGCTCGTTAGCTTCTAACTCGTCCTCTTTGAGTGACAAGTGAGGAAAGACAGAATTTAGGATGCGTCGTAAAATCCATATCATTTGTACTTTGCAATAGTTGATGCTCTAAGTATGTCTGATTTAATCGAAATCAAAAGCGTCAGTGTACTTGTACTTGAATGGATGACCCTTTGAACCGCCCAGATTCACCCGAAACATCAAATCTATGCCTTCTGGCTCCATGTCGAAGCCAACACACGGATATATCTTCCCAAACTGGAATGCACCACGATAATCCTTGAAGATGTCTCCTATGATAAGATTAGGACTCCGACTGATGATGACGCAGGTTCTGAATAAATACTCACCCATCGCCAGCTTATTTCCGTTCAATGTGCAAAGGCCTCCACCCGTTTCCATATTCAAACATACGCCCACGGTATCGCCGGCGCCGAATCCGGGATATCCAAAGTCTTCGCTGGGGCAACGTCCAAAGCAGTCGCCAATAAGAATCATGCCATCGTCACCATGATAGCCCCAGGAGCCTGGTAACCAACCAGGCATAGAGTTGGAATTCCTGACGGAGCAAGAAAACCCAATCCCTAGAATCCTAGATACATTCTTAGCTCTGATCATCCCACAGCGGCCAATAAGCTGGGTAGTAAGCTACCTTGATTGTGAGTTCTCAAGCACTGTGACCTCAAAGTAGAAATACTTCGCGGATAGAGGGACACAATGGTCACTTCGTATACAACCTATTTTAAAATCCTCTGACGCTTTGATCACCTTGACATCTATAAGCTATTAGTCAGTAAGCTCGAGTCACTTCAGCAAAATGGGACTCACTTTGCACGTAGCAGTCTGATTGTTTATGGATGTTGCAGGGAGAGAGTTGAATGTACTCTCCGTACTCAGCCCACTTGAAGGCAGTTGGCTTCATATGCCGGTCTTTGTCGTTCGGGCGTAATTCTCGCAGGATTTTGACCACATCCTTCAGGTCCGTGCTGCCCTGAGAGCGGTCTATGTAGTCTACATAAGACCAACCGTCTTTGTAAAGTCCTGTGGCATCCACCTGCTGGCCCTCCAGCATAACTGAGATATCTTTGACCCTGAACAGTGCATTCGAGTTTAACGGACTCTTGAGCAAATCCCACGACTTGTTTTCGATGTCCCTCGCGAGAGGAGTCAACAGGTTTGTTGCTTTTTCCCTCTCGACTTTCATATCGCTCTCGCTCCTGTCAGCATCTGGTTGTCTAGTGAAAAGCCAGATCAAAGTTTCCAGTATGTGAGACTGATTCAAAATAGTATCGAGCCCTTGCCATATGACTGCTTGCAGCTTTTCGGAATGCTTTGATACCATTTCTTTCAAGCTAGTAATCCTCTCAGCAACGCTCGTTCGATGGTCCAGGAGAAGCTTTCGTGTGATATCAACTGATTTACTTTCGATAGCAAACTCTAACGGTGTCTGAGCATAAATGCTTTTTGCTTGAAGGTCCACCTCTTTCTCCAACAGAATTTTCAATATATCCAAATCTCCTTTAAGAACGCAAATGTGCAAGGGTGTATAACCTCCCCATTTAGCTGCTGGCTTGTTCACATTTGCTCCTTGTCCAATCAGGGTAGTAACAACGTCTTTGTGTCCATGCTCGCAGGCCCAAGCTATTGGTGTTTGACCACAGGTTGCGTCCTCGGTATCGATGATCCCTGGCCATACTCTGAGAATCTCAATAATCAGAGACGACAGGCCACGTCGGCATGCAGTGACAAGTATCGACTCTTTATTCTTATCAAAAAGGCTATCTTCGCTTTGTTTGGGATCTCGAAGTGTCAAGAGATACTCAGCGAGGTCACTGTTCCCGCGCTCGATGGCACGGTGTAGTGGTGTTCTTTTGATCGAATCTCGTACAGTTGGGTCGCTTTTCTTGTCGACTAGGAGCCGAGCCATATTGACATCACGTGCATGGTGTAGTGCAGTATATCCCTCGTCATCGACTTCAGTGACATCACACGGCGGATCGGCGTTTAGCATTGCTTTTACCACATCCTCCAAATTCGCTCGGGCAGCGAACATGAGTGCCGTAGTATCGTGAGAGTCTTTTGCCGCTATTCCTGCTTTGAGGCGCTTAGAAACTCCGCCCACAAGGATGTTGACCCCTTCAATAAGTGTCAAAGCGAGAGTCTTCCGTCGGGCGTGAATGGCGCAATGTAATGGCGTTCGGCGTTCCGCATCTCGGGCTTCAAGATCAAACCCTTTTGCTAGAAGTGTGCGAATGCTGTCTTCGTCCACGACCTCGATAGCGATGTGGAGGAATGTTCTCCCGTCTCCATATCGACAATTGGTGTTTTCCATTGCAAATGTCAAAAAGTTAGTACTTTCTTCTTTATTCATGTAGCTCGAGCTTGCTTCAGCATTGTTTGAGGTATCCGAACCTATCTCTGAAGGCGTGACAGATTCTTGTGGGTTTGCTTGCGGATCCTTTTCTTTTCTCCTCTCTAGGAAATAGTCGATGGGGGACATTCCCCATTCGTCAGGTTCGTCTGAACGCGCGCCGTTACCAAGCAGCTTTTTTGCGAAATCTTGATTTCCGTATTTTACTGCAATGTGGAGTGCTTGGCGACCCCAAAGGTCCTTCTTGGTAAGACTGGAGTTTGCCTCACCCTTTTTGTGTATCACAAGAGAAGAATCAAAGACCCCTTGCCTGGCAAGAAGGTGAATAACAGTCATCCCATCAATACCACTTGCTTGAAGTGCGCGTATCGCGGAGTCGGTGGCGAGCTCGTCAAGAATGGCGTTGAGATTATCTGCCAGCCCCCCCAGAGCAGCAATATGCATCGGGCTCCGCAAAAGGTTAGAGAGAAGTTTGGGTAGTCGTTCAGGCCTACTCGTGGGGCCCCACAGTAGAAACACAACAAGGTCCTGTGTTTTCTCAAGACTGGCATAGTGGTATGGTGACCATCCATAAATATCCTTTGCTTCTGCTTCATGCTCTGTGAAAGTCATAATTCAGCAAACCTATTTTTGAATCACAAACGAAGAAACTTAGACTCACCATAATTCTTGAATTCCATTGCAATTTCAAATCTGTTCTGGGGAATATCGAATCAATATTTAACTGTAGCATGGAAACATTGCAACACTTACTTTATCTCCTTCCCAAGCCTTCCAAACTTCAAGGTGATATTTTGTAAAGCCTAAATAGTCTTGAGCAAAAATCTGATCAAGATCTTCAGAGAGCCTAGATGCTTGAAGATATTCTTGCGGCATTTCTGGCACCAGCTGTGAGAAAATCCTGTCAAATAGAACTTGTCGCTGTTGGAATTGATGAACCGGGTGTAGCATCCTCATGACCCTGCTAAACTTTAGAGAAACAAGTTGTTCGGCAATAGCGCTCAGCTCGTCTTTGAGTTCCGATGGAGGCTTGTTGATGGCATCGTACGGCTCCCAGGCAAGGGTTAGGAAGTCCATGGTATTGGTGACTATCCCCAGACCGAGTCTGTCGTTCGGACTCACTTCATCCCCTGTCGATGTATCAAGAAGCTTTCTGTAACATCGAGCAGTTTCTACCCATCCATGACCAGATCCCACACGTGGTATGCGTTTCAGGATTGCCTGATTAGGCATGAGATTCGACTTACTGAGCGCTGGTATCATACAAAGAAGAATGTGTTCTGTCCTGCCCAGGTCGTAGGATTCAATTTGGCGTACCAATTCGGTAAGACGGCGATGGCGGAGCTTGAATCTGGGCCACATCTGATCAAAGTCGTAAGGCTCGAACGTTTGAGGACCGTCAATTTCTACCTCTTTATGTATTTCTTCGAAGCTCGGATTAATACAATCCTTTGGTAGACGTCGAGCGACAGTCCACATGAAACTCGTGAAGAGATGTTGGGCTAGAATGTCGGGTAAAGAAGCCTCCGAGCTGATGGAAAGCTCGCTCCCTCCATCTAGATCCTTGGTAAGCACTTTTTGAACTGTTTATGGTGTATAGCACATACCTTCTTCTTTAGCACCATGGCACCCTATGACAACAACGTCTGTCTTCTCTTGTCCATAATCAACGGGATCACTATTCCGGTCCTTATGATCGCTTTGCTTAGCGATCAAACCATCTACCCACCAAGATATATCTCGCTTCAGTGAGCCATCCTTTAGATTGATTCCCAAGACGCGTTTGAAACTGTACGTTAGGTCATCTCCAGCCTTGACACGCCTCCAGGCATCTGTCTTTGCCTTCGCTTGCTTCTTTTGATTTGCCCTTTGATCTGTCGAGTCGCTGGCAGGTTCGGAACGTGGGGAATCGATGCTAGCCATCCAGAGGGATAGCACTGCATCCACTGTACCATCATCCAATTTCCATTCACCATGTGTGCGATCTACTGATAGTTTTATGGTTTCTTTCTTCTCTTGTCGGCTATCGGTCGGTCGAATATTGGTTTCTATGAGCCACTCCAGTTGACCTGGGACGTGCACAGAGGCTGGAAAGAAGGTGTTCATGATGAGCTCAATAGACTGGACCAACGCCATGGCGCTGGGTGAAGACCTTGTTTTCCATTCCGATAGATTGCCTAGCCTTCGTCTGACCTGAACTAGGTGTTTTCCGATTGGACTTTCTGGGGGTATTCCACGATCGCCTGAGCTATTCACGGGGACATTTCCAGATGACTGCGCGGTGGACTCTCGAGGGCTCTGAAATGGTACTTCGGTACTTGGCGAAGTGGCAATAGGGATAAGAAAGCAAGAATTGCTTTTCTGTGTACCTGGCGTGGCGATGTTCCATCGGAAAGAGTCACTTAAGCGTGGTTTCTGACTAGCATTGCCATCGCCTCCCTCAGGATCAATGACTGTCGG
This sequence comes from Fusarium chuoi, assembly GCA_022627125.1. NCBI lineage: Eukaryota > Fungi > Ascomycota > Sordariomycetes > Hypocreales > Nectriaceae > Fusarium > Fusarium chuoi. The sequence goes on along the minus strand of JAJALE010000864.1, from coordinate 294,515 downwards.
GGTCCCTGGATGGAACACGATTCGGGAAGCGAGGAAATCTAGCTCGTACCATTGCAAAGCAGAGCAATGTTCGATAGGGTTCCCCAAACGCCTCCTAATACCAGCTCGAACGAGAGCCATGATAAAGATAGCACCAAGCTGAGCAATGGAGCATGGAAATGCAAGACCGCGGAGACCCATAAATTGGGCTGTAAACCCTATGCCCGCCGAAAGAGCAGCCGCAACTGTTAGCCATTCCCAAAAAGTCTATGAGCCGTTAGTCAAAGCTCTTAATGATGTTCCAATGGTATGGCTTCGTTATTGTGTACCTCATTTTCCCTGTCCGAGGGGTCTTCCTCACTCTTAGTCTTGGACTTGTTTCTCAATCGATGCCTTTCGGGCTTTTCTCTTCTGCTTGAGGTGATGACTCGGTGTTTCAAGCCTGCTGATATTACATAGCCGTTAAAGGATTGATCGTTGACCTTCTGCTTCTGCTGGAGCCATATAAGCTGCGGGGCATTGGCTTTCGTTACAGGTTTTCCCTTATCTTGTACCTCCCAAGAGTACTCATCAGTGCTGTGCTCAACAACAAAAGAACAAAGTCCGGTCCCCAGTGACAAAAGAAGGGACCCAACCGCATAGCATGGGAAGCCGTAAACTCTAGATTCAAATATACTAGATGAGGGACTGACACGATACGCCGTGATAGCCGCTATGACAATTAAGCCTGTCTGTAGAAGAATAGCGACCGTGGCAGCTATAAAAATCTCATGCCCCTTCCTCATCCTGCTGGTGTCGAAATGGTCTGATGCAAGGTTGAGCTGGATATTTGGGGGGCTTTTAAGTGCTTGTTCCGCGGCAGCAGGCAATTTCCGATTGCGCGTCTTCATGGGCGAGTGAGGAACTTGTAACTGCGCTGTTTCTGGGTCTTCTGGTTTGGGTCGCTTAGTACCCAGCAGCCCCTGAAGCTTGGCGTAGAGTCTATAAAACAGACCTTTCTCGGGACTTTTCGATGGCTTCCAAAGTCCTTGAATAGAGATAGAGCTTTGACTGCGATAGTCTGCGTTCGAAATAAGCGTAAGTTGCAAGAAATCTACCAAGCAAAATGGCGCATACCTTTACAGTTGATCAGACCCAAATTTGTTGCCGATTGAAGGGAATGGATGCCGCACCTATCATCTTCAGGGCGTTCCTTTGGCGGATTGTTTGTCGTGGCTTCGTCGACGCTCTTACGACCTTCCTGGAGATGGTCAACTTGCCGCGGGAAAATAAGAAACTGTGCGACCTTGGGATCACCAATAGCGCGTACGATAGAATTCCCATTGAAGATCTCACAGACTTCCCCAGATGTCGAAGACATGAGCTCGATTTCAGCCTGTGCTCGGTGTTCCCTGGCACGTCCAATAAAGGCTTTTGCTGTTGGCATACCTTGGACTCGAATAGCGCCGGTGATAGCTGTTATAATTCCCAGAGGCACCATTGCAAAGATAAGGTGATCAACCCACGTCAGACTCTCGCTTGTGAATTGCTTTGCAAATTGGTCTCCAAATAGAGCAAGAATGCTGGGAATGGATACTCAGTTTCTTTACCTCTTCATCGTCTTATTGGGGATTGACCTCCGGGGCGATATCAGAAAGAAGATTGAAGGCAAACTCTGCATCATCTGCCGCTGTGACAGGTGACACCATAACAGCCACCAAGAGGATATGAAAGCCTGTGGCCATTATGGTCATCTTGAACCTCAAAGAGTGTGTTGGGATGCGTATTGTAAGATCGTAAATTGTAAAATTGTAAAATTGTAATGTTGCAATGGTTATACAAATTTGCTGTTTGGAAAAGGTATATTGATTGTGAGCGAAAAGTGAAAATCGATGAGTTTATGGAGCGTCGGCGTCGCTCTCACTATTGGTCTACATGCTATTGCATTGCATATACGAGTTGCTACATTTTGGCGCAGATGATCATGATAGAATATGTCCAATATTATGCAGCCAAGGTGATTTGCGCTGTGCTTTTCATACGGAAGGCAAGTATTCCGAGAGCCTGCTTTTCAGCTGGCCAGGGTCGTAGCTGTCGGTCAGACAAGAATGCAACTGAATGGCCAATTGGCCACGCTTGATCAGCATCTTGGTGATAAGGTGCAAATAGATACAAAGCCGACATGGGCCGAAGCTAGCCTTGAGATACAAATTATCACGGCAAAGTTATTAAAAGAGGAGCACTAAAAGAATATCTTGTTACTTTCTAAACCTGTTTCTGCCCAAAACATGGAGCATTAAAATTGCACAGTTTTCTGTCTTCCATAGGGAAAAAGATGACAGCGTTATCCAGGATGGAACGTGCTAAGCTCTTAGCTAGTAGCAAGAGGACTGGCTGCGCGGTAGCTCAAAGTTTCCCAAAACCGTCACTGAGACAATATTCTAACACTATCTATGGCCTTATTTCTGCATAAATAATACACTTGCCTATATAATGCATAAACGCATTTTATGATAAATTCCCTGACCCATAAGTAGCTCAAATGGTTCTTAGCTAATTATCTCTTGGCAATGGCAGCCTAATTGCAGATGACATTCATTGGTGGATCAATAGATATAGAGACATAAAAGAGACTGTTGCCCCGGAACATTTTCTAGCCCTACCTAATCCCCAATCAATGATTTATACATTATCCCAACCGTACCTGAAATGCCCTCTCCTACACTCTTAGGTCTGCCAACTGAGCTTGTCACCCGCATCATCGACCTTGCTGACCCATCCACGCATTTAAACTTGGCCTGCGTAAGCACTCAGCTTTTTAATTGCGCGAAAGGGATTCTCGCCCATCATCGAGAAGCCGATCAGGAGTTCTCTGTAATCTCAGACCTGGACCCCTCAAGTATTCCTACCCTTCTTCGGAGCGCCTCTGGTATCACCAGCCCCATTGACGCCTGGCATGTCCAACATATTGAGCTCTGGGGATCGAGGTGGGACTGGGCTGAATGGAGACCTTGGTCGTTGCGCAAAACAGCTGAGCAGGCTACAGCCCCAAGGCAAAAGCGACGGCGTGTGTTTTCTAAAGTACAACGCTTGGAGTGGGTGATTCCTCGATGGGAGCTAGCTCACTACTCGAAGATCATGCAGGAAGAACTGGGCTTGCCTGAGGACTTGGTGGACTTTTCACGCGTCGAACTTGAGCGAGGCTGCGATAGCGTCATGCAGATGCTTCTCATTGTGTTATGTCCTCGGCTCGAAAGCCTAAAGTTTATGTACAACCGACACGATAAGGTCGAAAGGTAAGCAATGACTCTGTCATGGAAACCAAGTCCGCATCTGACATACCGCAGCCGCCGGTCTCTTCACTGGCTCACGTTTGTTATGGGCAAGAGCTGGATTGATAGCAGGTGGCCTCCAGGTCTTCAAAGCCTCCGAGATGTTGCGGTAGGCCTAACATCAAAGACTCGTCTTGACGACGATATTGCATATGTTTGGTACCCTCACAGATATTTCAGAGGCTTGATGAAGCTCCCAAACCTCAGATCCTTGTACTTTCGAGGACTGCGGGCAAAAGATCACCCCGAGATCGATGGTGAAGACGATTCTTCTGTAAACAGGCAACTTCGAAACGATGGCGCATTCGAATCTTCCACTACGATCAGTCTTCGAGATGCAGCTGATGAACTGCCGACGCGATGCTCCGCCGTTGAAAATCTGTATCTCAAAGACACTTGCGACTACGACAATACTGCAGAGCTAGCCGCAGCGCCGAGAGCTCTTAAATCATACACTATTCATGGTGGCAGCTTCGGCTTCGGCCAAGTCAGCGACTATGACATACAGTTGGAGTTCATGGTACAAGAACAACACGGGTCGCTTGAAAGCATCATGATCTACGATGCTTCTGAACTTCAAGGATATCGTTGCACACTTTATCGACTTGGCGATGAGATTCCAGTGCACGAGTGCATAAAGCTGCGCCAGATTCACGTCCAGATGAGTGATTTCCTGACATCCGCTTACTACGTGTTTCCTTGGGGGAACGGGGAGTTCCAGGAGTTGGAGGAAGTCTGGAAAGATGACAGTAAGCATCAAGACTGCGCTGAGGTGATCGCGGGTCTTCTTCCTCTTTCCCTGGAGGTCCTCATTCTGGGAGATTCCGACGAGATTACCTCATTGGAAATGGAAGAGGATGTTTTAACACGCATAATACTCTCGAACAAGCTTCCATCGCTGAAGGCCATCTTTCTTGAGGTTCCAGATGATGAGAACAACCTCCCTCCGCTCACGAAATTATATCAGGTTGGCTGGCAAAACGGCGTCGATATCCGTGCCAAGACGAATCCACAGGTACCTCGGCATCAGATTCAGTTGCCCATGGCACCTCAGGCTCTCAGCTATCAATCACCCCAGGATGCTCAAGAGTCCGAGTTCGATCCGTTCAGGGGCTGTTGGATGGAGGCCCCACGGGATACACAGGTTGATAAACAGACTGGTGGAGGTCCCGTCAATGATGCGTTCGAAGCTTTGGACGAGGATGTTGAAACGGATGATGACTATCCGGACTTGCATCGCCAGTACTATGGTTAGGATGAATAACATTTCTTCTCTATCGTAGTTGATAGAGTACATGTAGTGATATGATATTTCAGTTCATAGTTTGCACTGATACTGGATACAAACAATTTCGATACAGCTATCTGCCCCTCGCTATGGAGAATGACAGGCTGATTAAGTATCACCTCGTGCACTATGTAGTTGACTGCCACCTAAAGGTTAAGCTTCAGGCTGTTCACACAGGTGATGGATAATAGGACGATATCATTTAGATTTAGATCATCGATAACCTGTATGCGCTACGTATTTAAAATCTCCGCAATAGCCTTGACATTTTTGAGTTGTTTTGTCTGATCATTATCTCGAACTTCTAAGGGAGGTTAGGGCTAGAATTCAGGTAGCTACAGTATACTATAAGGATAACTGCTGCCTATAAGGCTAACCTTTAGGCTATAAAAATAGATAATAAATAAAAATATAGTATTTTTTCCATTAATATAAGCTTTTATTTAAAAGCTTTTATAATAATTATTATATTTTACTATAAGCCTTAAAGTATTATAAAATAAAGAAATTAAAAGATATATAAAAAGATATAACTTTTAGTTTATATTTTTATATATATATTATAATATAACTTTATAAATAATATATTTATTATTTTAATAAATTAAATTATTATTAATAAAAGCTATATAAATTAAAAGGCTTAAATATATATTTATAGACTTTCTATTATATATATTACTTTTTTATATATTAATAAATAATAAATTAAAAAGTAAAATAGCTTTAAAAACCTTAATAAAGTTAAAGACCTTTAATTTTATATAAAAGCCTATTTTAAGCTTAAAGTTATTTTAAATATAATTTATATTAAATTAGCTTTTTTTAATTATAAAGTATTTAAAGAAATTATTAAATAACTTTAAAAAGGATTATATATATATTAAAAAGGTTAAATTATTAAAGGGTTTTTTTTTTTCCTTACTATTAGCCTAATAAGGCTATTAAGCTATTAACTTTATATATAAAGGCTTAAACAATAAGGCCCCTATAGTAGGCCTGTATCTTTAAGGTTAAAATCGTATAAGGTTTATCTGCCTCAGTAGCGCAATTGCTGCCTTGACCAAGCAGTATTAATACCGCCTGCAGGTCCCTCGGCAGCTGTGTCAGCCTTCTTCCTTCACCCTAGCCAAAAGACTAAGACAATACCGGGCCAAGTTCATCACACTTCCAAAGTAAGTTCCCCGACCTGACTTTCCCTCCGTTGGTTACAGCTGCTGACATCAATCATAGCCACCGATATAAAGGTTTTATTAATTAAGTTATTTAAGCTAAAAAAGTTAAAGTATTAATACTTTTATTAAAATAAATTATATTTAAGTAACTAAAAGCTTTAATAGCTAAAAGAATATAAGTTAATTAAGTTTATAAAAATAATATATAAAGATTTTTTTAAATACAATAGGGCTATAGCATACAGGTTAATTTACCTGCCTAGTTAGCTAATTATAAGATCTTGAATCTAGTTTATAAAATAAATAGCTTTAATAGTTAAGAGGGTCAGACTTAGACTAAGTAACCCATCATATATGTAATAACTAGGTTTCAAGCACAGCATTTCCTCCTAATATTACACACTGCTCCCCGATGACGTTGCCCCAGTTGAATTAAAAAGCTCCCATGGAATGCGAGGAGGGTTCTCACAGATCTTGTCATATGTGCTTGGGTCGCTCAATAGAACTGTTGCAGAGCTTTTGGGAAACAGCTCCATTAATGTTTTAGCATGAGGAGAGAATGTTGGCCAATCGTAGTTATCTGTCAATCCATTGAAGGGATCTCTGATGAAGCTTGCAAAGATTCCACGGAATATTTGGGCTGCATTTCTGTAATGCCTTTTTTCTGAAGGGCTTGAAGTATAATGCGCAGTAATTATATCCTGGCTCCCAAAGAGCATTGGGACATCCGCTAACTCAATGTCAATAAGTGAGACATTAACAGATTGGAAAAGATTGGGAGGGCTAACCGATATGATATGCCCTTAGCCATGAGTAAGGAGTCACTTCGGGGAAAACTCCCATGTATCGATACCGCCAAATAGGGACTGAGTTTAACGCTCGATAGCTATGTTTACATTAGTAATTGTCTAAACGATCATTTTTTGCGGTCTAATTACCTTGATTCGAGAGCAATGTTGCAGTTGAATAATGTGATTGTCAGAATATTGGACAGCATTCTATTCACTCCGGCTTTGGCATCCCAGTTCAATACGCCGTCCCCTTTAGCATCCATGATTCCCATAAGCGTAGGCTATATAAGAACATCATGTCAGTCCTCAAATGAGCTAAACGAGGTCCGGATGTACTGACAACTTTTGCGAACTTCCCTTTCTGCCCTCGGTGCATATACTCGGCCAATGTGAACAGTGTCACATTGTCTATCATTGGGCTGCCTCCAGGCGGAGAGCCGAAATAGTTCACTGTTTTGTTTGATACAGCATGCTTTAGCCTGTAGGCGTCGATTTGCCTCATGCAAGCTAGCTCTTCTGTCCGATTTGCGCTGTCTCGGCAACCCACCGTCTCTGCAACGCGGATGAATTCGGCATCGGCATTATCGCTCGCCGCACCTATCACTTGGACAGAACCGCTCTGCATGGCAATGGCACTTATGATTGGGTCTTTGGAGTGAGAATAGAGCATAGCGTGCCCTGCGCCTGCGCCTGCAGACTGTCCACCGAGGACCATGCGTGCTGGGTCGCCTCCAAAGTCGGCAATGTTGTCACGGAGCCACTCTATTGCGGCTCGCTGGTCTCTGAGACCAAGGTTCTGGGCATCGAGAGCTGGAGAGTTTGGAAACCCGAAGATATTTAGGCGGTAACTGCAAGCTTGTCAACGTTCCACATATTCGCTAGTCCACTAGTCTCCAACTTGAACTTACTTCCAGGTTACTATAATTATATCCTTGTTCTCTGCAACGAAGTTTGTAGGATCGTAGAGTGGTACACTGCCACCTCCTTCAGCGAACGCACCTCCAAACGACCATATGAAAACGGGAAGCCGCCGATCACAGGCCGCGTTTCTAGGCACGTATACATTTAGAGTCAAACAATCTTCAGATTCTTCTGTTCGAGGGAGTGTAGCCTCCCTCAGAACAGTACGATAGTTGAACTGGTAGCATACTGGACCGAATTCGGTGGCATTGTTTATATCAACCTTGTTGACGAGCTTCGGACGTTTGAGAGGCTGTGGAGGGAGGAAGCGAAGAGGCCCGATAGGAGGCTCAGCATATGGAACCCCGAGGAAAGCGTCAACTTTATTGCTAAGCTGTATACCAGCATATGTGCCCTGCCTTGTGCGTGCCAATGGAGCTCGGCCGCTACGTGAAGCAGCTGAAACGACGGCCCCAGCAAAGAGGGTGAATGAGAAAAGAAATGTAATGCGCATGATCTTCGAAGGGTAAGGTCCTGATTGAGGTGATAGGTACAGGCTCAAAGAAATTATCGAATTTGGAACCATAAGGACTTTTTATATTGTTATCTGCCGTTAGTTTTCCCTTCTATGTATAGACATATGACGCGCGTAAACACACGTAGAATGCGAGGCATCAATGCGACGAATGCGACAAATACGACGAAGTGGGTCTAATCTATCGCCATTCCCCGCCAGATCAAACCCAAAATGCCTAGTTTGACTGGGGAGCTATGCTAAAACGTAAACACTAAGCTATGGCTGTAATTTATGCTAGGGCTGGCCTGCGCATATCATAAACCTTGAATGCTCTACACTAAATACCTTGGGCGGCCTGGACCCGATTGCTACCGCTTTCTCCAAGCGGTTGCACTGAGGCGCGTCGGTTCACTGGGAAAAGGATTTTAACATCGTTCCAAAGTCAACCTCGCTATTCAGTCTCGCTCTTCAAATTGAAGTTCACTGGGCGCCCGTAAAGTACAGGAGCCTGACGAACATACTTATGCTAGGGCCATTAGGCATGTTTGAAGGGCCCCTTTTAGTGGAATAGAGATAGGGATACACTAGCAAAAGCATGAAAGGCAAGATCCATATAAGAACTTTAGCGATATATAAAAACAATAACCAAGGTCTTCAATCTATCCTTATATAGATCCACTGAAACAACGTCTCTCTATGCTGCCTTGAATAGAACCTCAGTTACCAGTCATATACTCAGCCAGATTGTTGGCAGCCATGAAATCATCCCACTTCATCAGATCAAGGCCAGGAAGCTATATAGAGTTTCAGAAAGACACATTCTAAGATACATCGTACTATTGGGATAACTCACCTTATTAGCTTGAACAAACTCAGGACGAGCATAGATCATGCCAAAGTCTCGAAAGATCAATAACTGCTCCGTAAAGTCCAGAGCGCACATGTCATCCATCTTGCTCTTGAGGATGGATTGGAACTCCTCAGAGGAGAGCTCATTGTAGTGTATATCGATTCCATATGCTTGTTATGGTCAGCGATATGAGGCTCTCGCTCGTGTTGTCTATAGCCGGATTGAGTACTTACTAGACTTCATAGACTTGATCTTTTCTTCTTCTGAAATGGCCTCAGAATAGAAGGCAATTTCCTTTTCGAGGCATTCATCAGGATGATCGAGGATATACTGGACCAACTTTCCGGTATCAGAAATGGCGACATTTGGAAGCGGAGTTGTCTCGGGCAGAACAAAGGATCTCAAATAAGTCCCATCATCTTGCTGATTCCGACGTCAGCTCATCCACTGCTAAGTCCATGCGACAAACGAACCTTGACAGGAAGATAAGTACGCGGCTGCGTGAGACAATTCTCAAAGTAATTCGGAAACAGCACCGCTGTTGTCTTCTTCCACAGAGCAGGTTTTTCGGTCCGGATGTAATCTGTCACAGCTGCTTTGCTCTGCCAATGATAGACATGAGGATACTTCCCGTCCGAGATACTTTTAGCGTCAGGCAAGCTCGCCCAGATGAGTTGTTGGAGATTGGGAAGATCAGCGGCTATGTCCATGATGCGCTTGCCTTGCTCTTCCTCTTTGGCAGCGGACATGTGCTGCCAGAAGTCGGTCATGGCGAAGATGACGTTAGTGCCTTGGAAGGCTCGTCGGAGACTTTCGGGGTCATCGACGTCTGCTTGGTGCATTTCGATGCCAAGTTCCTTCAAGGCTTCGGCTTTGGAGGAAGAGATATTTCGGGTTAGACCGCGGATATTGTACTTTTCCTGAGATTTGGCAAGTGTCCGGACAACAGAGCCTCCCTAAGCAAATAATAGGTTAACCTTATCACGCCTCTGCACATATCGAAGGGGAAATAATACCTGAAGGCCTGTCGCACCAATAACGACAACGGTCTTCTTGTCTTGGGTCATAGTGAAATGGTTTTTAAGGTAGGAACTCAAGCTTGGTCTCTAGTGATAGATTCTGTGCTGGATGTATTCCTGGGAGTACCCGTGGGATATGGGCCCTTTTATGTATCATCTTGGAAATATAAATGATTCCACAGGCAGTGGAGTTCTGTAACAACTCCTCGGGCTTCAATTGGAACTTTGCGAGATTGATGTCATAGATCCCTCTAATTTCCCGCTTATTCAGCGCATTCGTGATACTTGGTGTCCACAACTGCCGGACGCATGAGAACGCCGCAGACTGGCAGTCATGGGCAAGAATTATCACCAGACTTAATCACGTCATCAATTCTCGTCAATCAAGTTTTAAAATAGCCGTTTTAATATTGAATCGGTTCGCTGTTGCAGAGTATCTCGGATCGGTAACCCGAGCCGCGACGGCAGCCTGAAATTTTCCTGGCTTATCAACACTACCTAATCCGTCTTCAGGAGTAACAAGTAGATAAACGTCAACAGCCAATTGCAATGCCTAAGTCGACTAGAGGCCGAAAGCCGCGTGCTTGCGACTCGTGTCGCAGGAAGAAGGTAGGTTTTGCTCCGCTGCCTCTTCCTTGCTTGAGTGTTGCCGTCGCGTTGCAACGCGCAGCGGTCGTTGGTTGTTGAATCGCTTGATCCCACACCAACACGCAAGTTTGTTACTATGTTAATTGGCTAACTCACTCCTAGATTCAGTGTGACCGGGCTGTACCGCAGTGCGACTACTGCCAACATCATGGCCTGACGTGTTCCTACAACGAAGCTGCAAAGACAGATGGATCCGCACTTCGGTATACCGAGGCCTCGGCCATGTTACTTAGGCACGAACAGCTGACTTATTACAACAGATCTCGCCTTTCAAGGTTTCCGAAATCCGCGTCACCGAGTCAGCCGCCCAGTTCGTTTGAACATGATGATGGTGAGCTCATTTACCGTTGTGAGAATCCTTACTGCCATATTACGTGACCCTTTCGCTGATATACGGCGTTTTTTCTTAGCGAGCGATGCTCATGATCGCAATCCAACTTATCTAGAGGGCTTGCGTTTGGTGAATGGCAATCCGCTCTTTAGCCCACAAGGTCAACAATGGATCAGAACCAGGACAGGCTCAACCTTTTCGTCAAATATCATGGAAAAGTACCGTCTTCCTTACCTGTGCTCCACGAGACCACCTCTTGCAAATGACAATCACAAGATTCTAAGACTTCCTGATCGCCAGGTTGTCGAAGAGTTAGCAGCGCGATTTTGTTCATCGGCGCAATCTCTCGTCTTCCCATTACTGAGTCTCCAACGCTTCAGGACTACAACCCTGCCTCTTGCTTATTCAGAAGGCGGTGGGAGCAAACGTCATACGATTAGCGCGAAGTGTTGTGCATATGGAACACTGATTATGAGCGATATCTTTGGTCTTGACTCAAGCTATGCAATGGTTGACATTGGTTGCTGGTGCCAAAGATATGCTCTAGAAATCGAAGCATCAATACCCACGGTCTTACGGGAGATGAGGGTTGATGGACTTGAATCGTTGCTGATGCTCGTAAGTTCCAATTATCCAGTATGATAAGTCAGCCACTAACCTGCAACTATAAAGATGATCTTTAAATACTTCACGGGAGATTTAGAATCCGCATCATTCCTCGTTTCGATGACCTCGCGCTTCTTGATTCAACTTGGAGCCCATCGATACCCTTCTTGTCCTGGCGCTTACAATAAACACAACGATTCTCACCACATACGTGACCTCTTCTGGGTCTGCTACTGCATTGACAAAGACCTGTCTCACAGGACTGGTCAGCCACCTACCATCAGCGACGATCACTGCGACCTCACGCTACCTCCCAACTACGTTCAGATGCAGAGTAGCAATATCCTAAGCTCCAGCCCATGTCCAAGTCGCAGCTCCTCTACGGTACCGCTCTATCCATGGGATATTAGGCTATCGGTAATAAAGTCAAAGATCTACAACGACCTCCACTCGATAAGCGCCACCAGACTATCAGAGACGGAGATCCTGAGAAAAATACGGCATTTAGATGAAGAATTGGAAGCTTGGAGAGTGACTCTGCCATCTGACCATCGGCCGACCTTGTCGTTCCTAGAGCAGACACCCGTTGATGCCCATACAAATACGCAGGCAATCATGCTCCGACTGTCATATCACCATTGCGTTATTCTCATTCATCAAGCCCGATGCAGAGTCTTCCAATCGAGTCACCCCACTGAAGACTTGATGGATGACGGCCATAGGATAAACTTCCAGATTCTAGTTGATGCATCCAGATCCATCTTGATCTACCTGGAAAAGGCATTGCCCGTGCTGGCCCACGAGTGCTTCTGGTACGTAGTCTCGCCTAGCGGCTCTAATACTCCGACACGTCAAGGCTGACATGGTTTAGGGTCATCATCTTCTATCCGATGACTGCAATCTCGACCATCTTCTCCGTCGCGCTTCTCGACAACCGATCAGACCCAGGAAATGAAAGACTACAACTGCTGCAAGGCTTTACGCGATTGATCAGACAAATTCCTATCAAAAGGCTTACAGTTGCGGAGATATCGCACTTGGAATTTATCGAGGAGGTCGTGGAGGAGATGAACAGATTAGTGACAGCTGCCCCATGATTTGGAGTCTTGAGTCCTTATGCACTTCCAAGTCGCAAACTCATCCAAACCATCCTAAGGCTTACCGATCACAAAACAAATAGCATTCCATACAAAAGTACCAATAGCCTCAACATGCGCACATTAATAATACCAACGGCCTTAACATTACCTCCGCATATTTAACCGCGTTAACTCCCAATCGCAGTTTAGGTTAGGCGGGGATGAATCCGGAAAATAAGCACGCAAAAAACGGACAAATAGCATTGTCCGATGAAAGACCGCTAAACCCAGCGAATCAGAGAGCGATTTGATAGACTATACTTGATTGGGAAAGAGATCTCTGATTGGTTAGGATACTATCATCGTCATGTTGGAAGAGGCGTATGTTGGATATATAAGACGGGAGATTCTCTTGCAGTGGATGAGAATACATACATACCAGTTCACTATCCAAAGACACTTATATCTTGCTCAAGTTACACATTCAACACATTTCTACAATGGAGTTTCCCAACCCTTCTCTGATCGGTGGCGCAGCCGACATCCCCGTCAACTCTGCTTCTCCCATCTTCACCTTCACACCAGTCACCCTCCCCTCCCAGGACCGCAGAGTCGATCTCGATCTCAAAGTCACAGCTCCCATCAGGGGAGATAGCCTCCCTATTATTGTCCTCTCCCACGGCCACGGCCCGAGCAACTATCTCTCCTCGCTCAAAGGATACGGCCCTGTTGCAGATTGGTGGGCTAGCCATGGCTTTGTCGTCATTCAGCCTACACACTTGAGCTCTCGACAACTAGCCTTCGAGCTAAACGCTGAGAGTATCAGCGAGCTCTTTATGGAATCTCGCGCCAAGGATTTAGTTCAGATCGTTGATAGTCTCGACACCATTGAGACTACGGTTCCTCTCCTCAAGGGTCGAATTGACAAGTCCAAGATCGCTGTAGTTGGACATTCCCTCGGCTCTTTATCCTCTGCCCTCCTCCTCGGCGCCGCCAACACCGATCCCCGCGACGGAAATACCTTCAAGGTCGCTGATCCCCGCATCAAAGCTGGCGTCCTCTTCGGTGCCATCGGTGCAAGCGACGACCCCTCGGAACCCGGAAAAGCCATGCTTCCCTTCCTCGATCTCAACTTTTCAGACATGACGACTCCCTGTCTCGTGTTCTGGGGCGACAGTGACGTCAGTCCACATCTCACCAACCGAGGCGCAGACTGGCATAACGATCCCTACAAGCTCTCACCAGGGCCTAAAGCTTCCTTTGAGGTTAAGGATGGAAAGCATGGATTTGGTGGTATTAGTGGATGGGACGCTAAGGAGTGTCAGGATGAGGGTATGGAGAGGTTGGCTGCTATGCAGAGGGTTACGTGGGCTTATTTGAGGACTCAGTTGTATGGCGATGATTCATGGGAGGAAGCGAAGAAGGCTATTGGGCAGCATCCTCAAATTGGGAAGATTCTGGAGAAGTAGTGAATCGAGGGGTTTTTTGGCTTTCTAGTTAATGATCGTTACTTGCATGTATACGCTGTATCATAACTAAACAGTTTTCTCGGCACCCCCTCAACTAGTACATTGCTAAGATGAATACGATTGCAAGCATTGACTATCTTAGTCAAGTTCCTGGTACATAAACAGACTATGGCACACTATCCCTCCTCATTCAATTTTCCCTCAAATTCCTACGCACAGTTCCCTTCGTTCGGGTCAGCCCTAATATGTTGTCAGTATACTCAAAGTATTGCTCGTAGAACAACAAAACTCACGAGACAGTAAGCGCACCAGTGCCTCCTTCAGTGCCCGGGTACGAACTCCTTCCCCCATGGTCACATCCATTGATCTCACGATGGAAATACTCAGTGCACAAGCCCTTGTCAACAGCACGTGCAGGCCCGTCGGCAGGGATATCTGAGTCGTAGCGGAGGAAGAAGTCCATCTTCTTATTGCTGCTCAGGTTGACACACTTATTGATGTACTGGCCAGCGGTGGAGAAGGGGCCGTTGATGATCCCATCGCAGTACTCCTGGGCAGTCTGGAGAGCGAGGAATTTCTCTGCGCCCCAGGATTCACCTGATCCATGGCATTCGCGCTTTTGGAGGGTGCCTGGGTATGCAACGGCAGATGTTGCGCCGATCGCAATGAGAAATGATGTGAGCTTCATGGTGGGAGATATAATAATGATGGGTTGTAAAGGAATCTTATTGATAATAGATTATGTGTAAATAGCAATATCTGTAAAGGCTTCGTCGAAGCTTTTATAGCTACTATGATGCCGATTGTATAATTCAGTTCTGCCTTGTCAATGCAGCCCCCATCTCATGACGTACATGGCTATTCCTACTATTCATCATGAAGTATGAGGATAAAAATCCTTGTATCGTATACGAGAGGATCTGCATCTACGAGCTGAAGCGGGAGTTAAGGTTTAACTACCTGCTCAATTAAGCTAAAAGTCAGTAAGCGCTAGGAGAAGCTTAAATCTAGCGGACCTTATTGGCTGCGCAGACGAATAGGCACGGGCCGCGAAGGCTAAGCAGCATTGAGCCCCATTAAAGGATCTCGTCGACATGGCATAACTACGTAGACTAGCCAACGTTGCCTGTGGCTTGGTTTCGCAAGAGCAGGATTCCGATTCGATCAAGCAGAATTTTAAAGCAGTGATCTGCAGCGTTGATCGTATAACATCGTCCTTGTTCATCACTTAGACCTATGCATCCTTCTGGGGGCCAAACTCTGCACGCAAATAGAAAAAACAGGTTTCTAATCATTGTGCTGATAAATCCTTCATTCAATCGGGCAACCATCTTCTCTCTACGTCAGTTCACAGAAATACCTACACAATCAATAGCATGAGTAAAATCACAGCCGTCTAGAAACTCATGAACTTGGCTATAAATAAGAGAACCCCCAGCTGTTGACTGGATCACTACTAAGCCATTTCCTTCACAAATACAACTGCAAGCCTATTCAATTCCTCTCCTGACTCTTCTATCTTCCGTCGCTCTTCACAACTCACTACCCAATCCAACAATGCACTACCCATCATTCCTCTTTGCCGCTCTCCTGGCCGCCATCCCCAAGGCCAGTGGAGAATGCCACCGCTCTGGAGAAACATGGGGCGGAGACAAATTCACTGCCCTAGAAGCAGCCCAGCGCCTTTGCACCGACGGCAGCTTGGCCGAGACTGACTATGGATATGGAGAGTTCAAGACCTTCTGCGTCAATCTGAGCACCTTGAAGAAGGTAGACTTTACTGTCATGGTCGGTAGAAACGTGGTTGGAGATGGGTTCCGTATTTCCTCGGCTGATTGCACCGATCGACTCCACAGGGAGATCAATGGCTGTGATCACGGGGGCAGATCGTCGTATGAACAAGGGGAGGGCGGCCCTGAAGGATCCAATGTTGTCTGGGATTTCTCGTAAGCCCTTATCTACCTACAGACCTCTGGGTATCTGAGTTACTAACGTCTTAATAGTGCTGATCCTGGTTCGGGCCAGTGTGCTTAACTTTGACATATTATTGCTTTTAGCTACTATTTTGCTTGGGGGGGGGGGGGTGTCTAGTCAAGACTTTGAGCGATAGCTGTTTCCTGTACATGAGATCACCAGAGATGCGGTCGTACTCCTCCTTCCCGAAAATTATAATGCTTATTCACTCATCACAAGATCATATCTGCTATATACTATCCATTTAAAGTGAACAGGCTCAACGTGTCATTTATTGCTATAAGTGTCTATATTAGTTAGTATATGTCTCTTTGTCCTAGAGCAAGATTATGGATTCAGTCAGAGTGAAAGGCTTGCCTCTCTTTTTGCAGGACAAGAACACCATGTGATTGAACACACCTCGTATAGTGTTTTGGACCACGCCTGAACATTACTTTCTAGTCTTGAGCCACATTTTTAAGCCCACAGATGTGTCTATAGTACCCACGGCATGAATGCTCCCCCCACGAATGAAACTGTGCCCAAGCAGATGCTTGTCTCCTAAGTGAATGGTTTGGAACCCAACCATTGTGACAACTAACTCGTGGCTGAGCTCCAGCTCAGGCTGAAGCAACAATATGTGATTTTTGTATGAGCTGTCTTAAGTTGGTCACGAGTACAGTTCCTTGCATCTTCCAGAGGAATTGGCTGCGCCTCATGGGTCCACAGGGCGCAGCGAATGGTCTTGGGGGTCAGAATGGTAGAAGGTGGGTAAGTCAGCCAAATGATAGTCTGAGAGGCATCTTTATTTCTCCAATTTCATGGAGACGTCGGGAGGGCTTCTATCTGCAAAGTGACGCAACATCATTCACATCACCACCATACAGACTATTCTTCAGCGTGGCGGGCCACCATTGCCTGAAACAGAGCAGCGGCCAGCCACTATCAAAATATTAATGCCTCGGTATTAGCTAAGCTTTATTTCGCTGTCGTCGCTTTTGTGCCAAGGTCTTGACCATTCAAGAGCACTAATGCTTTCTACTGAACATAACATAGCCAACAGAATCGAGCATAGTGCCAGAACAAATAATCTATTAGCTAATGTGCCAGGCTCCGCCAAGGACTGAAGTCTGCCACTGCGAAGCAAAGCTTGCCACTGTCATTGTTGTCCTCGGCCGAACAGTGACATATGACAGTATATTCCAGCAGCACCTGTTTGGCAAGCCATCTCAAACTTAGACACTTATCCAAACCTGAACCGCAACGGAACCTCGATCTTACCATAAGCAAGGTGTTGGCCGAAACCAGCATCACGATAAGCAACAACTCACAAGTAAACACAGAAAACTTTCGACATAACCATCATGGATGACGCCCAGTCTCGTATTATATGCCTCGAGGAACAAGTCGCCGAACTGCGACACCTTGTCTCATCTCTCTCACTCCAGATCAGGAATCGAGATGGCGCCCAGGATGCGTCTAAGGCACCCTCTGCTGACACACATACCAACAGCAAGGCCTTAAGCACTCCAGCACCTTCAAAGCTATCTCTGTTCTACGGCAGAGGGGATATGCGATCCTACCTCTCGACCCCCGATCCCAGATTTGAAGAGGACGCATGGCTCCACGATAAGCCTCCCGGCTGGTTCTGGCAAAGAGGCTTCCTTCTCTGGGCCAGACAGGGTACCGAGTGGGCCTTTCCACACTACGTATTCTCATACCTGCAGCATGAGAACGCTGGAGAATGCCCCGCTGGAGACAGTTGCGATCATTGGAGAAAGGGAAGCGACCCTGCTCCGGGAACTGTGATTTTGGAAGTCCTTTGTGCTGAAGTCAACACATTCAAGGAGTGTCTTTGTCTCGGATCGACCCAGTGCCCTGACTATGAGAGAATCCACAGAAAGCCAACCGTTTTCTTCAATAAACTGCGCCCCAACTTCAAGGCGCTGGAAACCCTGGAGGGTATAGAACCCGATCGATTCTCAGTCCTGATGTTTCGAGTCATTAATGACCCAGTCGGCCAAAACCATTGGATGGATAAGTTTGGGAGACTGATTGATTTTGACGAGCCTTGGACTGAATAGTCGTCGATGGACTGAGGGTTGGGCCAAGGAGATAATGAGGCAGGTTAGGTTGGGGTGCATCTGCACTTGGCAAACTAGTGGCACTCAACGACTGCCGTAACACATGAATGCCTCGTGGAATTTCTTTTGATGGAGTTTTCCCCTTTTTGGGTTGACCAGCTGGGTTCTTGGCTTGGTCAGACTGGCTTTTGGGATGATGAGATTGTTATGTTTGACATGTTTGGGCGCAGGCACATTTTAGGGGACATTGCAATATTTCCATCCGCAGTACCATATCTCATCAATAAAACATACTTCATATAGTCTCCTGCTTTATCATAAACTCAGAAAAGAAACCATCGAGCGCGTCATAATCATCAAGATCTCCGACGTACGACACATACTGATCAGGCCGCAAGATGACCACACAACCCCGATCAACCTTGATGCCAAAGGTCTCGTAGAGCTTGCCATGTCCCTCATGGTAAGACTCGTCATCGACAAATATTTTGTTGTAGTCCCAGCCGTCAACCTCGTGATACGGGCGGAGAACCTCTGGAAAGTCAAAGATCTCGTGGTCCTGACGTTTCGAGGCATGCACCGTGATGACTTCGATGACGGAATCGTATCGAGCTGAAGGCGGTGTGAAGCGCTTGAGGAACGAAGACTCGGCTGATAGCTTGTCGCAAAGTGACTTCAATTGTTTGTTCTGGCTCTCGAGATCGATGTCTCCGGGGAAGACCAGGAGTCTCCATGATCCGTTGCTTCGGAGAAGCTCTTGCAGATGCCAAGGTCTAGCGTCGGACTGGTTGAGAACCTTGACGCTGGGTATACGCATGCCGAGCTTGATCTCTGGGGCCAAAGCTTGCCTCTTGGCAGCGATGTCCTTCAGGCCAGAGTCATCAGCAGTAATCTTGGCGACTATGTTGCTTTGATCATAGTCCACGGCTGAAGTTTGTTAGCTATGACAATAGAAATGATCAAACAGACTTACCAATTCCACTGGCAAACAAGTTTCCCTTCTCAAAGGCTTCACGAAACTCATCCATACTGATACCCTCCTCGTCCATGATATCCTTGGCTGGGCGTCCAGAAAAGAGACGTGAGAACTTGTGATCGAAGTCGATGAGAGCTTTAGCAATGCCCTTCCTCTCAGTCTCGTAAGTTTTGAGAATCGATCGGCTAGCAAGGCCCTTGACGACGTTGGCGACTTTCCAGCCGAGGTTGAAAGCTGAAAATGTTAGATCGGTTGAGAGCGATGTCGGGAGCAAGAGACTTACAATCTTGCATGCTGACATTCATGCCCTGACCAGCTTTGGGGCTATTGAAGATTATCAGATGTTTGCGTCACCTTGGAGATTAGGGAACAAACCTGTGAGTATGAACAGCATCGCCAGCGAGGAAGACCCGATCGTACGCCGAGAAGTTGGACCCGACGCGTTGTCCGATCTGGTAAGCCGTCCACCAATCCAACGTGCGATACGTCAATTTGTAAGGAGCGAGAATCTTCTGAGCCGACTCTAGGATGACATCGGGTGTGATCCATGACCGATCAGCTCTTGAATCCTGGTCTCCAATCTTGGCTGTTGTTGTGAGCTGGATATACAGCCTGACCAACTTATTCTCTCTCGGAATCACCATGACACTTCCCGAACTCGCTGAGTGAATCGCACAGCGTTGTCGAATATCTGGAAAGTCTGTGATGGGCACAATATCAAGAACACCCCAGATGTAATCTGTCGATTCACCCTCAAGCTTGAAGCCGAGCTCCTTTCGGACCCACGAGTGAGCACCGTCTGCCCCAAGCATGTACTTTGCCTTTACTACCTCGACAGTGTTGGCCTTGTCGTTGAGTTCAGCTGCTTCGATCATATCGGCTGTGTCATCTGGCGAAAGGTTGCTGCGGAACAGGCCATCCTGAACAGTAGTACCGTTGGCAGATGTTGACGTCTGCTTTGGCTGAGCTTCTTCTTCACTGAGATGTCGGAGGTTGACTGTGATCGGGTATGCATCTGGGTCTTCAACAACTTTGGGGTCAATCTCTAAGCTCGTTGGCATGACTCCCCGCTCGACTGAGATCTCTCCCTGGCTGAAATCGTTGATAGCGTCGAGAAAGAATCTCTCAATACGGCCTTGGTGAAGAACAACCTG
The DNA here is from genome assembly GCA_022627125.1 of Fusarium chuoi. NCBI lineage: Eukaryota > Fungi > Ascomycota > Sordariomycetes > Hypocreales > Nectriaceae > Fusarium > Fusarium chuoi. The sequence goes on along the minus strand of JAJALE010000864.1, from coordinate 274,385 downwards.
TTGAAAGCGACTGATGCCTGGAATGGTATCGGCAATCCTTGAGCTTCGACGAAGAACGCCCTTCTCATCAGGGTTCCAAAGGGAGATCTCGAGCATGTGGTTAGATTCAATCCAAGCTCGATGTGCAAAACCAAATGAGTCGAAGATCTCGAGCGTTCGGCACTGAAGACCGTCTGCTTGACCATTGAAAATCTGCAAATGTGTCAGTTGAGCATGCAATAAGAGACGAGTGACCTTACCTTTGTTCCTCTCTTGTCGACTATGCGTGTTTTGATGCCACATTTGGCGAGCCATGTCGCCATCATAAGACCAGCGGGACCAGCTCCAACGATGAGGACATCGACATGGTCAGTCTTTGCATCAACAGCCATGTTTGTGGGTATCTCGTAATCTCTCGTACAGGGTGAAGTGTCTGACAGCGAGATAGTGATATCGTCAACCAGCCAAGATACACTCGCTGTATCTTATACTCATCAGTGGTATCAAGAGGGTCAAGTGATGCAAGGGCGAACCGACAAGATGGTAAGATCCGAGTCGGAAGACGGGTGCTTACCTGCATCGACACATGAGATCGGAACAGTTACGAATGGCCCTCGAGTGACTGGTCAGGCCATATGTACAGCAGCCACATTATGTAACGCTCTGTCGGTAGTGATAGGTCGAGGCTCGCACCGGAATTATCATCTCGAGTTGACGGTAGGTTTCCGTGATGACCTAAGCCCAAATTGATCCTAGCTTGCGGGGTAAAGAGGGGGGACACTCACACAAACAGCGAATTGCGAGCCACTTGCTGATCAGCTTATCCGCTTTCAACGGTGGAGAAGCCATCTTTGAACTTGTGAGTCCCGATCTGCGTCCGGGGGAAAGGAGCAAGGATGTCGGAAGAAGAAGAGTCTGGGAGATGGTCAGTCAGAGCCTCGTATGCAAGTGCGGGTCTCTAGTTTCGGATGTTGGTTGATCATGCAGTTTGACATTTCCCGAAATTCTCTTCGGATCCAGGGTAGTCGTCCATCCGAGCTCGAGGTTCGAATGGGTTTTCGGATACTTGGTCGAAGAGATATATCAATGACACCCGTAAATATAAGAGACCGAGTAGTTCTTTCCGTGTTATTTCCAGCGCTTAAAGTCGATGTCTTTGATACTCTCCAAGAAGGCGTAGGCATTCTCGCCAGGAGCTACATGGTTTCCTTTCTTAACGTCTCTGAGTAGATATTCGATGCTTGAACAAAAATGTACAATCTCTTGCGAAACTCTACATGAGAACTAGTTCTTTTCCTTCCTCAAAGGCTCCAACTGTTCCAATCTCTTAAGCCAGTCGTTTGCCTCACCAACCAAGTCCTCATCATCTTCATCTGTACTCTCCTCCAACTGCTTCACCAGCGCTTGAACATGTTCTCGCATTGGTATCCAACTCTCCCCAACAGGCACACGGTCATAGACAAATTCCATCAAGTAGTGCTGATATTCCGTATCCTTCTCTTCATTTGCCTTGGCCAGAACATCCGCTGCAACAACAGCAGCAGCCTCAGGAAATCGAGCAAGCTGGTCTCGACAAGGCGTAAACGGCGGGTTATTCGCGTCAACAAGCCAGTCAAACAGCTCAGGCATATAGGGCTTCATCTCTTCAGCCGTATGGACACGCTCTGTAAGCGTGCGATAGCTAACCATGTCGAATTTGTCCTTGGTGACCCAGACTGCCTTGGAATCTGCGGCGAAGCGCTCAAGATGACCAGCGTTTTGAATAAGGATAGAAGTCTGAGCGTAATGGGATGAGCGATGAGAGAAGCCTGAGATGTCAAATGCAGCGAGTGCAGCCAACGCTGGTCGATAGGGCTGGAGCATTTCGAAAGAGAGCTTCAAAAGGACAGAGTACAATGCTTTCTGATGCACCCTCAATGTATCATAATCTTCATCCTCGATGGGAGAAGTGAGGACAGACGAGACGGCTTCAACGGTTGCAGGCTCTGATGCGCGGGACCTGATAATGTCGATATCCTCGCTTCCATCCTCGAATAGCGTCTCTCGATCTGACCAGAGCATTGTCGGCACCTTTTCTGCAAAGGCCTTTTCGTCCAGGGTGGTCAATTGTGCGCGGTTCATGGTGATGAAATGTCGACGTGTGAATGAACAGTCGGTCTTTGGTGCGATGAGAATTGTGAATCGAGGTCTCGCGCGGTTGGCAATTATAAATCGCTTTACAACTGGATGTACTGATCGTAAAAGCATCACCAGAGAGGGCAAAGGATAATTGATCAGGTGTCGCCCGCGACAGAAGAAGGGGAGTGACTCAGAATAAATACTCCAGGCCCTCATTTTGGGTCAGAGGCCGATCCCCGAGCGAAGAGTGATGCATGAATGTTGTTACCAGATCTGGTGTTCGTGCCACTGAGCTGAGAGCTTGGTGGGAGCGCTAATGGCCTCTGCGAGCGAGTGACAGTGGACCTTCACTGTCATCATCCCCTGACATCCTTGAAAATGCGCCCGAGCTAGTTGCTTCGCCACCGCCAAACGGGCTCAGCCTTATCAGTCATAAAAGGTAAGGGTCCATCCAAGTGCTCATCATTCACGAGTTGCTGACAGATGATGCTCCTCTTCTTCATGGCCATCCGGGTATTACTTGAACAGAAATATGTACGTTAGATTGACATCTAAGTTATCTAAATGGCACGGTCTAAAAGAGCTTATAACCCGGCATGATATGGGCATCCCAATTATCCTCAAACTCATACCCCATATGCTCACCTGCTCTCCTCACGAGTCGCTTCGCTGGACAATCACTGACAGTGGTCGACGTCGAAGTAGTCGTTGTAGGAAGAGTAGTCGTGAACGCAGTGATCCCAGCCTCTGAGCAAGCTGCGTAGTATTCCTCGGGAGAGTCGCAGTACGTAGCATAAACAGGGACCTCAGTTGGCTGGATGGTAGTGGCAGTTGGCTCTCCCTCTGCACGGGCTGCAAGAGTGTTCATCGCAGGTCGCCAGGTCGGGAAGGCTGTTGGAATGCGGAACGCAACTTCGCGCTTGAATACGGTTGAAGTTCTGGAAATGTTAGTCTGTGGCTAAGAGGAATTCACGGAAGTCTTACTCAGGGTATGGGCTGACAGTGACCGTGTTCAGTCTCGAGCAGTCAGCAAGACGGCTCTCTCGTGGAGGCTCGCCGTTCAAGCCATCAATGCCGACAAAACAGGCATCAGAAGAAGTGGTCGGTTGAACAGCATCGGACGAGGCGGTAGTCTCTGCTGCAGTTGGTGTCTCGGCACTGGACGTTTCGACTCCGACGATCTGTCCATTCTGGCATTGTTCCTCTGCATCATCACATTAGTAAAATACCGTACGGAAGCTATGAGTTCTGCATACCTTTGTAAGCCGTGAGAGTCACAGTTTCACAGCCAACAGGCTCCGACCCAAAGGTGATGTACACCTGCCCGTCAGACTCAGTCTGGCAGAAGCCTGCCTCACCAAACGACGAATCCGTCCATGAGAGACGACCCCCAGTAATTGAAAATGTCGTCGTGACAGAATCAGCTGGTGGTTCGCCCTGGGCAGCAAGTTCCTGATAGCCACTGCCAGCATAATAAATAGGCACTCCGTTCTCCAAAAGCTTTCCACCGTCGAGGTGAAAGACGGAGGCAAAGGTGCATTCGGTCGGGTTGTTGCTGCCCACGAATGTTGTATCTCGCTTCGATAGCCGACGTCGAGGGTTGACCTGGAGGATAATGGCCTCTCCAGCGGGTACGGATGCGCTCGTCGTAGTGGCAGCTGCCTCTGTCGTACTCGTGTCTTGCTCAGAAGTGGTTGTAGTCACTGAATCCAAGATGCTTGTTTCAGAAGCACTGGCGGAGAGCGTGTTGGACGAAACGCCATCAGGCTTACAAGGTCCAGCAGCAGCGTGAGCCGCTAGCACAGCGAAAACAAGACTCTTGGCAATCATGACTGAAATAGATAGTCTATCGACGCAGAATGTTTAAAGCAGACACCGCCAAAATCGCAAACTTGGGCCGTGGGGGATAAATATGGCAATCTGTACATTGTTTTTCATTTTACAAGCTCTTTTAGCGCTGACCGACCAGCCGTTGTGCCGTATTTACTCAGGGGTTCTGAGGAAACTATTGATGTTAGGCGCTTTGGCGCTGGAAACTATTGAATGGTCTAGACCTGTATCAAGCAACAAGGTCGGAATTTACTGAGCTTTGTGCCAATCGGACTCTGGAAAGGAGATTTGACGCCACTAATCGGCGCAAACCGTCCTATTGGTCAGATTCCAAGCGAGGTTACTTGTCTCCTAACAAATCATCACGCAGCCCTTGGCTCGACACGTTACGGAACAAGTACCCTCCCCATCGCGCGTGAATCAGTGAACGAGCTGGCTTCTCATTGTCAAACGCATTTGGATAAACGGTCGATATGATTCACGGCAGACTCATGTTCAGAGAATTTTTTTTCAAGTTCCTACAGAATGGTTTCTACTAATTCTCAGCCTTCTGTCTGAGGCGACTTGGGAGAGCTCATGCGTTGTAAGATCGTACAAAAGTCATCCTCATAACAATCGACTTCGACCGCGTCAACCACCCAAAGGTATAGTGCCAAGTTATCTGCCAAATTTCAGTTCATCACCCTCAATGAGCTGCTCACGCAAAATGGCAAAGCATCGCCATCTCCGCGATATTGGCGCCTGTAAAGCTGTACTCCTCGCATTGGTCCTTCATTGTCTTGCGATCGAGTATCTGAAAGACTCCAATCTCTGTGATAGTTAGAAGACACTCATCGTCGAATACCGCACCACTGATTTTAAGACAACCACTGGACCCAAGTATTCAATCTCGAGGATGTTCATATCAGCGAAAGCGTCTTGAAATCGATTGTCGACTTCAAGGGCCCTGACTGGACAACCTCCATTGTGTCTGCGCATAGCCTTACATCGTTCAGCTTACTCAACACCATGCAGTGAGGTCTGAGCCTTTATTACTGGCGTTTGTGAGACTTTCTTGTCGCAACATGCAAGGAACAACGAGCCGCCGGAATGGGGAATATCATGAGAGCTCCCACTGCGTACTGTGTTTATCGAGGTGTAGTTCAATCTCACCGAGAAGGCTTCGGACCCAATACTGCCGAGCGGCATTCGGCCGGAAGCTTTCGATACGAAACCTCGTGTTTGCGACTCTCGCGGAGCAAATACGGGAGGTGTCCCATTTCTCCAAAGTCAAAAAGGTCAATCCACGCCAAAAACAACATCCCATTGTCATCGACTCTTTCTCCGCTTCTATGCAAATTTTGATCGGACTCTGTTGTGTGCACAACGTACCAATCACTTTGTGCATGTCCCGCCTCGGACATCTTGAAACAAAACAAATCTCTCAACATACAAGCTCACCTCGGCACCTGTTCGGACACATGTCGCTACCGAGAAAGCGGAGGGAAGCCTCAGAACGAATAACCCTGAACACGAGGGCATCTAAGACGCGTCATGTTGGAAGCTCGGCGGCTAAAGTATGTATTGAGCATCTCAATCAGGCCACCTGCTCGGCGCCAACAATGATACCGAGTACATCAAGGCATTGGGGGAGTCAACCTTTGTTTATCTGATGTCCGTGTTCGGCTTTTCCCACCAAGAGTATCCGCCACAAATAGAAAACGGGGGCGTTGAACTTTTGGCTTTACGAAAGTCAATTTGCGGAGAAATAACCCAGCCGCTCGGGATGACTCTGGAAAGCGGCAGGTTGAGCTGTGGCTTGAACCAAATAACAAACAACAACAACAACAATCTCCTGTCGTTTTCTGCGGGTTACAATGGAATCAAGGGAGAGATCGACCTTGATGGAAATTTCATTGCTCAACGCAACTCCCCAACAAAAACAGCTATCGCATGAAATGCAAGTCAATACCATTCGCATTTAACCATATTAACATCTCAACTGCTAATATTGAGGAGGTGAAATGGTCTGCAATTCTTGATCACATCAGTCTCCAGCTGATCCCATGTTTGTCAATCTCGTTGTCATCGGAAACGCGTTCTGCAGCATGGATGGCCGGGCAGAGGCAGACAGACTCATGCTCGCCAACAACGGAAGTCAGACTTTTTACTGCAGCGTCACCCTGAACACTTGGTTTTCTTGACAACCAAGCACATGACAAAGATTGGCCGACACCAAAATTACGCGAACATGAACCAGAGAGGAACCTCGATTGAGAGTCGCCTATGAGTTGACTCAATCAGACTTTCCGGGGATTGGACAACTTTTGTTGTTGTTTGATAGATCGGGGCTGACCTCGGCCTTTATTTTGGTGTTGCTGACAACAACGTGCCTCGTGACATGCGACTCACGAGCGTGAAGGTTGCATTCCTGAAACAAGCGAGGGGTAGATACAAAGTGCTCTCAAAGTTTGTCCTACGAATGCTGATAAAGATCTTATATAAAATGACTGGCCCTTCCCCTGGTGAGTCCGAAATTTGTCACTACATTATAACCCTTTCCTAACTATTATCCCAACACGTTCGTTCACTCCAAGAAACATCAACAAGGTCTGTCCCAATCGATAAGTACTATCAAGCACCTGCTGTTCGCAAACTAACCTCATTTACATGAGCAGATTCCCGCCTTCCCTCAGAGTTAAAGATGCGGTTCCTTGCTGCATTCTCTCTACTTCTATCTGTTGCTTCTGCAGATAGAGTGAGTCTTACTTTCACCCTAGACCCGGGGAGAAACATGTCTTCTCTGGTTTTATATCGCATGAATGGGGCCGTTCTTATGGGGAGATGTGGTAGGAGAATTAACACCAGAGTTCCCATTGACTTTTCTGAAGTTACCGTTAATGTTGATGGTGAAGGTGCAGTACCACCATTTGGAAACTATAACGAGAAGAGCTTTGAAATAATACCCGTTACAAGCGGGAACTTCACAGTTGGGGACGTTACCTACGCAATTCATCCTAATCCTCTTTTGTCGGGAGGCCCTTCATGCAAGACAGATGTTGACTCTGTTAACAACCGCATTTCTGTTTACTGCAGAAGGTTATATTGGGATTACACAGACATCATCAGCGACATGAAGACAGCAGACACTGACTGTTTTGGTCCTTTCCCCCCATTATTGGGGGAGTTCGAGATGGACTATTACACAAAGGAAGAGAAACAAGACTATAAGAGGAAGATCGTCCTGATCCCCAAAATAAGTCGTCGTTGTAAGAAAGACGAAGAGAGGAAACCACCGCCAAACCTTGACGGTGCAGGTTAGTATAATGATTCAATTAACTGGTCGTAGCTAACATTTGTATTCAGGGTGGCCTCACCAGAGGTACTTGTTTGAGCAGATCTCAGTATGGTTGCCTCTTAAAGTCTTATTCTCTGTCATCGCTCTTGATGCTAACTAATTACAGGATGTTATGGAGTGTGGCAAGAACCACACCTGTTCTGCCTGCAGCGATAACTCGAAGGCCATCGCCTATGGATTCACGACGTTGTCGGGTTTCGGTTTCTCTTCTACAATTGGTGGAAAGGATTCGGGAATAACTATCAGTAGAGACGTAACCCATGGTTTCTCGGTGACGAGAACCTGGACAGTAGGGAATTCATATAGTTGTCCAGGCAACCCAGGTGATCAAGTCTGCGTTTGGTACAAGGTTGCCCACACTGCATGTAAGTTACAGACTTATATATACTCTATAAGAAAAATGCTAAAGAATGATATAGGGACAGTTCGAGAGCCTGATCCGCTCCCTCCCAGGACCGGTTATACGAAGCAAACTATTAATGCCGCCCCTAATCGACGGAATGAGGGTGGTGGGGTTGTATGCAGATACAACAATGAATGCAGATCAAAGGGCGACAAATACTGGGACTGCTACGGTAGGAAAGATGAACAATTTAGGTACTGTCCACCTCCTGGATACCCACCAAAATTGCATCTAGATCCAGGTCCTCTACCGCAAGACCAGGAATTTGTGGCTAGGACGATAGCCAGATTGGAGAAAAAGAAAAATATAATAGCCGACAGAGGAGAGAATGCATGGGCAGATTATGAGAGTGAGGAAAAGACGCTTCAAAATAGGATGGAGAGGGAGTATGCTGAAAAGTGGAGACATGCAATACAACAAGAGAAAGAAGAAATGGAAATAATCTTGAAGGAAGAAAAGGCGGTAGAGAAAGAAAGGAGAAAGCAAGCGCAAATAGATAAGGACAGGAAAAAATACGGGAAGGAAAGCCAGAAGGAAAAAGAGATACAAAAACAGATGGATAAGATGGGAAATATTGAGGAAGTATTATATGGTGGGATTGACTTTTAAACCTAACTATACTACTTATTATTAAAGTTTAGATACATAACTTCCCCAGTATAACAACCTCATAACACTGACACTTGTCGTAATACCACTCTCAATAGCTCCATCAACAAAACCTCTCCATCCATCGGCCCAGTCAGCGCTGGCAAAGAAGACTCTTCCATGAGGTTTCTGAAGCTCCTTGAGCCAACGACTCATAGCCGGGCCAGGTCCCCAGCAGCTCCATGTTCCTTTTGCAAGATCATCATTCATCCAGTCATGGGTGACATACGCTTCAACATTGGCATCAGGTTTGATGTGTTCCTTGAAGCTCGAGGTGATGTCTTCGCTAGCTTGTGGGTCTGCGAGATGCCCGCCATATCCAAAGCCAATGCAATATGTACCGTTGTTCTTGTTGGTATTACCGTTGTGGTCAGAGAATGCAAAGCACCACGGGGACCGCCCGTAGCCGCTTGCCATAGCGAACCAGCCAGGCTCGGTTTGCTTCAACTTGAAGTGGATCTTGGCGCCTTGGTTGATATGGCCTGCCTTGACAGCCTCTTGGCGAAGTGGCGAGAGAGGAGGGTTGAACGAGATATCTGATAAGCAGTTCCTAAATAATTGTCAGCTTTCAGGTGTAGCTACAACGAGGATGAGCGGTCCTCACAGAGGGATAGTCGAGATCACATATTTGGCTTCGATACGTCGACCGTCATTTGTAGTCAACGTTACCCCACTGCCATTCTGGTCGACCTTCTCAACGACAGTATTGAACAATAAATTTCCCCTATACTCGGACAATATCGACAGTGCCAGCGATGTCATACCACCATTTCCAAGCTTACAAAGCCCAGCACGCTCGAAAACGCCAGCCATGGAATGGCCGCCAAGTGCATACCATCGCAGCACTTCGACAAAACCACATTGCGAACCTGGCACAGAGCCAAAAGAGCTGATCATGGCATCAAACATATCCTTCTCTACCTGAGGAATATTCAACTGGTCGAGGCGATCTTTGGCGGAGAGATGCTCATACTTCTTCCATAGCGCAGGTTCGCGCAATGGATCGTGGGGATATGGCATTAGATCGTAACTGGTCAAGCCGCCAATGTCGAAGAAAGCATCCGCTACTCTCTGGACTGCTTGGTTTGTCTCTTTGGTATCAAGCTTGGTTGGACCAGCAAAACTTACAGTATAAGCTGTGTACTTAGCATCCGCTGTTCCCGCTGAGGTCTTGAGGTTGCCCTGAAGATTGTAGCGGTGAATCTCGGAGTAAACGTGCGGCTGGCCCCTAGAGTCACAGCATCAGAGCTATGTATCAGCCGTTCCACAAGTGTCTTACCAATGAACCCATGTTCCCCCCATCTCAAACTCCTCGCCCAAAGCTTTGGCTGTCCATGTTCTTCCGCCAATGCGATCGCGACCTTCGACAAGAAGAACCTTACCAGTGGTCAAACTGATGTTTCGGGCAGCAATAAGTCCAGCAAACCCTGTTCCGATGACAACAACATCGTACTTATCCAGGAGTGCCGAGTCGGGTGTACCATTGATAACCGAGTCTGTTTCAAGGCCAGTTGTGAGGCCGTTGCTGGTCCAGAGATAACCTTCTTTTGAAGTTGGCATGATGACTAGATGCGATGCTGATGCCAATGACAAGAGGAACATGTGAAGACATGCTCAGGCTCATTGATAGAAACGCGGCCATCTTAAATGCACTGGAGGTCTCATGGGTCATTTCCTGATTGAGACAAAATGTACGAGGTTGATGATAAGATGGCCGAAGTGGTCATTCCGACGTTCCGAGACTAAGAGACCTCGCACTTTATACCCATTTTGGTGCTAGACTGAAACTTGTGGCTAGTGGAGGAAATAAAACATAGGATTTCGTTCCTAAATAATAAATACTTAGGTAACTTGGTATAATCGAGCCTAAGTTTAGAATAATTTTTGCTGAGTTTATTTTAATATTCTATATTAAGGCCTGGCCTGCTGTTTTCTTACTCCTCTAGGAGATACTAGATATAAAAACCCTAAGTCACTAATATATTAATATTATAGAGTTATTATATTAAATACTACAGAAATCTACTTAATTTACTTATATAGGAGATCAGTACTTTATGTGGCTTGTATAGCCAGGTCTCCCCTTGCCTTATCCTGTAGGCCGTGACCAACTCAACGCTCGTCACAGCCGGGTCTCCTTACGCACTTGACCGAGCCAGAGGCTTCTCAAGTTCATTATTCCAAAGATCAGCCATAATGTAGCCACACTGCAATCATGTTGGATCGGCTAGTAATGACCGCGACGCACTCGACTTGAGGTAGTCATATTCTTCTCGTGTCCAGCGGTCTCATGAGTCGCTGGTGGCTTCGTGTAGAGATAGGAGGAGGTGGTACGATAGCGCCGCCTATCATGATGATCGCGAAATGTACTTGGTGAGGATGTCGTCAGGGATTCTGTGTCACCAACGTCTTCGGGAGGTGGTGCAATCTTGGTGATCGGGAAATATACTTGATGCAGATGCCGTCAGGATTATAGAGAGTTGCAAGTCTGGCTGATAAACTATATTGCATGCCTTATATATATATAAGTTTTAAGTCTAGCTAAATAAAAGAAAATAATAATAAAGTTATATTATTAAAGGTTTTTATATTATTAATATTTTTATATAAAAATAAAAAATAATATAATTATAATAATTAAGAAATATACTTAATATAAATACTATTAAGGTTATAAAGAGTTATAAGTTTAACTAAATAGAAAAAAATAATAATTAAGTTATTATTAAAGGTTTCTATATTGCAGTCTTTATATAAAAATAACAGGAGGTGGTATAATCTTAATAATTGCAAAATATACTTAATGCAGATGCCGTCAGGGTTCTGTATCGCCGATGTCTTTGCGGGGAAATACCAGGAGGTGGTATGATAGCGCCGCCCACCTTGATGATTGTGAGTCTGGCTGAATGAATGAAATTGATGATGGAGTTATTGAAGTCAACGTATCCCCGCGCCCCTACACGAATGTCTCGGCAACCACCTCCTGCTCTTTCTGTACGATATCGGCGACACAGGGATCGTCGACGATATAATGACATCATCATTCATACCACCTTCTCCTAGAGGAGTAAGAAAACGGCAGGCCAGGTCCTGATATAGGATACTAGAATAAACTCAGCAAAAGTTGTCCTAAACTTAAGATAGATTTATAGAATATCAGAATAACTTAGTAAAAGTTATCCTAAACTTAGGCTAGATTATACCAAGTTATCTTAGTAATATCAAAATAAGTTTAGCCTGGTCATCCAAACATTGTTTCCAATTTCTTCTCCGATATGATATTTATCCAGTGGAAGCTCGATGTCGCTGAGTTGTCGTTCTGGATTGCCGGCATCATGTCCAGACGTGCCCAAACCTCCTCCAGTATAACCATGGCATTTCCAATTGGCCCCAAACGGACAGCCGCATACATCTTGTGAATCCGCTGTCGAACAAATGTTCGCATCCGAAGTGTTTCCAATCTCTTTGGTCCTTCATCTTCTCCCCTTGGTGGGATGGGCCCCAGGACACTTCCAGCGATCAGTAGTGACAGAAGCTGTATCGATATTGTCCCTGAGTCATCTGGAATCTTTTCCAGTATTTCTAAGATGCTGAATGCCAGTCCCATAATTAGGTGTGTCTTTTCATCACCACGATCCAAATCAATAGCACTATCTGGTCTCTCCCCTGTCCTTGTTAATTCTGGGAATGCAGAATAAAGCTCTAGCAGGGCTGCCATGCGATAACAGCGAGAAATAGCCAGCAAGTGATCAGACGTTGTACATGGATCTCCAATGTCGTCAATAAGTGCAAGGGAGGGCAGCCGATACCTCAAGATCTCACGTTCAAGACTAGTTGCTTTGGCAAGTAGTTCAGCGTACAAGGCCCTTCGATGGATCTCTCCAGATTCAAAAACCCACAACCTCTTCAGGGCCTGGTTATTCCGCACCAGCGTCAGCGTCTTTGCAAGAAACACAAAAATGGGCGTTGCAACGCCAGTCCATGGACAAGGCTGGATGAGTGCTGGGGGGTGAGGGTCACAAAACATGGTGAGATGTGATAAGCCTTCGTATTGCTGGTCGAAGAGCGCTGAGCTCATAGCTTCCCAATATACCATGGATGAGACCACAAATATTTGTCTTCTCGTCATTTTTCTTCTTCTATGGATATCTGTCAGGTTGTTTAACGATATCCATGACCTGAATAATTGACGTGACCCATGGAGATGCGGCAGACCAGTTGCAGATACATCATGCCAAGCCTAAGGAATTAACATGTCAGTTCTGATGAGGTCCAAAGAGCAGATATACTTACCGCAGTCATGCCCAAGAATATAATGCTCAAGAGCAAGTCATCCGAAACATTTAGAATCTTGTCCCGAGATACCAAGGCCGCAGGCTGGTTGTCATCCACTTCGCTTTCGTTTCTCGTAGGAAGCTCAGACAATTCATGTGAAAGGTGTGACATTGCCTCGGTCTGGAACTCTAGTGGAATACTGCTGCTGCTTTTGTCGCCGTGGTACAAATGAGCTGCTGACATGCTCAACACGCAACCAAAGAGTAGGGGGGAGTCGGCCATCATTCTGGCAACTTCTGATCGGAACGGGTTATTCGCCGAGTCGAAGGATGAGTTGAAATGGCAAACCGTGGTAAAGTAGTGATCCAGGATGAGTGATGCTTGTAGAGTTGGGGTGTAGGAGGTCAGGCAAAGAGAGTCATCATGTAAGGCATTGAGCGCGAGGGGAAATTCCTCATCGGCCTGGACATCGTCGCACAACGTCGAGAGCTGGCCTGAATTCAACGTCGAGGGTGGTTGCATTTCTAACATGTCCTCTAAGTTCTCCCTGGCATCAAATACACTCGAATTAGAACCTTGCGTGAAAGGACCAGGTTCTTGTACTTCATCGTCATTGTTGTTCTGAGTCTCGACGCTTCCAGGGTTTGATTTCGGCTGCATCAAGATTGATAAATTTCCGGCACCTGAGTCGAAACAAGGAAAGGGGTTACCCGCAGTCGGTGACGAGTTAACCATGTGCCTCTCATACTTCGCTGACCACTTCACAGGCTTATAATAGCCGGGACATTCGACACCGATTTTGGCGCACCTCTTACATCCTGGCAGCTGTTCATCGCATTTCACCTTCTTTTCTCAAAAGTTAGTCTTGTAATGGACTTCTCGTTGCGACAAGACTGCGACTCACGCGTCTCTTGCAGGTAGAACAGCCAGCTAGACAACCGTATTAGCCAAGGCTCTCATATTGCCGAGGGATGTACCGACTCCGTGCTTTCACCTTCTTACTGCGGCATCTTTTTGGCTCGTCGGTCATGGTCACAGCCAGAGCCCTGCTGCATTTACAGAGTGATGATGAAAATTACATCTCGGAAACGTTGTCTTAGAAGAACCCCTTTCAGGGCCTAAACGAGCTTGCTACCCCGCATTCGGTTCCGGGGAAGAGGTTCCACCGAGATAATGCTTCCAGGACATGCTTGATTTGGCAAAGTTAACCGGAGCACAAAGGCAGTGATTGGTTGCCGGACTTGTTATCGAAGATCTGCCCGAGCGACTCCACTTTCTTATCGCTCACCGAGACAAGTAATTGAAATCCACCCAGAATAAACTCGGCCTTGGCTTAATCCTCTCCCAGGCTGTATTTATTTTATATTTACCTAGACGATATGGAACCATTCCTATTCAGTAAGACTCAAATTAATTGAAATTTAAATCTCGAAGTAATGAAAAGCCACACTATTATAGAGTACAGTAAAGTAAAGCTTCAACAGAGCGTAATACTGTCTTACCCTAAACAGTTATGATTTTTGAGTATATCCTATATAATTGTATCTATCATAATAAGTAGTTTAATACTTCGTATTTTCTGAGTACTAATAACTGTATGTCTCTGTTTTAATATAATCAGTTTGCTTTTATTCTGTTAGGGACCTCTAAGGCTCAAACCTCTGAGGTGCAAATAGAAGCAATAGAACTTCAAAAGATGTCAGTTTGATGACAGATAACAGATAACAGATAACAGATAAGTTTATCTGGATGAAGATAAGATAAGAAGGCCCTTTCTGACATCCCAACAAGGTTAGAGCCACACAATCTCTTCCGCCCTAAATCAACTTGCATCCACTTTGAGAAGTGTAAATAAGAGTGTTTAATACGGAGTACATTGATCCTATTCAGCAAATAACTGCCAGGCTCTCACAGCTCTATCTTATTTTTACAGTCATAATCCTGATGCATATACCTGGAAGGCCATTGAAGAAGTAAATAAACCCGTGCAGCAGCTAGCATGTTTCATTGCACGGGGGACAGGAGAGCTGAAATAAATATCTCAGCCCGGCATCTCGGCACGCTCGTTGCGGGCCTGTAATATAAACAGGGCGCCACGACGGGCTCGTATTCCGAATGCGGTCAAAGCTAGGCGGAATTACAGCTGTCTCTCACAAGAGTCCCAGTGCTTGACTGTCCTCACAAGGCGGAATACGGATATCTCGGGATATGCCAACAGTCTCCTGCATAGAGCTGAATGACAACTGCGAAAGTACATAACGAAGCTAAGAGCGCCATCAAACAAACAATGTCTTGGCATCTTCTGCACAGTAACTTTGTTCTAGCTAGCAACGACGGATTACCATGAAGCTATATGGTTTGTTTCTTGCCGGCTTGGCTTCTTTAGCCGTTGCAGCAGATGTCACACTCACAAGCTCAGGTTGTGCCGACGCATCAGGCTTCGAAAAGTGCCAGGCATCTGCGAACAAAGATACAAGCAGCTGCATTGCTCAAGCTCGCCACGACAACAGCCAGGTAGAACTCCTCGCATGCGGCTGCCAGGACTACGTCGACAACTTCAACTGCTACGCGGCTTTCTGCTGGAACAGGGTCTGGGAATGCGAGTACCAGGAGTACATGGTTTCATATTTCATGAACTGCAATATTGCCAAGCAACCGGTTCCCTACTTCCCCGCTCCCAAGAATGCGCCTGGAGCTTGCTCTTGTAACGTTGGACAAGTCTATCTCAACATCCAGGATGTCATTCAGCAGACGGCGACGTGCTCGAACGCTGCCGATTCGGGCGATGCGGGAAACAATCTGCAGCAAATTGAGGGCTGTAACTGCTGTGAAATCAGCGGAGCTCTATCAAGGCATGCTGTACCTCTTTGAGTTATTGAGTCATCGACACTAACATGCAATAGTATCGTAGAGATCTGCCCCAAGACGGACCCCAACCTCATCGGCCTGAAACAAATCTCCACCCTCGAGTCCGAGCTCAACGTCGACTATAAATCTTGCGGGTCATACATGGAGACGTACGATTGTTCGTCTAAACTCTCGTATTCTCTGGAGGGCGTTAGCACGTACTACAGGCCTGATGATCCCCTCAAGACCGGTACTGCCACCTTGAGCAACAACCCAGGCTCTGTCACGGCACCGGCCAGTGGAACGGTGTTCTCGTATACCAACGGAGGTGATGGAACCGTCTATACCATTACTGCTGCTGGTGTCGGCAAGGACAGTTCTGATAGTAAGGGCAGCTCTGATAGTGATGGCAGTTCAGATTCAAGCGGCGATTCAACGAGCGCCACTGGCACTGCGACTGCGGATAGCAGCAAATCTACTGAGAGCTCGAAGAAGAATGGAGCTGAAAAGTTGGCTACTGGAAGCGTCTTAGTGATTGGAGTGACACTGGCCATGACCTTGGTGTCGATTTACTAGCTTTGGACCTTATGGGGTAGACTCATCGCTCCAACATACAACTAGTA
This sequence comes from Fusarium chuoi, assembly GCA_022627125.1. Classification (NCBI taxonomy): domain Eukaryota; kingdom Fungi; phylum Ascomycota; class Sordariomycetes; order Hypocreales; family Nectriaceae; genus Fusarium; species Fusarium chuoi. The sequence continues at coordinate 258,325 of JAJALE010000864.1, read as the reverse complement.
AGATAGCGATGAGCCATGACTACACAGGAGGACTACACCCATGATTAATCGCTGGCAAGGAAGAGTAATGGAAGAAGATCTTGAGCGAATGATCATGTTGGAGTAACATAATAGCATCGATTATCATTACATAAGAAATAAGATCGCCGGGCTTCGGCATTACCAACATTTGTCCTTATGAAACCCCCAACAATACCTTACAAAGAAAAGTTCAAAGTCTGAAATGTGTTGCAAACCTCCTCCAAGAAATACTGCACCCTCTCCTCCTCAAACAAATGCGCCCTTGCAATAATCGTGACCTTCAAGCTCATCCCGTCAGGCTCAACCTCTCCCGCTATCGCCAAATCATACAGTGGCTCATCCTTCCTGAGCTCAACATGCTTCGACAAGACTCCCATCTCAACACGCTGCTGTTCCACTTCACTCTCGGGATGATACTCAAAGTTATGATACGTAACACAGTATGCGAAATTTGTGGTGGAGTCTGGCCAGTCTGTGCAGTTGCTCTTGATCTCCTCGAAGCCGAGGGTCTCGAATGGTAAGCTTCGTAGGTATTGATCTTGCATGTCGCGAAGCATCTGGTGATGATTCTCGTCTGTACCAATGTGTGCGCGGACAGGGACGGCATTCGTGCAAGGGCCGATGATGTCCTGGCAATTGACAGGGAGGCCCTGGCGACCTGAGACAATGCGACCGAAGACAACGTCGCTGGAACCGGACTCCTTCGAGAGCACCAAAGCACATGCAGAGTTGAAGACCGTCGCCTGCGTGGCGATGCTGCTGCGGATAGCTTGGCTTGGAACGCTGACGACCTTTGACAAATGCAAAGCCTTCGAGGGTGATACCGTCTCACGACTAGCCATGTTGCTCGTATCGCTCAAGACAGTCATGGGACCGTTTCCAATCACGTCACGCCAGAACTCAAAACCCTTCTCTTGGCTATTGGCAGTGTACTCCATGTACCGTCTGAATTGCGTCGGTGGAAGAAGCGACATCCCGTTGAAGAGGATGTGCAGGTTACGCACGATAGGCTCCAGACTCAGACCATCGTACAAAGCGTGCGACAGTCGCAGTAGTACCCGTACTGAAGATGACTGCTTGAGAATAGCGATGCGTATCAACGACTCTCCAAGACGAATAGGATCCTGTGCATGCTCATCCAGGAAATCGTTGGTCGCTGTATTGACGTTTTGATTGGTGACAATTGTCTCAATTGGCACGTCGAGATGCTTCAGAACCACTTGGTATAGCTGGCCTGAAGCTAGCACAAAGACTGTTCTGAACATGTCGATGTGCTGAACTAGGGAATGGCAAGCATTGACGAGAGTGGGAGGGTCTGAGTCCACTGGGAAGTCAATGTAGAAGGGCGTGAGAGGTCGTGGGGACCCGGTCCCGGGACTGAAAAGGAATGATTTTTGCATCTGCGTGCTTTGGTACATGTCCTGAATTGACTCCAATGAGACGTTGAGCTGTGAGCAAATCTCTCGTTGAATAAAGTCTTGCGGATCCTCGAGTGAGAGAAGCTCAAACGGGTTGTAGTCGTCAACATGAACCTCTTCATTGCCAGTCCCTGAACCAGTCGACTCAAGCTTCTTGGAAAGCTGGAACAAAACGGGGTAGTCGAAAATATCCTTGACCACTATCGTAGTATCCAATCGGCGAGCAAGCCTCATCGCCAGCTTTGTCGCCATCATCGAGTGTCCACCAAGGTCAAAGAAGTTATCAGTGATACCAACTTCGATTCCAAGAAGCTTGGAAGCCTCGTCACACAAGATGATCTCAGTCTCAGTCCGAGGAGCGACACGGGCTGACCAGCCTTGCTTGTCTTGACTATTCGTCAAGGTGGTGCGTGAAGCAAGTCCTTCACGAACGACGACGGCAAGATTGGCAAAGACGGGATTGTCAAAGACGTCTTTGACAGTGACGCGAACGTTGAATCGCTGCTCAACCCGTGAGATGAGCTTCGTGGCCAAGAGAGAATGTCCGCCGAGTTTGAAGAAGTCATCAGAGATGTCAACCTTCATTCCAAACGTCGCAGTCGCCTCATCGCAAAGTATGGCCTCGATGTCGCTGATGGGCACCGCTTGTGCAGGCAGTGCGGTCTGCTGCTTGGGTATAATCCGAGCCTGACGTGCAAGTTCCTTCCTGTCGACCTTGCCATTGGGATTGAGAGGCATTTGATCCAAGACCACTATGCTAGAGGGGATCATGTACGATGGAAGCAAAGACTGCAGGCGCTCACGGACTTGAAGCGCTGCACGGCGTCTCTGAAGGCCCTGCAGCGGACGATTGGCAAGGGTCGCTGAGCTCCGGAGGTGATTGTCGATCGGGAACTTGATCAGCGTGCGACGAGTGTCTGGAAGCGATGGGAGGTGATGGAAGACAGCATCGAGGGCACCGCTCTGGGACCACTGGCGCGCTGCGCTGACCTCCAAGCGGAACCCAGCCTCTTCAGCGAGTCGGTGAAGGTCAGGAACAGAGAGAGATGCACGACTCTCAGCATCAGAGCGAACTGCTGAGATCCAAGCCGCACCATCAAGCTTGGACTCTTCTTCAGCCTCGAGGGACTCAACGATCTGTCGTTCGAAGACGGTCTTGGCGAAGGGGATGTTGCTGATGGCCACGGTAGATGAGCCCTTCGACCGTCGCAGGAACTGTAAGAGAGACATGCGATTCATACGTGATGCGCCAAAGTCGACCCAAGAACCCTTCTCAATTGTATGCACAGGTACTGAGTCGCCATCGCGTATGTGCACCACAGCCGCATAACGATATGCACTAAGCTCATTGGTAGCATGTATGTTCTTCGGCAGAATCTCAACATGATGAACCAGATCGGGGAAGCGATCTTGAAGTGTTGTAAAGAACGCCGGCTCGACAAGCAACTCCTCCTCGCGCTCCTCCAACTCAGCCATCTTCTGCCTAACAGAATCTTTCGTCGCAGTGTCACCTAGCGTCCTGATAGCCCGGGCAGCGAGGAAGTGCTTGTTGGTAGCGTTGGTTCGCATGTCGCCAAAGAACAGCCGCTTCACACCGGGGAGATGGATCAGGGTGTCTGCCACTTGGGCCAGGTACTCTGGTGAAGGGAAGTACTGCGCGACTGAGTTGATCACCACGAGATCTGGGTGAAGATCAGTCAATTGGCTGATGTCCTGGGCTGTGCCGACGTGGACCTCAGCCTTGCCTGCGAGAGATGGGACGGACTTGATGACGGTGTTGGTGAATGCGGCGGCTGACTTGGATGGCTCAAGACCTCTGTAGCTCTGAAGTCCGTCGCCGAGGTTGAACAAGATCATGCCGCTACCTGTTCCAACCTCAAGGACATGGCCTGGAGCCTGACCATCACGGAGCGTCTTGATAGTGTCATCAAGCCACTCCTGCATCTCCACCTTGTCAATCTCACTCCCATCATACATAGACGTCCAGCCCTTGAAGTCCTTTCCAATAGTAGATGGATCGATGTCCCCAATATCGGCATACATCTCAGTCTCGAAATGATCCTGCCATCCCTCAACCTGGTTATCATTCGCGTCACCCTCCAAAGAATGATCGTGATCAAGGACAACAAAGCCAACCAAGTCTGCTTTCTCACCATCATCCTTCTGCACGACGACAGCAGCGTCGCGGACAGAGCCGTGACTGAGCATGGCAGCTTCTACCTCCGCTGACTCGATAAGGTTGCCGCGGATCTTGAACTGCGTGTCCATGCGGCCGAAGAACTCGATAAGGCCGTCGCCTACTCTGTAACGCACGCGGTCGCCAGTGCGATAGGCTCTCACTCGCTGACCATCGACTTCAATATGGATGAAGCGGTTCTCGTTGAGCGCTGGGTCGAAATAGCCTCGCGCAAGACCATCGCCGGTGACAACAAGTTCTCCCATGACACCAACGCCAACAAGCTGCTGATTCAAGTCTGTGACGTAAGCTCCAGAGTTGTTGACAGCTCGCCCGATAGGAACACCGTTGATGAACGAGTCACCAACAGCGATAGGATACCTTGTACTCATGATTCCATTCTCCGTTGGTCCATACCCATTATAGCATTGGCCCCGCACAAGACTCTGCGCCTCAATCGCATCTTGTCCATCGAAGCGATCTCCAGCAGCCATGAGGAAGTCGAGTCCCCTCAACGCATCGCGCGCATCAGTGAGATACAGCTTCAGCAACGCAGGCGCCATGCATGCAGCATTGATTTGCTCCTTGCGAAACACGTCTTGAAGCGCTTTGACGTCGAGAGTAGTCATGTAGTCAATGCAGACTAACGTTCCGCCGTTGAGGAGTGTGAAGAAGATCTCGTAGGTGGCGCCGTCAAAGGCAATGTTGAACATGTGGCCTGAGCGAGGTTGGACTGGGAAGTCGGGGATGATGTTGCTTGTCATGAGACGGACGATGACGCGGTGCTCTACCATGACACCCTTGGGTCGACCAGTTGAGCCGGAAGTGAAGAGGACATACGCAAGACTTGTCGCGGTGGGATTTGACTTCTCGACATAAGTATTTCCATTGAGATCCTTGGTGTCGCAACGCTCTATGGCATCAACGATACGCATGAACTCCAAGTCCGGTAGGTTAAGCTCTGGAACGGGGACATCTGAACCTAGAAGCACTATCGTCTGTCCAGGGATAGAAGAAAGAATGTCTTTCAGGCGAGCAGAGGGAGACTTGACGTCGAATGGTAGATAAGCCAAGTTCGCCTTGAGGATACCAATGATGGCAACAATCGCTTCGCATGAGCGAGGTGCTAACACTCCGACCAAAGTCTCAGCTGGCATGCCCTGTCGACGGAGCCTTGCCGCAAGCCGATCAGACTGGCGGTCTAACTCAGAATAAGTAAGACGAGACGACGAGTCCACGACGGCGAGAGAGTCTGGGTAAGCAGCGACTTGCGTGCGAAAGATGTCGACCAAGCTTGCGTCTCTTGGATACTCAACCTTCTTGATCCTGAGTAAATCCAAGCGACGCAATTCCTCAATCCCATCCGTAAGAGGAAGCACCGAGATCGGAACCTTTGGCTTCTCAAGACCATTACGCAGAATCTGGAAGAACACGCTCACCACATTCTCAACAGTCTCAGGCTTAAACAAATCCGTCGCAAAGTTACAACTTCCCTTGAGACCATCAGCCTCTTGGAAAAGATGGAACTCGATATCGAACCGTGTATACGCCTTGCTAGCAACAACCTCCGACTCAAGACCCTGAAGCTCAAACCTCCCAAGATCCTTCTGTGAGTGAACCGCAAAGATGAGTTGCGCAAGCGGTGTTCGCGAATGATCTCGTGAACCGGGCAGCATGGTTGACACGACGCGTTCAAAAGGGACGTCTTCGTTCTCAAATGCCGCGGTGGTAGTAGCTCGGACTTGAGAGACTAAGGAACCAAAGGTATCTTGGTCATCAACGGTGATGCGCATGCACTGAGTATTGACGAAGAAGCCAATGATGTTATCTAGTTCCCATCTGTTGCGGTTCGCAATGGGTGTGCCGATGACAGCGTCGTCAACGCCAGTGAGACGATAGTGCGCCGCGCGGAAGGCAGCCAGTAGCACGGCGAACGAAGTGGTGTTGTTCTCGTTGCAGAACTCACGTAGGTTCTGGTACAGCTGCCCATCGATAGAGACTGGCACGACGCCTGCTTCGCCTGATAGAAGAGCCGGACGAGGGAAGTCGGTGGGTAACTTAGCCGGTGAACAGTCAGCAAGTTGCTTCTTCCAGTAGTCAAGCTGCTTCTCGTGTTCTAGGGCTTGAGCCTCTTGCTTCTGCCACTGCGCGAAGTCGCTGTACTGGATGGGGAGAGGGTTCATAGCTGAAGCGAGATCACGGCCTTGGAGAGCGGCAGCGTAAAGTTGGCTCAGATCGTGGCGGAGAACGTCGATTGACCAGCCGTCGGAGACGATGTGGTGCATGGCGATGGAGAGGACGTAGTCGGTGTCGTTTAGGCGGATGAGGAGTGCTCTCCAACCCGCTTCAGAGGTGAGATCGAATGGAGTGGTCTGCTCTTGTTTCAGCAGGTCGAGGTAGTCACTATCTGGCGCATCGACGACCCTCAATTTCTTGGAGAGGGTCTGGTGAATGATCTGTACACCCGCACCGTCGCGATCCTCAAAGGTAGTTCGCAGAGTCTCGTGGCGCTGCTACAAGGCCATCAGAGACCGACTCAGTGCATCGATGTCTACCATTCCTCGCATGCGCACAGCGTAAGGGATAAGATACCATAGAGCGCCGACCTCTAGCTGATCCAGGAACCAGAGTCGACCTTGAGAGTAAGACTGCTCGACAGGCCCGTTGCGAGTTGTCGTTGGGATAAGAGCGTACGGCAATGCGCTGCCGTTGACAATAGCCTCAAGACCAGCGAGAGTGGGGTTCTGGTAGATGTCCGAGACCTTGAGATCTATTCCTGCTGACCTTGCCATGTTGACAATCTTGATGGCCGTGATTGAGTGGCCGCCTAGCTCAAAAAAGGTCGATCCAATGTTGGTAGCGCCAGGCTCAAGACCCAAGCACTGACACCAAACTTCTTCCAGCTTGGATTGGCTGCCGGTTGTTGGGGAGCTCAATTGAGATGGGCGGGAGCTGGTTCCTTGGAGTTGTTGAGCCAACATGTCGCGACCGATAGAGCGAAGCTTTCGTCTGTCGACCTTGCCAGTCGCCGTACGAGGAAGATTCTGCATGCTGATGTAGCACGATGGAATGGAATGGCGAGGAAGAACATGCTCCAGTTTCAAACTCATGGCCTTGGTCGCAGCCAGATCCAAGATGGTGGCATCTCCTACAGACTCGGTTGCTTCAGAAGCGATCAAGAAGGCAACGAGAACAGTGCTCGTAGGCGAGTGCGACGGTTTGACAGCTTCGACGACAATCGACATGTCGTCAGGCAATTGTTGTCGGAGATGAGTCTCTACAGCCCCAAGCTCAACACGCTGTCCTCTGATCTTGACCTGCGAGTCCATGCGACCAAGACAAACAACAGTACCATCAGATACATAGCGCGCAAGATCGCCAGTTCTGTAGAACTTGATTCCATTTGGTAGCTCTTTGAAGGGATACCAGTTTGGAACTGTCGAAAAGAAAGGTGACTTTTCTGTTGGTGGAGGAATAATGTAGTCGCGCGCGATGCCTGGACTCTCAATCACGAGCTCGCCGATTGCCCCGATCGGAACCAAACGATTCGGATCGCTGGGATCAATGATCCAAGAGTGCGCGCCCACTGAGTGGCCGATGTTGTTCGGATCAGCGCCTGATGAACTAATCTTGCCAACGAAGCAGATTGAAGAACTCTCGCTCTGGCCGTAGCCATCCAAGAGTTGAACGCGAGGCGCCCAAATGGCGTTGACAGACGGGGACATCTGCTCACCGACAAGCACCAAAGTCTTGAGCCCAGGAACATCATCTGGCTGAAACGTGCCCATGTACGAAGGAGTTGTCATCATCCAATTGACGTTTGCCCGATTGACAAAAGCAGGGACATTGTTCATACGATCGTCATCAGAGGGTATACACACGCAGCCGCCGTGGATCAACGTCGTCATGATCTCAAGAAGACACGCGCCAAATGCATGAGATCCGAATTGAAGAGCGCGCGTGTCGTTGTTGATACCAAGAGCAGAGCCGAATCTGAGGGCACAGGATGAAAAGGCTCGATGCTCGATCATGATGCCCTTTGGATCCCCAGTGCTACCGGATGTGAAGATCACATAGGCCAAGTCCTCCGAAGTAACATTGGCTAGAGTAAGATCTGGTTTCAAGGCGCAAGTGCAAAGGAATGATTGAACAAGGTCATCTTCAACAACAATGCAGCGCTCGATAATACCTTGCACCTTGCTCCTGTATAGCCTGGAAGTCAACGCAACAGTAGCGCCAGTCTGCCCAACGACCTGCGCGACTCTAGCAGGAGGATCATTCGGGTCAATGAGCGTAAAAGCATGACCGGCTTTCATGACTGCGAGCATCGAAGCGACAACCCACTTGGACTTCTCAAAGTAAATCGGGAGTATCGCGTGCTTTTGGTCAGGGGTGCTGAACTTGATGAGCGCTGCTAGACGGGAGGTGATGTTGTCGAGTTCAGAGTATGTCCATTCTCCGTCCCAAGCGCAGATCGCGACTTTGCTTGGAGATATAGAGGCTGCTTTGAGCATCTCTTTGTGGATGAGGGTGGTTTGGGAAGGGTAGGGGTGTGAGTTCCAGCTCTGGATCTCAGCTTGATCCTCTGGCGTCAAGATGTCGAGCTCACCCGCAGATGGTAGCTTATCAGGGGAGACTCGTATGCGCTTGACCAAGTGGCCTAGTTGTCGCAAGAGGCGAGCTATTTGCTGGGAGTCGATGAGACCCTTGCCATATCTGGCAATGATGGAAAGTCCATCACTAGCCATCTGGCAGTGGAGTAGCAGAGCGCGATTGGCGCATGGCATGAAGAGCTCAGACTCTCCAGTCTTTTGGAGAATCTCACAAGTAGAGGATTGCTCATCGTCGCCCTCGGTGACTAACAGAACAGTCTGGAATCCGCATGCAGCAACGCCATCATCCCCAGTGGAAGCGATACTGCGAAGACCGACATCTGCAAACTGGCGGATATCATCATCGTTGGCATTAACTGCGCCGATGATATCTGAGAGAGAATGATCGTAGGCGCAGTGTACGCGGAAAGGCACAACGGTCCGTGTCGGACCATTTACCAACAGCTGCTGTTGCTCTGTCACCACGCCAAACAGCGCCTCTTGGGAGTGCGTGTAACGTGACAAGAGAATCGCAAGCGCGGTGCGGCAGATAGCTGCACTGGGCCAAGTTGATTGAGCCGAGGCTGTGAAAGTGATGCGATGTTCGGACTTTGCATTGGGGTAGGGAACAGCCAAAGGGGAAGTCAAGTGCGGAAACGCCGAAGCATTTAGATCACTCAAGTAATTCTTCCAATACTGAGTTGCAGGATGAAGGCCCTCAGTTTCAGGAGTTTTGGACCCATCAGTAGGAGTCAACGACAGACCATCATCCTCAGGGTCAGAAGACTCGGGCGTGTAGGGTCTGTTCGAGAGTTCACCATGCCCATGCGTGTAAGCTTTCAGAACTCTTTCGAGGATCCGTTCTTGAAAGCATGTATCCACGAGAGCATGGCTAAAAGTCCAGATGAGGATCTTCTTCTTCTGAATAGGGTCGTCAAGAAGAACGAATCTGTTGCAGCGAGGTCCAGAAGCCGCTGCTGCTGCTTCATCCTTCACAACAGCATCTTTCTGATCAGCAGATGTACTAAACATCCACGAGAAGACGAAGCTGTCCTTCAAGATGACCTGATACGTTTCTCCACTTGAGGAAGTAAAGGCACAGGTCCTCAGAGCAGGGATTCGGTGGATGGTATCTTTCCAAGCAGCAGCCAACTTTGAGATGTCAATGTCATTGCTGATCTCATAAGCAACATGCCCAATGGATCGTTGCTTTTCACTGCCAGCGCAGTCGATAACATCTTGCTGGAACGCTGTGCTGGGGAGGATATTCTCGATTCTATCACGGCCTAGACCGAGAGAACAAGAGACTTCCTCGACAAGAGTGTCGGTGTGACTTGCATCGTCACTGCGCAGCAACAAAGGCATGACTGGCGTACCACTCTTGGTGTTGAGTGATGTCATGTTGAATGTAAGAGAAGTGTTTGAAAATGAAGGATTGTCCGACTGTGTAACATGGGGGTTCGGGCAAGGCAATATGGTTGAATAGGCAATAAGAATCTCTCATCAAAGTCACAGCTCGTATAAGCTGATAGGACAAAATGCTACAGAATCGTTGGGTGAGTCAATGTCAATCTTTCTGTATATACCTCACCTGCAGGAATGCAGCGCAGCATGCAGCAATTCTCGTGTTGGCACCATATCTCAACCAAAATTACGTGCTCCTTACCAAAGAGGCACATCGTCATCCCACCATGAGCATCCCATGTCTAAGACCCTCGATGCTTCCATCATGAGGTGTCATCAAAAAGATCCTGCAAGGCATATTCTGTCTCAGCCAGCCTCACCCGCCGTCATTTCTCAACAGCATCACAGCCTGCCAATCCTTCATATGATTCAGATCCTGATCCTTCAATTGGCCGGCTGCACTGATTGGCTACCGCGGGCTGTTCTGCAGGGAGATTGATAATCGGTGTTTGTGGCGCTGACCTGCATGAGTAGGCCTTACTCTCTCGGGTGAATCCTACAGCCCGCGGGAGGGAGGGGGCGGGAAAGACAGGCCAATCAGTCTGAGATTGCAATCTGCATGCAGCACTATCCCGTGTCTCGGTAGTACGCGGGTTAAGAGGCTATGCGAGCCGGGCAGTTGCCGGTAGTGGTCAATTGCCGGATTAAGTAGTCTGCTTAGCAGTTGAGAGGGTGATGTCTTGTTGGGAGGTAAGATGATAGAGGGCCAAGATGCTATTTACGGTTTGACTAAGTAATTACAAATGAATTCACGAAAATAGTAATAGTAGCCGAGAATGATTCCAGCTGTCTTGTGGAGCAAGGCGCTCAATGCAAGTATCAGCTGTCAGGTCTATCAACCCAAAATAACACTCTTAGAAACACAGTTCATGCAGCGGACCAACTACCCACATAGTGCCCGGGCCAGATATCCAAGGATTATCCTTTGACATCCTGTATAGCAAATGCCCTCCTTTCTCTTCACTTCACTGCCTCGAAAACAGAACAAGACCGTAAGCACAACACCCACTTACAAGTCGGAGTCTTTGCCCTGCACCCAATCTTTTTCTCAAACGCGTTACCATTAGCAAGCGCCATGACATCCCAAGAACACCCAAACTGGCTCACGGCCCTCCTGGCCGACACAAGGCCGCCCCCAAAGCTGTTCGCCTGGTCTCCCGCCAACATCCAGCCAAAGCTAGATGAAGGCATTGACATGGGAAGTTCCAACAGCGATGAGGAGTACGACAACGATGCCTGTGTCTGTCCATCAACAGATTCTGATCAGCGTATTTACATCATTGGTCCTGGGAACATCGGCCGACTTTACGCAACTCACATGGCTCGTCATCCCAATTCCCTTCCCATTACGCTCGTGGTTCATCGAAAAGAACTGTTATCGCAGTGGGTAGCATGTGAAGGCGTCGGCCTCGCAGACCTAACAAGTGGCAAGCTCTTCCTCAACAAAGGCTTCACCGTTGAGTGGTGGACCGAAACAAGGCCTCACTACGGTCCTGTAAAAGAAGTTGCAGACGGGAAGAAACTTCACAACGTCTTCATCTCCACAAAAGCAGAAGCTGGATTAGCTGAAGCAGATCGCATTCGCCGATATCTGGGAAGATGCAGTTCCGTCGTCTTTGCCCAGAACGGCGTTTGCAGACTCTGGCCTCCCCACGGTCCTTTATACATCTCTCATCGATACCCAAGCGGCGATATTCCAACTTTCTCCGCGTGCGTCGTGAGTCATGGGGTTGCATCAGCAGGTCCTTTCCTGAGCGTCCATGCGGCTCCGGCTGACGCATACATCGGACCTGTGTTCTGGGCATCTGATCCCGAGTCGCCGTGGAGGCAACCATCGGATGACTTCTTTATCCGGCATATTGCTACGACGCCGCTTGTCAACACGAAGCAAGTGTCTTCGGGTGAGATCTGGCTCCTTCAGTTGGAGAAGTTGGTCATGAATGCGGCGATCAATCCACTTACGTCTTTACTGCGATGCAAAACGGGGGAGTTGTTCACATCCTATGACTCTGATGATCCTTTGGCACTGGTGATTGATAAGCTCCTCTGGCAAACAAGTGCTGTTATCCAAGGTCTTATTGATCATGACACGAGTCACAGTGTAATCACTTCCTACACTGAACAGACGTCACGACTCGGGACGAGCTGCAGCGTCCTTAAGATCCGAAAGAAGTTGACGGAGAGGTTCTCACAACCCATCTTGAAGGCAAGGTTATATGCATTCGGTCTCAAGATATTTGAGCATCGTAGCTCTATGCTGCAGGACATAGAGGCTGGGAGGAAGACCGAGATTCGGGATTTTAACGGTTGGATTGTAGACATGGCTTGTTTCTTGGGTACGGGTTTAGATGTCAGCGTGCACAGTGGGTTGACTGGGCTAATTGAGCGCTGTGAGCGCTTGGATAAGGTGGAGCTTGGTAGAGCATTGTTGTAATACAGGGTAGATTAGGCCTAAACTATGGGAAATATGGTAATATTGTTACTGAACTGAATTTTCAACATGCGAGATTAATCATAATTATTGTTTTGTAACCTCATTAGCGCTAATTTCTATATTCTTATCTAATACGTATATCTCACTAGCAATGGCGCTGAACAGATTTGCCGATTGACAATGAGTCGGCGTTGCGTTCAATACTACGGCTTTCCCAAAATAGACAAGCAGTAAAGCACTGATCAAATCCTTACCTCACATCAGCTAGGGACTGCCTCGTATTCCCAATCGGGCATTATACGAGCGGCAATCGACATGTCATCCGCAACTCAAACATGCATGTCACATCATACCCACACGCCAATCTGCGACCTGTCTTAAACAAAAGATGGGTCGTCAAATCTGCTGCCAGGGATAGCCACGGAGTAAAACGGAAAATTCCGATTGGCCTGCGAGTGAAGAATTCTGAGACAAGACAGTCGATCAATGACGACGGAAGCGCTCCGAGCCGTAATTCAACTTGCAGCAATTCTCCGCTGAACGGCATTAGCTGGCCTCAACTGTCAACGCCACTCCATACCTATCAATCAACCCCCACGGAAAAGGATCAAGTGCATTTCTAGACATATGATCTCATGTAAGAAAACGCTATTGTACTCCCCGCTGAGACAAGCGCCCGGCAAGTCTCTTTTCCGGCATTCCTTCCTTTGTTCTATGCAGTCATCACGCGACGTCCACAAGAATTCCACTCCCTTTCCTGCGCCGTGCTGACGCATGAGAAAATCCCTCCATTATGTCTGAGTTACAGCGGGTCCTCGGACTCTGGGTGCAATCCGACGGGAAAATACGCGTGTCCGCGCGCCCGATCGAGGAACGGTATTTGTTGTTTCCCCCATTTGCTTTGGGGGTAACGGTGAGTGAGTAGAGAGGCCTGACGCTTGCAAACTGTTTCTGTACCAATAATTTACCATGGGAAAACGAACAGCGGAGAATTCAGCGGCGGATGGGGAGGGTGAGGAGAAGCATCCTGAGATGGGTGTTGATGGACGTCTTGAGAGAGAGCCTACCTTTCAGGATTACATGGTATGGCAACAACGAGCTCACCATTGAAGAAGCTTGATGCAGAGAATACTGATATCTTCTCCGTTTTGTAGAGAGTCTTCAAGTATGCCTCCAAATGGGATCTTCTCGCATACATCGTTGGTGTAATTGCCTCGATTGGTGTCGGCATCACCTTGCCTTTGTTGAACATTGTTTTCGGTAAGTAAAGAAAATAATTCAAATATTGACACTTTACGCTAATGAACTGGTTGAACTGTAGGTCAATTCGCTAGCAAGTTCTCAGACTATGCTGGCACCGAAACACTGCCGGGTGATGAGTTCCGCTCAAAGCTTAGTGAACTTTGGTGAGTTTGACCTGCGATACGAAAACTAATTTTCGCTTGACGGCCGTTAATACCACCGCGATAGCCTGTACCTTCTTGGTCTCTTTCTTGGTCGCCTTGTGCTAGGCTACATCAACAACGTAAGTTCTTTATCTCAGCATTTCTGCTCATCTGCTTACCGATCCTTAGTTCGCATTTCGCATGACCGGCGTGAGAATCACCTCCGCGATTCGTCAGGACTATTTCACGGCATTGTTCTCACAAAGCGTCCATGTACTGGACTCTATGCCTCCAGGATATGCAACCACTATCATCACAACTACCGGAAACACCCTGCAACTCGGAATCTCCGAGAAGTTGGGTGTTTTTGTGGAGTATAATGCCACCATGATCGCTTCAATCATCGTCGCCTTCATCTACAGCTGGCAGCTTTCCCTAGTGACATTCACTGCAGTCGTCTTTATCACTTTCAGCGTCAGTCTGGTACTCCCCTACATCACCAAGGGCCAGACAAACCAGACCAAAGTATGTACCGATTCTTAGGTCCCGCGACATACCACTGACGAAAGGTTTAGTCCGAAGCTATGGCGATGTCTGTAGCTAGCGAAGCCATGAGCGGCATCCGAATGATTGTAGCTTATGGCGCTGAGTCACGAATTGGCAGCAAGTATGGCAGATTCGTCGACGAAGCAAAGAAGCACGCTCAATTCGCTGGCCCATTCATCGCCCTGCAATATGGGCTTGTGTTCTTCAGCAGTTATGCGGCGTTTGGCCTCGCGTTTTGGTACGGAACGAGGCTCTTGCTGGACGATAAGATCAATCAGCTCGGGGCCATCATAGTCGTATTGTTCTCTGTCATGATGATCGTCACAGCAATGGAGAGAATATCTACGCCGCTTCTAGCAGTCAGCAAAGCAACAGTCGCAGCTTGCGAGTTCTTCACCGTCATTGATGCACCCCGGCCTGAGCCCGGCCATCTCACCGATCCAGATGTGTCTGCAACAGAAGACATTATCTTGGAGGACATCACTTTCGCTTACCCAAGTCGACCGCACGTCAAGATCCTCGATAATCTCAATCTACGAATCGAAACAGGTAAGGTCACTGCGATTGTCGGCCCCTCTGGCTCAGGCAAGAGTACAATCGTTGGTCTTGTTGAGAGATGGTACAGTCTCAAAGACCAGCACGTCATCTCCAAACCAGTCGAGAAGCCGACTGATAAGAAGAATAATGGCGACAAGGAGGAGGACGAGCAAGAGCTACAAGAGCTGTCGTTTGCTGGAGACGAAACTGGTCCGCCGGTTGAGCTCCATGGCCGAATTTCTACGTGTGGCCACTCTCTTGATGACATCAACGTCAAATGGTGGCGATCGCAGATTGGACTTGTCCAGCAGGAGCCGTTCCTCTTCAATGACACCATCTACAGTAACGTCCTCAACGGCCTCATCGGTACAAAATGGGAGAATGAGCCTGAAGAGAAGAGGAGGGAGATGGTGCATGAAGCCTGCAAAGAGGCATTCGCAGATGAGTTCATTGAGAAGCCGCCAGAGGTACGTCAGATCACCCATTGCTCTCCAGCTTGCACCCTGACACTAAAGCAAAATACTGACATTTTCTAACTGTAGGGCTACAACACCGCCGTCGGCGAAGTCGGAATTAAACTCTCAGGCGGCCAACGCCAACGCATCGCCATCGCGAGGGCCATCATCCGCCGTCCCGCGATCCTCATCCTCGACGAGGCCACAAGCGCAATCGACGTCCGCGGCGAACGAATAGTACAAGCAGCACTCGACCGAGCCTCCAAGAACAGAACAACAATCGTAATCGCACATCGCCTTTCTACTATCAAGAAGGCTGATAGGATTGTTGTTCTGCGACAGGGACAGGTTATTCAGTCTGGTACTCATGAGGGTCTTTTGACTGATGAGGCTGGTCTTTATTATAATCTTGTCAATGCCCAGGCACTGTCTCTGGGGGAGCAGAAGGAGGAGAATGAGGTGCTTCTTAAGGAAGAGCGGCCGTCCTCTGTTCATGAAAAGGCACACACCGAATCCACCATCGAAGACAAGGTTCCGGAGAAGAAACCCAAGAACAAAGGTCTCCTCTCTAGTTTCGGCCGCTTCTTCTATGAGACCAAGTCCAACTGGTGGATGATGGCCCTAACCCTCTTCTTCTCCGCCTGCGCCGGCGCCGCCGTTCCCTTCCAAGCCTGGCTCTTCGCCAAAGTCATCATCGTCTTCGGCTACCTCCCCGACGAGTCCAAGGTCAGAAGCGAAAGTTCCTTCTGGTCGCTCATGTGGACTGTCCTCGCTATCTCAGCCGGCCTAGCCTACTGCGCTACCTTCTTCTTGTCGACGCGCACTGCGAGTACCATTCGTGCCAAGTACCAGAAGCAGTACTTTTTGTCTATCCTGCATCAGAAGGTTGCCTTCTTTGATCACGATGATCACTCGCAGGGTACTATGGCTGCGAGGAGCGCTGAGGATCCACGGCAGCTGGAAGAGCTGCTGGGGTCCAACATGGCAAGTGTTTTTATTGCGTTGTGGACTCTGATGGGTACTATTGCCATCGCACTAGCTTTTGCATGGAAGCTTGCCCTCGTGTCGCTTTGTGTAGTCGTCCCCATCCTTCTCGCCGCTGGATATTGGCGAATGCGATATGAGATCAAATTCGAAGAGATGAACAACGTCGTGTTTGTCGACAGCTCCAAGTTTGCCTCTGAAGCAATCGGCGCATTCCGTACAGTAGCATCTTTCACACTTGAAGGTGCTATCTGCGATCAGTTCCGCACTCTCAATAGCAATCATGTCAAGGACGCCTTCAAGAAGGCTCGTTGGGTGAGCCTGTTGTATGCCTTCTCTGATAGCGCGACCATCGGATGCCAGGCTATCGTACTGTACTACGGTGGACGTCTTCTCCTCAGCGGGGAGTATGACCTGGAGAGTTTCTTCGTGTGCTTCATGTCAGTTTTGAATGCGGGTGAGACAACAGGACGCGCACTCAGCTTTGGACCCAACGTCGCTCAAGTCCGTGCAGCTGCCAATCGTATCCTTGGTTTGAGAGACAGTCAGGTGAGGGATGGACCTGAAGCCACTGGTGCACAGTTCATTTCTCATGGTGATGGCATGAAGATTGAGCTAGAGAATATTCACTTCAAGTATCCTACTCGCGACGTGCCTGTCTTCCAGGGACTCAGTCTCACGATTGAGAAGGGCCAGTTTGCTGCTCTAGTGGGTGCGTCGGGCAGTGGAAAGAGTAGCATCGTCTCTCTCCTTGAAAGGTATGTAGACACTCCTATACATGTTGCTGATGAATACTGACATGACGCTACTCATAACAGATTCTATGACCCTAATCACGGTCGTATCCTATGCAATGGCCAAGACATCGCCGCCAACAATGTCTACACATACCGTCGCCATCTCTCGCTTGTCGCTCAAGAGTCAAGCTTATTCCAAGGTACACAAAACAGATAGCACTATCATAAATGACATAGCTAACGATCTTCCAGGCACATTACGAGAGAACATCCTCCTCGGCGTCGAAGACACCGTCGACGACGCAACTGTCCATCGCGTGTGTCAAGAAGCATCCATCCACGAGTTTATCATGTCGCTCCCAGAAGGATATCAAACACAAGTAGGCTCCCGCGGCGTGACCCTCTCAGGCGGCCAAAGACAGCGCGTCGCCATCGCCCGAGCATTGATGCGAAACCCAGATATCTTGCTCCTCGATGAGGCTACAAGTTCTCTCGACTCAGAGAGTGAGAAGCTTGTCCAAGAGGCATTTGAACGCGCTGGCAAAGGGCGTACTATGGTTGTCGTTGCGCATCGTCTTGCGACGGTGCAAAATGCTGATGTCATCTTTGTTCTTGGTGAGGGCAAGTTGATTGAGAAGGGGAGCCATCGCGAGTTACTGGCTGCTCGGGGTGTTTACTGGCAGATGGTAAGTCATTTCGTACCCCGGAACTTGAGGGCCCTGTTTGAGTTGAGTGCTGACTTTGCAACAGTGTCAGAGCCAGGCTTTGGACAAGTAGATATCTTCTTGACTTTGATGATATCGCTGTCCCAGGAATTTAACTTGTTTTTACTTACTGTATTATCAATTATTGAGATATGCTGATATCCACGAAAATTCCGACATCTCCTGTGGCCAAGTCTTGATACCAGCCACTGTTTCAGCTTCATCATCCACTATCCGGATACATCTCATACCAGCACTTCTGCGTTGTCTTTTGGTAATATAATATAATTAACAGAATTTGATATCTCTCTTAGAGTACTGTGGTTTATTGTATCTATATAGAGACTAAGCGGTTTATTCATCCAACACCAGCACTTATAAAGCTCAAGCGCCCTCTAGGATCCCCAAACATATAAATCTTCAGACACAGTCACCGCATCCGGTATCGCAGTATTTGTAGCGATATCAGTCGCCACAACTGTATCGTACTCAGTGACTGTAACATAATCCACGTTGGTAAGAACAGCACTATTATAGGCAGTCGCAGATGCCGTGTTGTACTCCGTCGTGTGAATAGTGTTGCGGTTGGTCACGCCGACTGTGTTATAGTTGGTGACAACTACAGTTTTTTAGTTCGTTACCGTAACCTTAACTGGCTTGGTCATTGTCGCACTTTTGCGCTGTGTTACCGCTTTGGTGTTGCGATCTGTTATCGCCAAAGTCTTGAAGACTGTTGACGTTCTGGTTAGTTGATTGTAGACGGTGGTGACTTTCTTCTTGGTAATATAGCTTGTGGTATACTTGGTCACCATATGTGGTACAGTCTTGGGTTCCTTGGCGGTGAGAGTCTGTGTTGTTGCGGCAGCGGGTTTGTTGGTGATGTGGCATGAACAGGCACTGCTAACGACTCGAGGGTTCAGGTCTCTTTTCCTTTAGTGGAACGTATATGGTAATGTGATTGCCCTTATCCCCTGGTCGATGAGGTTTAGGCAGCATTGGTCCCCTTACGCCTCGATCTTCACAGCGAGAGGGTCTTGTTCTTAACCCTCTTTCAGCTCACAGAGGCAATACGAATCAATGATGCGTCAGAAGTGTGGTATTGTCCCATATCGTCGAAGCCATTTACTATATTAACCTGAGATGTGGCACAAGAGTATTTTGATAGTCCTCTCTTGTATGACTTCTGATGCCTCTGACGTCTGGCATAATTCTTAATCGCAGTGACTGGGTTGAGGAATAGTCCGCAGATTCACACAAAATTAAGACATCTGCAAATATACTATAACCAAGGTCCCCGTCATAGTTGAGTACAATGGCTGCGTTGCTTCAAGACGTTTCTCATCTCATAGGATCAGGAAACAACGGCCCTCGGCGCTGACAAATTGATAGGGCTGACAAATGACTCTACAGAATCAAGCTGCCACTAACAGCCAGTAAAAAACGCCATGTACCATGACGTACCGTTGATACCTGATTGGCTCTGGTCTGACACAATCTATGATTGATAAGATAGATCCGATGTTGGTTCCGCGGAACCTTACGATAAACACGCCTGGTGCTTCCCATCTTCTCGCGGGTCAACATCTGCTTAGTGATTGATAAGATACTTGATAATGAGCAAATCTGGGCTCTTATTATGTGTATGTTTATTGATTGTGCATACTTATATACGGCTGCCCATCGTCTGCTTCTCAATGATCAATTCACATTCTCATTTCATCTCATCTGATCTCAACACGTTCACAGCTATTCCAAAACGAACAGCACTGTACAACAACTCATAAGCCACTTCAGTCATGGCCACCAAGTCTTCCATCGTCCTTATTCTCGGCTCCGGCCCAAATATCGGCCAGTCGGTCGCCCGCAAGTTTGCTTCCAAAGGCTTCAGAGTCGCCATCGCTTCCCGGTCCCAGAAGGAGGCAGACAGCACCGACAAACAGCTCAACATCAAGACTGATCTGACCAAGCCGCTCGAGGTTGCCGATGCCTTCAGCAGGGTGAAGACAGCTTTCGGAACTCCAAGCGTTGTTGTTTACAATGGTAAGTGTTAGTTTCTCACAAGATATGATCAACTGGTTCACAAGTTACAGCTAGCGCCGCTGCCTTTCCACCGGCGGATGACCCGCTATCCGTCTCTTACACCGACTTCACCAACAACACCGCCATCAACATCCACAGCGCCTTCATCGCAGCCCAGCAGGCAGTCACTGGCTTCGCCCAGCTTCCAGAATCAGCTGCACGCACCTTCATCTACACTGGAAACATTCTCAACGTTACAATCCTTCCCAAATTCCTCGATGCAGGAGTTGGCAAGTCTGGCGCTGCTCATATGATGTGGGCTGCTGCGGATGCATACAAGAGCAAAGGCTACAAGTAAGCCGCCGAGTTTGACGTCTAGTGCTGTTGGCTAACATTCTCAAGATTCTACTACGCTGACGAGCGTAAGCCTGATGGAGCGCCCAAGTACCGCGTTGATGGAGATGCACATGCTGATCTGTATTGGGACCTATCCCAGGGTAAGGAGCAGGGACCTTGGATGCAGACTTTTGTGAAGGGAGAGGGATACAGAAAGTTCGACACACTCTATACTCCCATTGCCTAGGTGCACCGGAGAACAGACAGGGAGCAATTAGGGCTTCATTTTGAGACTGGTCAGTGTATTCATCATGGTTAAGCTGGCTCAGTCGTTTCCCCCGCAACCATCAGTCCACCCGCCAGCACCTTTGACAACCTTGTTATTCTTAAAGCATCTCGACCTCACAAAAACAGGCGTATTAAACGTGAGCTTCCACTCATACCCCTCTTCCGTCGGCTCATCGTAGTACTCAAAGTTCCAAGCCGTCGTTCCAAGTCCATAACATCCATTCATGCTCGGCCTCATCGTCTTCTGGCCAAAGTCCCACGTAGAGAAGCCACCGCCCTCTATAGTATATGAACTGTGAGAAAAGTGGTACCATCCTTTGCAAGTTCCCTGAGCGTATTCTGGCGGTGGCCATGGTCTGTTGTATCGCGTTGGGCTGACTTCGTAGGTGTAGGCTCCGTCGTCACGTACATATTTGCCTCCGGTCTTCCAGTTCAGCCTGCGATTGGTGTCGCAGTTGTGGATGAGCTTCTTGAAGGAGTCGATACACTGATTAACTTCATAGTCCGCGACATCATTGCTAAGTGAGATTCTGAACTCATGCTCATCGGGAGTGTCTTCGTCATAGATTTTGTAGTAGTCCCAGCCCTTCTCATGATCAGGTTGCTCGATATTTTTGCAGAAATCTTCATAGTGCTCATCAAGCCGATCAGCACTAGCGTAGATCTTCCAGTTGTCATCCGACCAGCATTTGAATTGGTCCTTGACCTCGCATGAAGGGGAATCAATACCGAGTACCAATGATCGGAGATCCATAGCCTCTGCCACTGCGAAACTAGCCATGGTGATATGCCCATGTTCGTTTGGATGAAAGTTCTCTGCAATCTTGTCTGGAAGGCCGATGCCCATGGTCCAGTCTCTTTTTTCGTCTGAAGGACAACCTGGTGGCTTGGGATCGCGACGCCCTAGCACCCTTCGTACAAGTTCAGGTGGGTTGGGGCTGTTGAAGAACTTGGAAGTCCATATGCCCTCACGAGCTCGCTTCTTCTTGAGTTCGCCCCTCGAGTAGTCATAATAACCTGATTCGTCAAGTCCTCGCTTCTTCAGTTCATCGCGTTCTCCAGGTGAAGGATTGGTAGGGGGCTTGATGAACTGCATCTCAGGCTGATCCTTACTTGGATAGTCTCCATTGGCAGATGGAGAGCACATCTGTCCATCAATGCTTGCTTCAGAGACCCAAGGATTCCAGTCTGCGAAGCCGATCTTATACTTGACCTCGTCATCCTTGGAGATCTCATTGACTGCATCAGCAGTCGCTCTGTTGATCTTCTTGACGAGTGCGTTGAATCTGTGACGGCGCCCAATGGTCAATTTCTGGGGCCATTTTACCGGCTCTTCGAATTCTGTCTTGTCCCATGCTTCGTCCTCACAGTCGCTGTTCTCGGTGCTAAAGAACTCGGCGTAGCCTAGGACAACAATAATACCGTCTTCTTTCACCTTTTTGTTCAAGGCGTATAGAATCTCTTTCATGTTGCTCTTGATAATGGTCTCGACATTCTCCTCGGCGACTTGGAGAACAGCTTCACAAGCTTCATCTTTGCCAGCAGAGAGGAGGATGCAATCTGAAATGATGCCGGACTGAGACATCTTGGTCAGTTGTCTGTCTCTAAAATTTGGAGTTTGGGCATCTAACCAAGCAGAGATCATTTCCTCCAGCCGTCAACATGACCATGTCGAGATCTCCTTCGATCTGTTGTGCTTGCTGGAAGATCTGACCAGCACGATCCCCACTGCAAGCAGCATACTGGAAACTCTCGACTTGCGGTAACAGTCTGTTGATGATCATAGGATATGATATGTCATATCTGGAACAATACCAGTTCCCATGACCACTGAACTCGAGGTTGGGCAATGTAATGTTGAGGGTCTTTATCTTGACATCAACCTCTTCGCCATCAAGGATGCTTCCTAAGGGACGCCCAGAGCCGATTCCAGCGGTGTAGCTATCGCCAATGGCAGCGCATCTCCTGACCCAGGAAAAGTCGGATGGGTCATCATCGGCCCTCTTGGTGACTTTTGCGGAGGGTGAAACGGAGTGAAGACGAGAGTGCCTTAGGTGGGGGATATGACCTTGAACGGTCGAGAAAAGAGTCAAGATGAAGAGGAAGATGGAGATATCCATGGTGATTATGTCGAATAAAGGGGGAGCAGTCGCCCAGCCTGATGTCTGGTCCTTTGTGAAAATTGAGAAAGAAGGGAAGCAGTGAACGATGCTTTGGTGGCCTCTTGACGAGAGTGAATATGATCCAGGACTTTCTACGATATCATGAGATGGTCACCTAAAGTGCCGGCGCAGGCACTCATTGCCTGCTTGTGAAACAAGGTTGCACTGTGCCACTGTGCAAAATCTTATGGCTCGTGGGTGTTATGTCTTGTTGGTTAATAAATCACGCACTCTCTAAATAGAACTGAACAGACCACTGATCGCCATTATCACCATAAGCGCCGATACTGAAACGCGCACGAGCTTGTGGATGTGCAACCTCCCCGGCCGTAACTGAGCTCTAGCCCTGCAGAACCTGTTTTGGTGATCCTTCTGTTGGTCCGGGGTAGTGGCCATGCCATCGCAACCAACTCCGCCCGACTCCACAAGCCCCTGCATTGATGAACGAGGCTCATTTAGATTAAGTGCCAAGAGGTTTCTTTTTAGAACCAACAACCAACACTTGAACACGAGAGAGAGCAAAAGCTCTCACGGAGATTATGGGGGTCTTGGAGATTCCCACCTCAGTCTTTTCCAGTACATACATCTCGCGGCTTTTAATGGGTTCTTTTGCAATTCCATGACTCTTTATCTATACACCAAAATGTCTTTTCCATGTCGATTCGTGGCCGTTTGGTTTCTCTGTACTTCAGTGGCCACGGCCTTGGACCTCAACACCTTTTCAGGCCAAGCTCAAGTCCTTGGCCGTCAGCGCGAGATGATCTTAAACCAGCACCAAACCGATAAAACAGCACAACCTATGCGCATGATGGCAAAGCCAGACTCGGACGATTCGGATGGGGAATGCACCAAAACGAAAGGCTGCAAGCTGGGTTGCTGCGGCCCTCTGTAAGTGGTATCAGGCTCTCAAACCCTTCGAGACCGCTAAGAACAGCCCAGAAACAAGGAAGGGGTCGGCATCTGCGGTACTGGTCCAAAGTTCTGTGGCAAAGACTGCACCTCTGAGTGTAGCTACAAGTCAGAATGTGATCCAGGTGGTTGGGGTCTCAAATACTCCAATTTCACCACCTGTCCACTCAATGTCTGCTGTAGCGACTACGGTTTCTGCGGGACCTTGGCCAGCTATTGTAAAGGCAAGACAGTAGCGTCACCCAAGTGCGACAAAGCCAAGCACTCATCAGATAAGCGAACTATCGGATACTATGAGGGTTGGAACTACCAGAGGCCTTGCGGTAACATGGAGCCTGAAGCTATTCCCCTCGGGTATTACACGCACATCAACTTTGCGTTTGCCCTTGTCAACCCCAATACGTATCGACTTGACCCAATGGATAAAGGAACAGCTTCTCGCTACGGGAGGGTCTCCGCACTGAAAGAGAAGCAGCAGGATCTCGAGGTATGGATTGCCATTGGAGGGTGGGCCATGAACGATCCCGGAAAGTATCGAACTGTGTTCTCCGACTTGGCAAAATCGGAGAAGAAGCAGGACGCCTTTTTTGACTCGCTCGTTACCTTTCTGCAGCGGTATGATTTTGATGGTGTTGACCTTGACTGGTAATAGTACGGCCACTGTATTAACTCGTCTCAGTATCCCCTGCTAATATGTTCGGTAGCCCAGTCGCGGAAGACCGAGGTGGTGTTGAAGAGGACTTTGAGAACTACGTCAACCTTTTGGCTCGCCTGAGGAAGCGGTTAAATGCTTCCGGCCGCAAATATGGTCTGACACTGACTCTGGTATGTCCATTCTCTCAAATAATCATCAGACTGCGTTGACAAAGTGACGGTAGCCCGCTTCTTACTGGTATCTTAAGGGATTCGACATCGTTAACATGGAGAAGTACCTCGACTGGTTTAACATCATGACATACGATATCCGTGAGTTTACTTATTTTGCTAGGCTATGTATTACACTGACAGAACTGTAGATGGCGTTTGGGACGAGAACATCGAGTCCCTAGGCCCCTACGCACATGCACACACCAACCTGACCGAGATCCACCAAGGTCTAGAGCTTCTGTGGAGAAACAACATCAACCCCGAGCGAGTCGTCATGGGACTAGGTTTCTATGGTCGAAGTTAGTCAACAAGCAACAGAAAAGCGACCGAAGCTGACTTTATGCAGGCTTTACCATGAAGAGCTCCAATTGTCTTGAGGCTGGCTGTGAGTTCAGTTCAGGTGCTAAAGGTGGTGAATGCACTGGGACCAAAGGTGTTCTGTCCGCGAGCGAGATTAATAAGATCATTAAAAACGGTGGCAAGATGAAGCTTGACAAGGAAGCTGCCGTCCAGATCGTGACTTGGGACTCAAATCAGTGGGTCTCATGGGATGATGCAAAGACTCTGAAGATGAAGCTTGACTATGCCAATGAGCGATGCCTTGGAGGGTAAGTGTTATATTTATGTACACACAAGGCCATTGGCTAATTGAAGATGATAGGACCATGGTATGGGCGATTGATCTGGATGATGGAACACTCATTGAGGCTCTTGGGAAGGGAATCAAGAGAAAGAAGGCTCAGGTTAGCCCGCCTCAGAGGGATGTCACCTGTTTTGGAACTGGAACTCTGGGTAAGATCAAGGATGAGTTGTGAGAGTACCCAGAGTTGAGAAATTTTCTGCCTGGAAATGAGATTCCAACACGTTTTCCTTAGTATGGATAGTCTTCAATAGTTACATTATCGTGGCGGCTGTATACTGGTTCGATTCACCGAGTGTATGATCTCTTGTCTGGTAGTCTGCTATGTAAACACGCTGTGGCGTGTACTATAACTGCCTGTGTAAGGCTGTTCTTATGATCTTGCCATATTTCACAACTTTATCGTTTGAGCCCAACATCCCCAAGATCCACATAATGTTATCCGTGAGTTGACTGAGAAGTGTAGAGTTAAAGCGCTTTATAAATAAGAAGTCATCTGCGCAGGGCCTAAGAAGCTGAATTGAAAAATCAAACTAATTTTAAGCTACATGTTGACTTGTCTCACGAAAGAAAGGATTATAGAGCCCGATTGCATCAATTAACACATTCCCTGTTCCGTATCACCAGCTCTCAACGACATTTTACTCCGTACCTTCTTGAATAAGCCCTTGAACCTACTGCTGCCATCATTATGCAATCTGCTAATGCCAACATAATCTGTCCCATACAGCCATATCAACTTCTCAATATCCTGGTCAGACGGCCTTTCCCTAGTCGGGATGCGCTCTCCGTCAGGGAAAATCAGCACCGGCAGACGCTCATCCTTAACATCGTCGCTGGGATCACCAAAGATGACCTCTCCCTTCCCGCCGGCCCCACTAGGGTAAAGCATCAGAGACTTTTTGTCGAATGTGTCGTCAGGGTCCATGCCGCCTTTCCACGACGGCACCCAATCGAAGGCGTTGAAATTGTATTTTCCTGCCGTATCCTGAAGTCTGCATAGCTCATTGATCTGAGATTGATCAAGCTCTTCCCTCGATTTGAGCCCTTTGTCCTCAGCCATCCTATCCAGTGCCTCCTCGTAGTCTTTGAGATTCTCGCAGTGATAATCCCCAGTCATAAGCTCAGTTCCTGTAAGATATGGGCCCCAATGTTCATCGGTAGTGCTCTGACCCCACCATTTGGGTACTTGGTGCTCATGCCACAGACCCCAAGCATGCCCAAGCTCATGTGCTGCATTGCTGGCTCTTTTCAGGTTTCCAACGTCCCGCTTGTCGGAAAGATGCATATTTGGGCCCTCGAAGTCCTCATCAAGTGGCCTCAAGCCAACTGTTGTACGAAGCACGCCTTGGTCGTTGTAGTGAATAAGTAAGCACTCCTTTCTGCGGGCTCTGCATTTGCTCAATGATAGCTTTTTGTACTTGAACCCCTTTACGATGAGCTGGTTCCAGAGACTCTTGGCATCTTCGAAAATTGTTTCAAGTTTTTCTTCGGCCTCATCGGTGCTGTATGCGTAGGAAATGGTCTTTTGAGGCCAGCGGTGAGCGCCAGCGTTGTCATGGTCATCGCTGGCCTTGAGTGAGACTGCTCTCTTCAACAGGGCACCATCGGTTCTTTTTAAAGTTGCATGAGATGCCTCCCAGAGTTGGCTTACTGCCTGGGCACAGCTGTAAAACAGTGGAAGCAGAAGGAAAAGAGAGCAAAGACGCATATTGGAGGTGAAAGTAGTGCAGGATTGGAGAGACCGTCAAGTTTCGGGAATGAACAAAACAACCGATATAGAGTAACAGTAGTAATTGTCCTTAAGTTAAATGAAGAAAAGAAATTCAGCTTCTCAGAAATCATTAGAAGGCGGGAACCTTGGACTACCGGAAGCCCAGCACAGAGTAATAAAACGGGACCGTCACTCACGTAAGGAGCAAGGGTTAGAGGCTAAAGGGCCATCTATCTCACGCTTCGCATTGACGCAACACTGGTTGCTGCAGGTCTTTACGCGCGGTTGCGTTCAGACATGCCCACATGATCCATTGGGGCTTATGGTGCTCAAACTACCAACAGATGTTCCCTGAAAGGCTGCGCCTTATTACGCCAAGACTAAAAATTCAAAAATCACAGGCTGGAAACACAACCAACAGCAAGTATGGCGGCAAGCTCGCGCTATGTGTGGTGAGCTGTGGCAAACCCGAGATTAGCAGTATGCCTTGCGAGTAACGTCTTTGGACCAACAAATGAGGTTAAAATGGGTCTGAAACGTGCTATGACGATCTTCCTGGCCGAGTCTAACAGAAGGTCAAAAGGTGGCCTGTGCAGTTGTATCTGTTGGCTGCACGTTTTTACACCCTTGCTGTCCCCTCTCAGAAGGCGCGAATATCCTTGTCCCCAGAGGCTCACTGTTAAGCATAAACACAGTAAGAATAAATAAATCGCTCAAAATAGTTTCGGATAGAAGGGTGACCTCGGGATGATCATCTGATAATGGCCCGCGAAGGCTGTGTCAACGCAGGGCACTGTTAAGCTTCCCCACTGATGTCCGGTACCCGGGTTTTCCGATCATACAGGGACTCCTGGGCTGCCTGGCTCCATAAGCACATGAAGAGGGAGTATGTACCTACTCTGTTATCTTTAGACCCCAACCAACAACCAACAAATAACTCGGCGGGGTCGATGCAGGCAGCAGATTAGGATGAACATGCAACGTCTTATTTGACATGACACTTGCAATTTCGGGGCGCAGTCTCAGCGTCACCCTCGTTTCATAATGCGAACTACCAGCAACCTGTTGGTGATGCATCGGCTGTTCTTGGAACGATAATTCAATGAGTCGCTCAGGATATCCTTTTGAGATTGCAAAGCCCACTGGGTCGGATGGCGCGGTATGTTGTCTATTTCTGATGATCTTAGACAGCTCAATCACAAATACGTGCCAGGTCTCTAACTGCGCAATATTGTTGCAACCACCTAAACTATGATGCTGGCCCTCATTTTCTTCTTGTTCTTTTGCTGGTCTCTTTTTCCACTCGTGGTTGCTCAGGACAGTAAGCCAGGTGCTCCAGTTCATCCGGGTCAGCCAGCCAACTGCGTCGCCTGGCATACTGTTAAGGAAGGCGACGACTGCGAGACTGTTCCCAGGAGCTACTATGTCACCAAAGAAGAGTTCCTGGCTTGGAACCCTGCGGTCTCAACAGATTGTTTGACCAACTTCTGGTTGAAGTACGCCTACTGCATTAAAGTTGATGGCGCCACGGCTATCTACACTACTGCCAAATCTACCACTACAAGCAAGACTTGCATTTCAACTACCAATTCAGACAAGGATACCTCAGCTTCTGCCACTAAGGTATCTTCGACAAAGTTTATATCACCGACAACAACCTCAGGTCACAGAGCATCAGAAACTACTTCTGAGTCCCTCATCACGACTGCTCTAAACACCACGTACTCTGTTCGCAACCCCGTTTCAACGTGGAATATCACCACCCCTACGACAGATGTCACTTGGCCTCCCAAGGCTACACAGTCCGGTCAGCCTAAAGACTGCAACAAGTGGCATCTTGTTCGCGGCCGGCAAAGCTGCCGAGATGTTCTCAGTACGCATAGTTCTTTAATGAAGAAAGAGGACTTGTAAGTTTCTAGCTCCATTTCCCTCGAGATCTTCCCACCTGACCTACTGCGTTCAGCTTTAAATGGAACCCTGAAGTCCACGAAGACTGTTCGGGTCTCTTCGTCGGCTACTGGTATTGTGTCGGGGTGAAGTCTAACTCGTCCGGCAATCTTGAGTGGGAAACATCCACGCCACCTTTTACTCCTCCACCCGAACCAACGTCTCACAAGCCAACAAAGCTTACAACGGCCGGTTCCGACTTTACCCCGAAACCAACACATGGTCCTTTGCCCACAGATTGTGTCAACTATCATCAAGCAGAAGCTGATGAGAGCTGTCGCGATATCCTCAAGGCATACAACTATCTCTCTAAGGACCAGTTCTTCAAGTACAACCCAATACTTGACAAGAACTGTGATGGTCTCTGGAAGGGTAACTGGTACTGCTTAAGTGTCAAGAGTGAGCTTCTGATGCCACCAACTGTCACAACAACCCCCAGTGAGGTTCCCAGCGGCAGCCCTAAGCACTGCAAAGCCTGGTACTACACTACTAGTGGAGAAACTTGCGACCAACTGGCGAGGATATTTGGCACGTTCAATGTCAAAGAGTTCATCGCGATGAATCCATCGGTTCTGGATGACTGCGATGCTATTCAAGATAATACTTGGTACTGTGTCGCTGGCCCCGATACTCCGACTACCAGAACCGCGGACGTGACAACGCCGTCTCGACCCACAACATCGATTCCAACCCAATCGGGTGTATCGTCTGATTGCAAAGAGTACTGGCTTGTCTCAGAGAAAGATACTTGCAAGTCTATTCGGCGAGCCAACAGTATCTCACTGGAAAAGCTCCTGACCTGGAATCCAGCTTTGGGCAGTACATGTAGTGGGCTGGAGCCCGATTCTTATGTTTGTGTGGGTGTGAGGGTATAGTAGTGTTCAGAAGTTAATCCCTTTCGATGGGTCTAGAGATTTTCAGCCGATGGGGAAGATGTGATTAATGAATATTGTGTCAAACCGGTTCGATTTATATTGTCTGGGAACATTTACATCTATAGTTGTTCTGCGTAATGAAGATCTTCTGATAGGAGTCCGCGTGATTATTCATCACAAGTTTAACGTTTGCAGGTCCGGGATATAAATGGCACACGGAAATCTGCTGCCTCAGATGCTATAATAAGGATGTTGCACAATGACATTGATTGTGAATGAGAACAATATTTCCAGTTTCTTTCTTGACATATCTTCCTTTATGAATATTTATGTCCTATTTGCAACGACCACGCTCCTGTGTCATCTATCCGTGGTAGTGAGACTATCCCTGCCGCTTCTTGGCCAACAAGTCAAGTGACGCGCCAATCGTATATAAAAGGCGCAGGCCCCTCCCTTGTTCCCCTCTCTCCATCTCACAACCAACATCACACCGTTGAACCCTTTATTTCCTCACCATGCATCGCCGTTTCAAAGCATGGATGGACTCCAAACGGCATGGTCGCCAGCGCAGTCCCCAAGACCCCGAAATGCCCTTTCTCCCAAATCCGCGATTGTACGCTTTGACACCATCGCCATCGCAAGAGCAAATCACAAACCTTGCAGAAGCAGTTCCCTTCTTCAGGTTGCCGCTCGAAATCAGACGAAAGATTTTGATCCATGCATTTGGAAACCGTACAGTTCACATGGACCTCGTTTTAACTCATCCGTTGCGTGAACCGATCAATGATGAGCGATCTACTTACAGATCCACAAAGCCCGCCCACAGGTACCATACCGAGAATATGCACCTCTATCCATATACCGAAGAGAATCTAGGGTTGGATACAAATCAGCCTAGATACTGGCAGTGGAGAGGCTGCGTATGTCATCGCCTGCCACATCCTCGTTTCAAGACTACTGTGGATTTCCATACTATCGTCAAGCCTGCCGATGATAGATGTTGTGAAGGATGGGCGGCCTATTGTGCCATGTGGACTAAACAGACTGACAAGCCTGACTCTTGCTGGATTGGAGCCATGGGCTGGCTCTTGACCTGTCGTCAAGCGTAAGCGTTCCGGTGTTTCGTCTTCATCTTGATCTTATACTGACTGTCCTGTCTTCAGATACGTCGAAGGGACTGAGGTCTTGTATGGAACAAACATAATCCACATATCAAGCAAGCCTCTTCTCAATAACATCACCACGTTACTTCCTCAACGAAGTCTAATGATGATAACCTCGCTTGAGACTGTGCTCCACCTTGATACCCATGAGCATCAAGGCAAAGCAGTCCCAAGCCAACCTCAATTGGAAATAGGCCTCCATATTCTGGATAAACACTTTCCTCAACTGTTAAGTCTGCACCTCGGCATCCGGCTCGACAATCCCCCTTTGGAGGGGCCTCGGTATCAGGTTAATAGAAGACCTGCATATCTTCCCGACCTGCTCCAATCAGTAGACACGTTCGTCAACCGCCGAAGCGACGATCTCACTGAGTTTTCCAATTTTCGAGACATCTTCTTATTATCCATCCCTCAATCTGCTTACAAAGATCTCCAGGGAGAAGTTCGAGACAACGATCGATATCATATGAGAAAGAGTGGTTCTCAAGTTTGGCGTCACTTATCATCTAAGCCGCTTGAGTTAGATGGGGAAGGCGAAATAATTGATGCAACGCCAGACAGAGGCTACTTGATTTGGGGGGACTATGAAGACAGGTACGAGTTGAACAGTAGGCCGGTGACTTCGGTTGGCTGCTTTGGTCTACCCGCGGATGTTTCTGTAACTTGAGTGGCTGAGAATACCTGTTGTCGCCTGTGTATGCTTGGATATACATCAGGCCCTAGATTGATTGACTATGATTCTTTGGAGCCTTGAGAAAATTAACGATTGTTTTAAAGCCGTGAAGAAGATATATAAGGCTGTAACCTCTGTTGCTAACAGCTATGTGCACAGTACCTGGTCATTTTTGACACTATTTCCCCCCGCCAAGTCTTGGTCATAGCTTGGCCTCTGCGCTCTCTGCCTGACTCTTATCTACCAACATAAGCACGAATGGCAATTTTTGCTTGCCTGCTATGAACCATGAGACGACGCTTGATGACGTGGTACGTCGCGAAACGGGAGAAGCACAACGGCGTTCCCGAGCCTCCAACTCTCCCAAGTCCGCGACCGCACATTTTAACGCCTTCGCCTTCAATTGAAGCCTTGTCCCAATCACAACAGACTGCACTCTTCTTCCAGATGCTCCCATATGAGATTCGAAGGCAAATCCTGATTGAGGCATTTGGCGATCGTACAATTCACATGGACCTCACATACAACCACCCACCAATACCAGGTAACAAGCAAACACACGCCATGATTCAGGAATGGCGGTCAGGCCTGGACAAGAGCCGACCAAAGTCTTGGTCCTGGAGAGGCTGCACATGCCATCGAAAGCCTCCACCCTGGCACCCAGCTATCGTGACAGAGTCCTATAGCTCGAGAGCAGTTGATAAGGATAGGTGTTGCGTAGGGCTCGCACACTGCTGTGACATGTGGAAGAAGACCGGTGAAGAGCTCTATGGATGCTGGATCGGCGCTCTGGGATGGCTTCAAACGTGCCGACAGGCGTAAGTCTCCATTCAAAAGGTCCATCGGCTCATGCTCACCATTCATCCGTCAGCTACAATGAGGGCATCAATGTCTTGTACAGCACAAACACTATACATATCTCGAGCGCAATCTTGCTGATCAACCTCCCTGAATATATCCTCCCACAAAGATTATCAGCTGTAACATCACTGGAAATTATCTGGTCTGTTGAAACTGACGTCTGTAAAGGCAAGGATATCCCACGCGAAACGGACCTAAAGGCAATCCTTCTGATTCTCGACAATCACTTCCCTAGCCTCAAGAGACTCAACCTGGCCTTGAAGCTTGGTCTGTCTAAAGGTGGAGAAACGGAGTTTGGACACATTTTTGCACTCCTCGACGACTTTTTCAACCTTCATGTCTCTGATCGCATGCAAGAACCTTTCGCCGTCTCAATCTCGCACGCTGCGTACGTTGAATTGCGGCGCGAGATAACCCGCGCCCAAGGGCATAAAGGAGATACTTTTCACTGGCAGATATGGCGCTCCTTTGATGGCGAATACGTTCTTCCGCAGAAGCCATGGACTGGGGCATATCTAGAAAATACTCCTGGGGCAAGATTCAACAACGGGTATTGGATTTATTCTGGCGAGATCATCACTCCAACTGAAGGTGGCGGAAGCAGGACTCAAAGGCATAGATTTAATGAACGTTAAGGTTAGTGTCTCTAGATCATAAACCAACGTCCCTATTCAATCAGTACCGGTGCTCATCATAAGCTCCTGCTACACAAGTTGAGGAGTGCACCCTATCTTGTATTTCTTGCAGTAAGGAGATCCACTGCGGTGCACCCTATCTTGTAATCTGGCTGTGGCAGGTTAAGCTAGTGGAGCTTTATCATCGGTCAGATTATTAATCATACCAGCTTGACATAATTTCACCGCTGCTATATTATTTAGATAGATTTGAACTAGAAAATATTAATCCGTCTTCCCTTCTTTTCTGCGACTCTTCACTCTTCGTTACTTGCCTAGCTTATTGCACCATACCATATAACAGATCTGTCAGAAAACAGCCACGATGGCCCCCCTCTATCATTACTCTTTCTCTCATATCTCCAGGACAGATTCAGTCGCTCAATCTGCAATTCAATACCGCGACCTCCGTCTCAAAGCGCTCAAGGCTTCTCCAGAGTCCTTTTCTTCCACATACGAAATCGAGTCTCAATTCAGAGAGACACAGTGGATGGATCGCCTCCTCCAAGATGACAGAGAGAACTTCGTCTGTGTCGCAACCCCAATCAACCCTGACGCTTCTTCCGTGGCACAATGGGTAGGACAAGTGACTCTGAGAGGTCCAGTCAGCAAAAAAGACT
Source organism: Fusarium chuoi (assembly GCA_022627125.1). NCBI lineage: Eukaryota > Fungi > Ascomycota > Sordariomycetes > Hypocreales > Nectriaceae > Fusarium > Fusarium chuoi. The sequence goes on along the minus strand of JAJALE010000864.1, from coordinate 225,124 downwards.
TCGCCCTTCCGGATGTTTCTGGTCAGCCAATACCCGGCGAGGACGACGAAGAAGATCGTTGGCAGATGCTCAGCCTGTTCATCCTACCAGAACACCAAGGACGAAAATTGGGCCAAGGTCTGTGTCGGGAGGTTATTGAGCACTTGCAAAAAGCTCAACAAAAGGCTAGAACCGTCGTAAGATTGATGGTCAAGCCCCAAAACACCGCTACTGTTCACTTGTACGAAAAGCTTGGTTTCGAAACTGTCGGGAAATGCACCTTGGCTGAGGCTCTTGTAGCAAACGGGGATGGCCATCTGCTCCCTGAAGATATCACAGACGCCAGGTACTCTACTCGATCAGGCTTGATTATGATCTACACTATCTCAAAGACTGCCTAGAATTGAGACAAGTTTTGACGCAGTGTTAAGTAGTTGACCAGACCTTGGGACTTGGTGCCTAATTTACTTGTAGAAGTATTCTGCTCAATAAATATAGTAATAGAAGAATATTCTCATAAGTTGACACTGCTATGTAAGGAAAAAAGCATTATCTACAGTTTCGTCTTAGTCTTGGGTGGATGCTCCTCTTCCCACTTGCGTAGAAGTGCCGTTGCCGTTTCAACCTTGCGGGTAAATCCATCATACAACTTGGCCCAACCATCGCTTACAGTCCTGATATCAATTGGTCGGCCAGTTTTCGCATTGATATATGTGATTGATCCCGTAACCTGGGCCACTACTGCCTGTTGCTGTAAAGAAAACAGGACCGTCGTACCAATATTATGGTTCGGTGTGAACTTTTCTTCACGATTGGCCACAATGAGCTATACCACAATGAGATCCGATCTTCACGTCGCATATGATCTGTTTTGACTTACCGAGTCTGGATATCGAACTTGTCTCTTCAATAATATCTCGTACTTGTGTACAACGGGGATGACAGTCTTGCCCTTGAGCATATCCTCGTATTCCTGCTTGGATAGGAACTCGTCATAGCTTTCCATGACGCGCTGCCAGCAAATACCGAAGAAATGTAGATACTGCGAATGCGCGACATGCCCGAATGGGTCTTGATCTTCTGCCCAGGTCACACCGCGTTCAACCATGGTCTTGGCTTCAAATCCCTGTGCTTCAAGAACTGTCAGCGCTTTTGCGCGAAGTTTCGCGTACGGATCATCTTGATCGGGTATTTGGGAAGATTTTGGAGCGCCTGAGCGATGGTAAGGCGAGAAGTACTCAGTTGCCTTGAGAGGCGCAAAAGTCTTGTCTGGTCCCGGCATGGTCGGAAGTCCGTGTTGTGCGTCTTTGCTACGAATAATAAATGGTGAGGGGCAGCCAGCACCTTTATAAAGCAGCGCACTCCCTCTTTGGGTGAAATATACGGCTACATCAAAGTAGTAATCTCCGGACACTTGCTGGTTATTATTGCACCGCTATGAACCTAATATTTCTGTCAAGACCACTCGGAATCCCGATCCTTCTATCCGCAAACTTTCGAGCCAAGACGGCTTCAACCAATGATGGATCGCCATTCATATCATGGTTACATTGGATGCCCGTCCAAGGAGCGGGGAAGCGTCAGGTTTTGCTCCATCCGGTATGTGACATAACGGCCAAGCAGACATCCATGGTCCCATTCATTAACCTGTCGAAATTGGCCCCCAATAATAAGGTAGCTATAATTCCCTGCTGCACGTACAAAGTTGGGGGCCATCCGAAACAACCGCAGTTGGTATTCAACTGTGACAATTACATGTGATATACCTTATCTTTTGTCTCTTGTATTTCAGGCCAAAATGATGACAAAGGCCACTCAAGTCTGTAGTTCAAAAGGTCTCAGAATCAATCCGCCGCCATCATTCCTTATATAAACCAATCTGTTTCCGGCATTCAGGCCTTCCTCCAACCCCTTCGGTTTATGCTAAGGAAGCGTAGCATACTCGAGGAGTTCGACAGGGTGAACACCGGGAAGCTCAATAATGGCAATGTCAACCTCGGCTTGACCATGACCAAGCCTCATCGATATTGACCGTGATAAATGGTCGGCTTGCTGAAGGGACAAGGTCAGGAGGTCGTGAAAGAGAAACGTGGTGCGGTTGACAGATCCAACAGTAATACCTGTATGAGGCGCGCCTGAAACTCGGATGACTGGTGATATTTCTCTCAAGGTTCGGAGCAGCGAGAATATCGTCACAAATATCTACAAAATATCCTCAATCTACATTCATGCTAAGTGACGATTCATTGATCTGGACTTTTTTCTATCCGATTCAGTTCCTCAATCATACAGCTCAGTCAGAGAATATAGCATCTTAATAGGGCTTGCAATAACTTTATATAAAAAAAGCTAGCGGTTGTTATTGTGTGTCTAACTAGTGGCTCAATGCCAACCGACGTCATAGATCCTCTCATTCCAGCTCCAGATCCATTCGCTGGCAACCAACGCATCGCATTTCATGCTCAACATCAATATTACTACTCCAGAGCTTTATTTGAGTGGCCTCAGTCATCACAATCAATACTCTTCGTCACTAATATCCATACCTCACAGACCAGAAATGGCTGCATCACGATCAAAAGCCAAGCCCTTGATGGACACAATATCCGAAGCCCACCGCATGTCCTACCGCATCGGCCGCGGCGAACAAGGCGTCCTCACCTTTGAACCCTACAAATCAGCCATTCTTCCCCTCTGGCGCTTTCGCACAGTCCCCATCGCGCGAAAAAGCGCTGAAGACCTATGGACCAAATTTAACGAGTTCAAAGACCAGCGCGATTTTGTGGGGATGGACATGACGCGCAAATTCATCCAGATGGGTATGACGCGTGCAAAGCGATATGCGAATCATGCTGGGGGCCGGAAGTATAAGAAAGGTACAAGGGAAGAATTACCGAAGAGTGATGAGCATCCTGATAAGGATGAGAAGCTGAGGGCGAGCATGATCTTTAGGGAGTATTGGGAGAGGTGTAAGGAAGATGAGGAGTATCAGAATCACAAGGAAGAGTTTTTGACGAAGCAGAAGGACTGGAAGGATTCCTGAGGAATCTTCAGTAGTTTGGTTGTTTCTTTTAAACCGTCCGGAAACAGTCCGCCAGTATTCAGCGCACTCTCTCATCTTCATTGTCTCTGTCAAGGTCCTTAATAATTACACCTTTCGTCTGACCCAGCCATCCAATCGCAACACCATCACGAAGAGGAGCATTCAGAACCTGCGTGATAGCATCACTTAGTGCATCACCCTCATTCATATCCCATTCCAATGGCCAATCCTCTCCTCTATCTGCATACCTCTCCCAGTTTGGCTGCTGAAGCTTTGCCTTCTCGACCGCAGCCTCAAGTCTTTCGGGAAGCTTGTCGCCCGGAAAACCGTTGGCGAACCATATGATCTGCCGTTCTAGAAGCTTTGCAGGATCAATTTTGACGGAGAATCTTGAGTTCCGGTGTCTGAAGGCCGCGCTTCTTGGCTTGGCCTTGGCTGGGGTCGTAGCCTGTTCCGGTGTGTTTGATGGCATCTCTTGGCGGTACTTGTTAGCAGGATTAGTCTGGTTGGTTAAAATTTGTTTGATGGTATCGGTATCAGCGTTATGGATTTTCGTGTTTGCATTTATTTAAAGAAGACTCAGTAATTGGAGGCCCAGGTGTGCCAGAAATATGTCTCTGTGACTATGAGTCAACTGTTTTTCTTGAAGCCTTGTTCTGGTGGTTATTCTTTGTCGCTGTTCACAAGCTTTACTTCTGTCCTACGTGTCTCGGGGCACTTCCATGCTTGTTCATCCCTACATGGGCTATCAATTTGTTTCATCTTCCTAATGTCATTAGTTCGGCCTTTGATCACAATTTGGTGGCATTGTCTGGATCTCGTGGTCCTGTCTGTGCAGGTCGCCTCTCTTCATAACTGACATAACTACTAGGTAGTCATACTACACCCTGAAGGGAGGTTACATCGTGCTTACACTATCCTATTTACATAACTCTATTAATAATAATATTGTCTCGGGCCTCAATTGCAACAGTTTTCGCTTCGCCAAAAGCCCATGCCTCTAGGTTAAGAGGGTTGACTGCCGATAAGCTTATCCCGATTTGGCATGCTTTGCGGGGAAGCCCTAAAAATAACCCGTGCAAAGTTATGCAACTCCACTACAGCCAATAAAGACGCGTATCTCAACCACGACAACCTTATGCTCATTCCAGCCAGCGCATAAACAACTCACAACAAGCCTAACAAATTCCAGTCCGCCCGATCATCCAGCGCGAGTCCCGACAGGGCATTCATCGCCGACAATCCGGGATCAACTCCCTGTAAGATCACGGCACATTTCATGCTAAGTTTTCAGCTCTGCCAGAATTGCGGGGATGATCGCTGCTCTCAATCAGCCTTATGTCCTCCGATGGAACCTGGCTTGACTCTATCGGGATTAAAGTGAGCATGGTGAGACAGTCAATCAGCGATTAACTGCCTTTGCGAGTTAGCTAAGGATGTAAGTGGCTTGCAGCTAGGCAGTAAAGACTAAGACGGTGAAATTTTGGACCGTTGATTGATGGCGGTGTGCTGCATTATAAGAGGCAGATGTCGCTCCAGCTCAAGGTGCTACTCATCATTCTGCACAGTCAGATTAAGCTTAATTCCCAATTCATTATGAAGTTCAGCGCCATCCTCCTCGTTCTTGCCCCTCTTGTCTCCGCAGCTGCTTCGAAAGAGGCCGCTGCTGGCCTTCCCGACCTTGCCTCGGCCAGTGAGAAGGGCCACGATCTCTCATCTCATGGTGAGGGACTTCAGCTTGCTGCCAGGGTCTGCCCAGCCAAGTTCCCCCGAAAGTGCTCCCTCGGAAACTTCTGCTGCCGAACCCTGAAGTGCTGTAAGAAGGAGTGTTGTCAGAACTCGGCGAGATACTGCAGCAATGGTCGTTGCTATAAATAGATGGCGAGACAATAAGACATAAAGTAAGTTCGAGGCAAGCTATTAGTATTAACAGATACTTACCAATTGCAGCATGCATGATACAACGATGGATGGATTTGAATAGGTTCAGAGGTTGGAAAGGATGCCCTACACACTGGGATTCAGCACATTGGAAATGAACTTGGACATGATCAAGGTAGCATAAGAATGAATGAATGAGCTTTTATCTCAAAAGCCGCGATGCATCATAACCCATCTTGTGCCCTTCTCCTTGACCCCATACATCCACCTAAGTCAAAACCACATCTGGCTGAGGATCATTTGGCCTGTCCCAAGGAAACCCATTCCTAAACAGAAGCTCTTCCTTCGACTTCTCCGTAGACATGACCACCACGCACGAGTATTCGCTGACATTCATGCTAATAATTCGATAAAGGCCTCGCGCTATATGCTTCGTCACCTGAGTGACCACATGGTGAACATGTTCATTGGTGCCGGTTCGCAGGATGGTGAAGTTAGAGGTTCCGTTGATGTTGATAAAGATTACATTGACTCTGTTGATGACTGTGCCAAATCCTGGAGCTGGTGGTGGCCATGATTCGGGATTGGTGGAAGGGTCAACGGTATAATGGACTGCGGGTTGATGAGCCATAATGCGTGATTGCAAAGTGTAATGGTCGTTGGGCTCTTTTGGAAGAAAATATTCGAGTTCAAGTTCTGAAAAAGTTCGATTGTGAGAATTAGCGTGTATTTATACATCATTGCACTATAGCGATTATTATCCTAGTCTTTTGCCTTATCTCGCTGGTGATACCCTCTGTTGGTCGTTGTTCTGTCTCATCAAAAGTTCCACTACGCCTCTTGGATTCCCTACTCATTTAGAAGCCCTCGTGATATCCCATGTAGCGTAACCAACACCGCAAGGTGCACGCTCTTAGGCAGCCGAACACTACATGTAGCCTTCCGAGTGTTGATTGAAAGAACGTTTGATAGAATGGAATACTTCCAGCTCTGAATAACGAAGCTCCTGCATCCCTAGTCAGTGTAAGTTGTGGCGAGCTGAAACGAAAGATTCAGGTCACCATTTTGTCCATGATTTTTATCTTATCCTTATCTTATCCTTATCTTATCGTCTTCATTTGTCCCGGTCGCGACTTTCAGCCAGCCATGGTCACGCACAGCCTGTCGATCACTAACATGATTGGACGCGTCTGAAGCGTGTCCGCTAATAATTGGCGATTTGCCAAGTACTCCCCCCGCCTGAAAGAATGCGTATTTCCGATTAAATACAGGGTAGTCGCTGGCATTTTGGGGAGAAACATCTTGGCGTTGTTTCGTTTCAATCCAAGACATTTTGTTGAAACAATGTCTGATAGCATGAGTGCCAAGAGTACGGAACAAGCGGGACAAGGCGAGAATAATGTCCCGTCGTGGTCGTCGAGGTTGTATCGACAAGTTGGTTTCTCGGCGAAAAAGACGTGGCAGGATAGGGGTGACATCATTCGTCACTCTAAAGAGCTCTTCACTGTAGGTTCACGAATCTGGTAGGCGATGTCAGTCTCATGATATACAGGGTGCTGGTCCAAATGGTCTCTCATATTCTCCCCTGCCAACAGCCTCAAGTATACGACTTCTGGAGGTCAAGGCCGGGAACCCAAGCGACATGCTGCAATGCTCTCTCCATACAGTTGACTTAGCAGACAGCCCCAAATACCACGCACTCTCATACACATGGGAGCTGGACCCACCAAGCTTCCCCTACGAACTGAGATATCTGTCTCAAAAAGTCCCTAACTTTTCAAAAGTTGTCTCCAGTGGTGTCGATACTGTTAATCACACTCTCAATCGTCTCATGGTTCGGTCACGCTTTGAACCATCAGCTCCAGATGCAAAGCCAGTGGAGGACACGACCGATCGCGACAAGATTCTCTGCGACGGCAAAGGTGTCTACGTCAAGTCTAACCTATACCAAGCTCTTCTCCAACTCAGAAAAGCGCATCCAAGACTGTACTGGATTGACGCAATCTGTATCAACCAGTCTAACCTTACTGAACTGGGCCAACAAGTCCAAATGATGAACCGCATCTACAGTTCAGCGTCCCAAGTCACGATCTGGCTGGCTTCTTGTCCACACGCTTTCGGGCCAGGCGTAGCGAACCTTATTGAGATGACCAAATCCGGACTTCCCGAGATCAACGAGGCTGCTGAATCCAAAGACTTTTACTACACCAGAGTCGGAACAACATCGCTTTGGCATTTAGTTCTCTGTGTCTTTTTTATTGTCACGCGTAAATGGTTCAAAAGACTCTGGGTTCTGCAAGAATTATGCCTCGCAAAGGAAGCCATCTTCCTCCTGGGAGATTACAAGTTCGAGGCTGAAGACATCTCCGTTGCTTTTGGTTGGATGAGAAGTATTCTGGGCGCTTGGAATACCAGTGGGTTACACATGTTTGCACAGATATTGACGTGGGTTGGCGACATGCCCGACCAGGCTGTCTCGTTGCTTGATTCACGCCGCACGATTTCTGAGGGTGACAAAGTTGGTCTACAGGAATGGTTCATGCTCGTCAAGAACCGCGAGGCAAGAGATCCGAGGGATATGGTGTATGGCGGACTCGCTTTGATCAAGCCAGAGACGCTATTGATGGATCCAAGCTTAAAACAAGGCTCCGGCAGCGCATCGCTAGATCACGATCAAATTGCACCATATGGTAGACAGAAATGGCTATCACTGCACGCAGACTACGCCATCGAATTTCCTTCAGTACTGGAGAAGGTGGCGTTGTGTCTTTTGTCGGGTCCTGAGCCGATGAACCTCCTCTCGCTAGCAACGTGATACCGCAGTCCATTCTTCTACGACATGACGAGAGACACATGCATCCACTACTCAGCTATGAAATACGACAAGTTATCAGAGCTTGAACTCGATGTACCATCATGGTATGCGGTACCATGGCTTGAGAACTCGCGGGGTATGAAGCCTCTCATCTGGCAAAACAGGACACCGCTCGAAGACATCTCCAAGATGATCAATAGCCCATCCGTCTCGGTTGACGGTAAATCCCTGTTTCTCGAAGCAGCAAAATTAGATATCGTCGAGTCCTGTGTCTTGTATAATTTCTTCGGCGATCTGGCCCACGATATGGAGTCCATGATCACGCTGAGCTCCAAGGAGAATGAGCACGCACAGGAAGCTGCAGCGCTGAAGGATTCTTTCAACTACGCTCCGCCATTTCATCTGCTAGAAGTGATACTCAACATGACTGCATATCCGAGGCCGACAAAAACGTCGCCTCTTGAGATCTTCTGTGACCTTCTCACAGCTGGAACGTGGCGAGGCCCGGCCAGCAGCAAGATGATCGGATTCTGCCAATGGCTTGACGACTGGGTAAATAATTACATCAAAGAACACGACAAAGAAAAAGCAAAAATCACCGACGAAACCATCATCTTGAAAGAATTCATCGCCAAAAGAGAACCCATTATGGCAAAAATACAAGACGACTACACCAAACTACGCGCCGCATATCCCAATGAACCGTGGTCACCCGAGGACCGGAAAGCCATCTCGGAAGAACGCAAGACCCAAGCCTCTCACCTCGCAAGAACCCTGCAAAGAGCACAGACGGTCCGAGCTCTGTTCAAGACACAAAGCGGCAGACTCATCCTTGCACCGGCCTGGGCTGAAAAGGGCAATGTTGTGATGGCGGTGAAAGGCGGCAAGGTTCCTTACGTCTTTACACCAAGAGATGAGGACATTAAGCGCAGGATTGCGTTCAAAGAGAAGTACAACGGTGAAATATCGATGGAGGCGTTGACGGTGCGGCCGGGACATCAGGAGGCGCAGAAATGGGACGCGGCAAGTCTGCGGGGTGACATTGGAGGTAATGAGAGTTATTTACTCACTGGTGAAGCTTATTTGCATGACTCGGATTTGGCGGAGATTCTGGGGACGGAATTGGAGTTTGGCAGATTACAAGTCGTCTAATGAGATCATGCGCTGACGGAGAGTTTGGCTGTCATTTTCAATTGCGCACCTGGACCTTGACAAACTTCTGTCAACTTCTGTCATCTTCCGAGCTTGGATGTGCATGTTGCCCAAGTTGAGATTGATAGCTGAGCTTCAACCTGCACAGACTTTGTTTGTGTGGCTTACCAACTCTCCGGATCTCAGCGGAGCGGCAAATAACGGCGGTTATTTAACGACCGTGAATGATGAAATGAAGGTAATCACGGCGTAGGGTAATAACAAAATAACTCCGCCAAAAAAAGCCACAGGAGGTGTTTAGACGCTCGAGGCTTGGAACTATTTCCAATAATTGTTTTGCCTTTTCGATATGCTTAAACAGCAGATGTAAGCCCAGCGGTTAAGCGATGTTCACCGACCACTGTGAGGTTGAGCTCATGTCACTCCAAATATTCTTACGTGATGCGATCAACAAAAAAGGAAGGCAATTCATGGTTCCGGTTCTAGATCCCCAGAAACTGGGCTGCGACAATGTGAACTCAACCCCTGAAAGCCCTACTCGGCATTCACGGGAACAGTCTCAGCGACGCTAGTACCTGAGTTTAGCGCTGACTCTCAATATTACTCCGTAACCTCAACAAACACAGACGCCTCAACGGCACCGGCTACAGACCGAGTACGGAATCTCCAATCAGTCACCCCTGAATTGCATCTCGTATTCCCCAGATGAGATCGCAAAAAAAGCTTAGCTCAGTTGAGTGCACATCGCCAAGCCAATCGATCAGCAGCAATCTCCACGACGGTAAATCAGTGGGTATCAGCCGACCTGGCCTAACCTCAGGGGTAAGGCGTTCTAGACACCGCTAGCCCGGACGGCTAAGCCACTGCAGCCAATGGCCGTTGCCGACAAATTTCCCTACCGCAAGCCACTGCCATAGCATACAACTTATGCCCTGGATTAGTTCCCAATAGTGCCTGTAACCGCGCGCTGCCGACATGCACCTCGGACTTCTCCAATCACCGCAACTTTCGAACTTCACCAGCCCCTGAGCACGTCAATTGCTTCTCAGCTGGCGTAGTGGATGATGTGAATTTGCCTTACCGATGAGTTTGCTGCTGGTACCTTCCGCTATGAGCCGTGAACCGAGATTAGTGTGCTATTCACAGGGCTGCTAGACGAGCATGTCACTGCTGCGTCTAAAAGTAGATTCGTCGTGGGAATACTCCGTAGACAGACACATAAAAGAGCTGGATATCCTCCTCTCAAACGGGCTTTCCTTTCTGCTCTTCAGTCACTCACTCACATCCACTCTTTACTCGCAACTTCTCTACGTTCTTTAACAAAGACAACAGTCCTTCCTTAATTCCTTTTCTTCTTCGAAAACTAAACCGCCAACATGAAGTTCTCTGCTGTCACCCTTCTCACCCTTGCCACTGGCATCCTCGCCGCTCCCGTCGCCGAGGCCAACTACGATGTTTCGTACTCCAGCTACGAGGCTCCCAAGGCCCCCAAGCCTCACTATGAGAAGCCCAAGCCTAAGCCTCACCACGAGAAGCCCAAGCACGAGTATCCTGCTCCCAAGCCTCACCATGAGAAGCCCAAGCCCAAGCCTCACCCCAAGCCTGCTTATGAGGCTCCCAAGCCCGTGAAGCCCAAGTACACCAAGCCCAAGGCCCCCAAGCCTCACAAGCCTGAGTACCCTGCTCCTCACCACGAGAAGCCCAAGCCCAAGCCTCACCCCAAGCCTCACTACGAGAAGCCCAAGACTCCCAAGTACCAGGCTCCCAAGCCTCACCACGAGAAGCCTAAGCCTAAGCCTCACCCCAAGCCTACTTATGAGGCTCCCAAGCCTCACAAGCCTGAGTACACCAAGCCTAAGGCTCCCAAGCCTCACCCCAAGCCCGCCTACGAGGCCCCCAAGCCTGCTCCTAAGCCTCACAAGCCCGAGTACACCAAGCCCCACAAGCCTGAGTACACTGCTCCCAAGCCTCACCACGAGAAGCCCAAGCCCAAGCCTGCTCCCAAGCCTACCTACAAGGCCCCCAAGCCCGCTCCTAAGCCCCACAAGCCTGAGTACACCAAGCCCAAGCCTGCTCCTAAGCCCGAGTACAAGGCTCCCACCTACCAGGCTCCTCACTACTAGATTCGCTCTTCGACGATGAAGGACAGAAGCTGTTTGTGCTGTGGTTATTGAGTGGGTGACTCGTGCTGATTCACGATCATGGTATACGACCTGTGTGGAAACGCATAGCGAGAGGATGGCGCTGGACTTCTGACTTATGAGAGATTCTGGAGGAATGGCAGACACGTGTTTGATGGATGGACTTTTGAGATATTCTTCTTGTAATTTATTGGCATATTAGTTATTAATAACTGCGTCCGAATGAACTGCGTTGCTTATATCTACTTCATCACACTGTAAAACACATCCCAAGTGATAATGCTAAGTCGACTCACGGTACAGTCTTCGAGTACGGTCCCTCTCTTAATAAGTACGTCGCGAGATGACTTGTTACTTTTGCTATGGCTCACTGGCATACTTTATAACCCTTGACCTACTGATACCTTTTTATATCACGACATCCTGCCTAATGCCAGAGCTGCGGCATGCCATCAGGCCGAGGCCGTCAAAAGCAATACTCCCATAAGCGACGCTCAATTGCCAGATCAAGCTTGAAATTACCAAAGGCCTCAAAGACTTCATCGACCACTGCCAGCCACCTCTTGTTGAGCTTGGTAACATAATGCGCTTTGGTATACTCCCAGTAATCAGGAAACCACCCAGAGTTCTCCCAGTCCACAATACCTGAGATCCGACCGTTGTGCATCAAGATGTTCCTCATGTTGATGTCGGAATGGGTGAACACAATGTCATGGCCCGTGGAGTGAAACACATCTGGCAGCGCGGGTGTTCGCAGTGTATTATTGAACTCTTCTTCGTCGATGAATGGTCCAAAGAAGTCGCCACGTTCCTTATCGTAGTCACGACAGGCCACAATTCGATAGTCATGACAGGGCCCACCGACGGCATTGCTAATAACATGCTTCTGCCCTTCTTGCCTCGAGATCGAGCGCAGCTGTGCCATGTATTGCTGCATATCGCGCTTGAAAATGTCAAGATCATCATCGCTGAGGACATCGATGTACGAACCCAAGCGCTGTCCTGTTATTGTAGTTGTCAGCAGATAAGATGTGTCAGCGTCAGACACCAGGTCCAACGGACGAGGAACAGGGACCTGGGTCTGGTCTCTCACAAGCTTCAGAGCTCCAAACTCATTCGCTAGTGCTTGGTAATCATCACAATGTGTCGTCTTTAAGTACATGCCAAAAGGGAGTTGTTGAACTTTGAGGCTAGAGGATGGTCCATAGGTTCGAATACCCAAAGACTTCAAAGATTGGTAGATCCCTATGCGAAGACGACCCGGCATCAAACGGCAAATTGACGCAAACGCAAGAGCAAAGTACTCTGAAATTTTGGGCCAAGGTGAGGCGGATGGTGTGTTTTTCACTGGTTGTCGCGGTCGATTGGCAATTTCTCGACCAACTAGACTCCACCGTATAGATTTCGAGAATCTCGACGTAGCTAGGAGCAGACTGATATTTGGAGTCTCAATTCCAGAGTTAGAATGATCTATGAAACGACCTCTTCGAACAGTCGGGATCTTGTCGACAATCGAAGGTCGGTTGGGCCCTCCAATTGTGACTTGTGACACACGATACTGCGAAATTGTGAGTAAGGCGCAGACTGGAAGACAAAGTCTCTACGGAAACTTACATCAAAGCCTCGTGTGGATGTGAAGCGAAAGTAGCCATGTGCTAGAGCTTCCGCGGCGGATTGACGTACAAGCCAGTGATTATGCACACCATAAACGCGATCGGCATTGTTTTGGATCTGTTCCTGTATGGTAGAGCCAGTGAAGAGAAAAAATAGCTCTTGCAGAGGCTTTAGCTCCTGATTAGCTAAAGGTCATCTAGTAGTAGACAACAAGGCTGGGTTACCTCTCTGGAGAACCGAATTACGGGGAAGATCGATGTAACAATGAGAGGATCAACCAAGGACGATTCGAGTCCTGTAATACAACACGTATGGTTATCTCTCTTTGTCACACTAGCGATGACGTCTCCCTCAGGCTTGGTTTGCTGTGAGGACTGTTCAATGACTGTTATACTCAGCATTGTTGCTTCAGAGGATGGGGCTGAAGGTGCCTACCACTTCTAACCAGCTCCTGCCACTCCGATAACAGGGTAATTAAATCGTAGTCTTTTTGTCCGTCGGCGCATCTTTGGATCAAGTATAGGGAAGTTGCTTCGGGGTCAACTGAGTCGTTGAGGAAGCATTCCAAGAGCTGGTTGTCAGGATGTTGGAGGCGGGAGCTGCGGATTGCAGCGAGAGCCTGTTCGAGACTGCTTTGACTTTCTGACATGGTCAAAAGATCTCATTCGGCAATTGAACGAGGATGCTGAGATGGTGAAGCTAAGCGGCAGTGTTGGTTGATGTCGCGCACCCAATGGCCATTACATAATACTGCTGCCTAGAGAAGCATAACAATCTCACGTAACCTGCCAAAGTCCTTCTACTTACTAACTCCAAGTTATCTCATACCTAATCACATCATTCCGAAGTGGCAACAGATCAGAGCTCTTAATTCCGTTGCCCAATACGGTCTGGAAGGGAGTCATGACACTCAACGGAATTCTGGAAAGCTCGTCGATATACTTCGCAATGAAGAGCCGGCCTTCTCGAAGAGAATATGTACGTCAAGTCTCTTCACTTCGGTATTTTTTACTGTCCAAGTTAACGTCAACAGCACTGGGGACTAATTATCACTGATAACTTTGGACGGCCCGTTCTTCATCACGCGACCAACCTTACGGGATCATGGAAATACGAGGAGAGACGGGGCCAGTCGGCTATTGACCTAGCTTTGATAGTACTGGTCAAAGCGAGCCGCGTCTCCAATGTACTGTGCGCCACGCAGATCATTCAGTCTGTTCCTGCAGATGGAAAGCCATCATGTCGAACAGGAGCGGATTTCACGTGCCGAATCTGGGTCAAGGATGCTCTAGTTGAATTACACGAAAAGGGAGAGATTTCTCTTGCCAATGACATTGGTACGTAGGGGCAGGAGCTCCGAGTACTGCAGCCCTTGCACTGACCTATGGCATAGAAGTGATTGAGACAGAAGCAATAGCATATGCCGAGAGGTATGCTGTTGACAGCGAGCAGGGCAAGGGGACAACAGTCATCAATGGTGCCTTTGCACCGAGTCTCCAGTGGCCCCCTATCGAAAACCTAGAAAGTATGCCTTCAGATTAGGCGACTGACGAATGTGTGCTTGTCTTTCCCTAGGAATGATTCCCAAACCCCCTATTCAATATCAATGGCACCGCGGTTGGACTATACTCGGGCGCTAAGAGGCCGAACGGCCCGCTGTAGCCGGGTGAAGCAACCATGACATACTCAGATATGGTCGCGTGCTACTCAGGGACATTACTTTTTGCTTTCTAGGGGGAGAAAAGGGATTGCCTGAGGTGATAGGTGTAGTGAAAGGATAAAGGGGTAGGACATAGTGACCGCAAGAGTGCAGAGTTCGGAGTTTCTTGCCCAAGCAAGAATGGAACTTTTGCAAAAGTATTAAGGTTAAAAACAAGGGCTTGCTACCTAGGTACGATCTTGTGGGCAGGATCTCGTAACTATGATCTTACATGCAGCTGGAATACGGGGTTGACCAAGTGTTAGATCAGACAAGTTCTGTAACCAAAGGGAGAAATGACTGATACGAAGTAACAGTACTGATATCAATGATATAAAATAAATACATGGTAATTTGGTGTATAATAATGCCGAGTCTCAGAACCAAGATCTGTGATGAAGTGACTACCTCTGACAATGATCAAAAACTCATGCGGGGTCCTTGACCTGGACTAGACATATTTTCCTTGTCGAAGTCGCATAAGGCCACTTATGCTAGACCTATGTATAGATCCTGTCATTCATCTCGTATAACATGTCAAGGCAATCCCGACCCCTGGATCCAACAGCCCGCATGTCAAACCATCGAAACTCGGTAACTGCATATGTTCCGGGGTCCCGAATCCACAAATCGCGGACCGCGATGCGCTAAGCTCAGTAGCGGAATGATAATTGACCATGGCATCATGAACCGCCAAATACGAGAGGGCCATTCAGAGTGTATTCCCAGCTGGAGCTCGTGATCTTTTTCTGTTTTGGTGTTAAGGCAAGGAACGGCACGGACTACCCTGGACTAACAAATTACACGCAGCCAATCGCACGTGAGACGTTTCATTACCGTGTAGCCGGCCGTTGGAGGCTAATTTCTGTCCGGAGAAACTTTCTCGTGATTCGCTACAGCACAGATAGCTACGTGTCAGCGGCACAGAGCGTCAATCGCATTCACCAGGCGTGCATAATTATCCAATGACATCAATACCAAATCAAGGGATGAAATACCAGCAAATCACAAAGATTCTGGCGTTTAGCCGCGATGCCCTAACTCATCTTAGTCGGATGATCTACTGCAACCCTTCACTGTCAGACATCCCCACTGCCCCAGGGGGTCTAGAATGTGCGCCCCCTGCAACTTGTGATGCCGCTATTCCGCGACAAGAACACCATTTCCGTTGTAGCCGGTCCCTTGGTTTTAGCCACCTTGGCACCTTCCTTCGCGAGAGGGGAAGGGGACCTTTTTTCTTCTTTCTCTTCCTTAATGATCTACACGAGAAGGAAGTGGCTGACGTTGGATTGGGAGGATTGCCAGCGCAGAGAGGCTGAGCTGAGGAGGAGCTGTTCTGGTAGGCAGAAGTTTTAATATGACTCAGGCCATGATGACCCCACCAATTTCGCTCGTTTATGCAATACCCAAGATGAGCAAAACATTAATTGACTTTGGCACTTCGGATAACGGCTTGGACACTCCCTACCTGAACCATGTGAAGGGAAACCTTGTTGCCATCTGGCATGCTACTGTACTTTTGGGATTATGACGAAAGAGTCAGTCAAAAGGGTGCAATGACATGGCATGACATTGACAATTCAGCGTTAGGGCTGCAGCTCCTCCTCTCATTCTCAGGTCCAGATTCGGGAATAACCGAGCAAGGGTTTTCTCTTCCGCCCAACCAAGTCTCGGCCGCTATGCAGCAGAAAGAAATTGGTCTCGTGATGCATGACCTCGGGTACACCAAGATTAAACGAGCTCCTGCGGTGCATCATACCATAACATGTTTAGCCTCCATGTACCCCCTCCACCAATAGCACTAGAGTTCTAGCCCGCTCCCTAACACCGCCCCCTTTTTCTCCCAGCGGGCTTAGTTGAAACTCGGCTCCTCGGC
Source organism: Fusarium chuoi (assembly GCA_022627125.1). NCBI lineage: Eukaryota > Fungi > Ascomycota > Sordariomycetes > Hypocreales > Nectriaceae > Fusarium > Fusarium chuoi. The sequence continues at coordinate 208,924 of JAJALE010000864.1, read as the reverse complement.
TCGCCCTAAAAACAGGTGAATCCCGCATCTCCGCCAATCACATCCCCCCAGAGCATAAGCAGACGGTGCCGAAAATCCGCAACACGAGATTGCCTTGGGCCAGAGGAGCTAGAGGCCCAAAGCAAAGAGGAAACAGCGCACGCGAGCTGTTCTTTTTTATTTTGCATAACGTAAAGGGGGGGCGGGCTTCGGTCAGGGCTTTTTGGATAGACGCCGCAGCTAATTAAAAAAAAAAGAGAGCAAGCCATAGACGATGATGGGAATTTCTGTTATAATAGTCCCGGGCTCCCGGTTCTTTCTCCACATTTTGGATCTCTTGTCTTGAGTTTTCTTGTCTGTTTTTTCTTCTAGAACGAAACGGCGATCATGGTGCTTGGCTTTCAGCTCTGAGGTGACATTATTTTCTTATAAGCATTCTACGTGAACAGTGCTACATACTCTCATTCATTTATCTTATCATTTATCTTATCACTTCTTTTTTAAAGCCTGTACGGCTTTTTGTCTAGCCAACCATGGTCTGCATACCCTCTTGGCTCACGAGGTTGGGCGCTCGTCTTGCCAATCGCCCATTCATCTTTACTTTTGCTGTCTCAGCCCTCTTCGCATCCAAGCTCGCCCATATCCACAGCCACCGAGACGCCGTCGCTACCGCTCGATTATTCACCTTTTTCAGTACATTCTTCGTGCAAGATATTCTCGTCCTTCTTTTAATCCGACTCCTCCTCGATCAATGGTCTCCCAGGACCCAAATACTACACTACGCCACTACAGCAGTCGCTGGTTTATTAATATTATACAATGTCGCTCTATCGTTAATATCCATTACTTTTTACCTCGTCTCCGGCGCCGAGATCCACTGGCGAAACCTCAACCTTGTGTCCGACCCTACATCCAGAGCCATCTTCCTTTCTGGTCTCGTGACCTTTATCTTGGTCGCTTCTTGCCTGATCGTCCTTGCTTGGGTGCTTCAGAATGTGTGCTATAGAGTGTTTGGGTGGGGTGCGGATATGATCCATTTCCCCTGGGCTATGGCGCGGACTGCGACAAACCGATTCTTGAGGAAGCGAAACATCTACAGCCCTCTTCCCGATCCAGAACCTGCAATTGCCGAGGAGACCCAGTACGATGATGTTGACGATGAGGCCTGGTTGGAGGATTTTGTCGAGCATGGCAAGTCGCAGACACTTTACTCTCGAATCTCGCAACGAGTCAGCACTTTCGGCGTTCGAGTGCAGCCTTCAACCGTGAGGCGCATTCACTACGGCATGCCATACTTCTTCTGGTCTCTCTTCACCATTGTCATGCTGGTCTTGTTGCTTGAGCGTCCCGATGATCGATCCCTTCTCTTCCTCTCATGGACCACTGGTCTTCTCCCCTTCGTTGACGTCTCATCAACCGCACCACTCCTCGATCAGCTCCCTTCCAAGTTTGAACAAGTCGGCATTCAGCATCAGTGGGATGAGAAGTCAGCCCTTGGCGAGCCTCCCAAGATGGATTGGCTGCCTAAGGGTAAGCCCCTCGCTGGCTTTGAGGACTGGTATACGCCCAACGAGCTTCACTACAACGCCGCCAAGGATCCCATGAAGATCTCCAACCTCGATCAGCCTGTGCTGGAGGAGCTGAAGGATAAGCTCAAGGATGTATCTGTCAAGCATGTCATGCTCTTCCTGCTCGAAAGTACCAGGAACGATGTGTTCCCCTTCAAGAAGGGCGGTCACATGTGGGAGAAGTTCAAGGATTCTTACCCCGATAAGAAGATTCCCGAGGATGTTGAGGAACGCCTCAAGAACTTGATGCCAAATGCCCGATATGTCACTGGCGATTACGATGATGGCTTCAAGCACGACAAGACACCCAAGCGTGGCGGTGCTCACTTCAGCAACGCTTACACCTCGGGTACTTACACTCTCAAGAGTCTAGTCGGCACCATCTGCGGTCTCAACCCCCTCATCGCCGACTTCAACCTCGATTACAAGCGTCACATCTACCAGCCCTGTCTCCCTCACATCTTCGACGCCATGAACAAGGCCGAGGACGAGAAAGCTGCCAAGTGGAAGTCATACTTCTTCCAGACTGCCATGATCCACTACGACAACCATCACAAGCTCATGGCTGCCTGCGGTTATCCTGAGGAGAACACCCAGGACCGAGACTCACTTCGCAGCGAGAAAGCTAAGCACCGTGTCGATCTGGAGGACATCAACTACTTTGGCTTTCAGGAGGATCCTCTCGAGGACTACATGCGCGATGCTTTCAACGATGCCAAGGAGAACAACGGTCGTGTCTTCCTCACGCACATCACCAGCACGAGTCATCACGCTTACGGTATTCCTAAGAATGAGACGTACACTGCCATCGGCTCTGGCAAGGATATTGATGAGACGTCGCATTACGCCAACGCTGAGAGCTATGATGATAAGTGGATTGGCAAGGTTCTCAAGATGTTGGATGACCAAGGTGTTGCAAATGAGACCTTGATCGTGTTCCTTGGTGATCACGGCGTCTCGCTGGTTGAGAATGGCAAGGCCTCTCCTTACTACAACCCCAGCGTTGGATCTGATCATGTCCCGCTTGTCTTCTCTCACCCGTCTCTCCCCGCCTTCAACGTCGAGCACGCCGTTCACTCCACCCAAGTCCTGCCTACGATCCTCGATCTCATGCTCGAGAGTGGCTCATTCGAAGGCGTCAGCCGCAAGGCCGCTGAGTCGCTCGTGGGTAACTACGAAGGCCAATCCCTCCTTCGCCCGATGCAAATGGTCAACAACCAAACAGGCCAAGCCCAATGGCACTTCACCGTCGTCAACCCCGGCCGAGCCATGCTCAACGTGCGCGACGTCCGCTATCCCGACCGTCACCTCAGCGTTCCTCTCATCGACAACACCGAGTGGCGCCTCAGCGATCTCGCTGTCGACCCGTTAGAAAAGGAGCCTGTCCAGGCCTTTGACTATCTTTCTTTCCTGGACTCTGTGGAAAAGAAATGGGGTGTTGAGTGGGCGCAGTGGGTGGAAGAGGGTGCCTTCATGACGAGGTGGCATGTGCAGGAGAATGGAAAGCGTTGGCGTTATGAGAGGAATCCTAATGTTCAAGAGACAAGGGATCAATAAAAAAAGACGGGGGAGTTAAGCGGTATAAATAATGAAGATGTATGAATAGTTTGCATTTTAGAGTTTTGCATTGCGATATCCATTTACAGCATTTTTGATCCATTGATGCCTCTTATTGTGAAGTATGAGTCTCGTTTCACTAAAGGTTTGTCAGATTTCACCGTGTCACTCAGCAGATTGAACACGATACGAGGAGATGACTTGTATAAGTTTCTGTGCGTTCTTGTGAGCCATGAAATCTGGTCAACGTCAAATGAATAACACAACATCAAGACCACGAGACTTGAGCTCATCCAAGATCAAACGCTCCATGACACAACTTCTCGTATGCCCCCACCAATTTCTCTTCGTCGGCAAAAGAATTTGCGCCGCACGGTAAAAGTGACACAACAAGACGAGAATCCTCGAGTCCCCGTCGCTGATCCAACGGGCAATTGGCCCTGAACAAAGTGCCGGAACACCAAAGAACAGCTCCTCAATATCAGCCCTAATAGGAGTCATGTCACAGCTCATGGGGCCTGTGGCAAGTGATGCACAGCACAAAAGGGGCGATATTCGGTACACGAGGGTTTCGAAGACTGAGCGGTCGGTTTGGGACGACAGAACCATCGACGCGGTGGGGTGAGTAGGAGTAGGGGAGGTAAACTTTTCAGTGACATCGGTGATGACCTCTTTGAGATGCGTGACTGACTGATTATTTGTATTCTCCTCACACGATTCCTCCGATGGAGGAGACTTGGGGGAAGGATGCGGTATCTGGTTCTCCATCCCGAGAAGAAGTCGCCAAGCGCACGATGTCGGCTCGTCACTCGGCACAGGGCTATTCTCCTGTTGATACCAAGGATCATCCCAGATCTCCATGAACAAACCAACAAAGCGCTCTGGATCATGACCCCAAGACACAAGAGCCTGTTCCATGTGAAATCTGGGAGAATGCCTTGCGACATCGGCAAAGATGCTTCCCTGGTCAATAAAGATGGGCATTGACCGAAACCAGAGCTCGATTATCCCGGGGGTCAGGAGGAATAATTGATCTTTCGAGAGGTCCAGCTTATTCTGGCCGTGGAGGAAGTCAAGATCGAACCATGATATGTAGTTGACGAGAAGGGCTGTCCCCATGAGTGCTTCGCAGTTTTGCCTGTTAAGAGGGCGGGATAAGTTCTTGCGGAATAATTGCACGGTTTTAGCCATTAGATGCTCAGAAGCGTCTTTGTATCTGGGCTCGTGGGGGCACAGTGAAGAAAGCTGCATTGCTGAAGTGCAGAGGATGGCCGACATGACGAAATCTTCCTACTCTATGTCAGTATGTGCATAACAATCGAGGGTTTGTATCGGTACCTGGAAGGCTTGCTGCATGACTAAGGGCCAGATCTGCGGAAATGCAAGGGTCGCTCGGGTTTCCTTATCCCAGTGATGGAACAACTCGAGATGCATGAGATTGATCCACGGAACCGGGTCAATTGCCTTAGCCACGACGGGAATAGCAACAGAGATATGATGCGGCTGAAAACACTGCTCATTGCGCTGCAGACAATTCGTGCATGGCACTCTCTCATCACACTACACATCATCAATCCAAGCCTCACATATCATCAAGGGTAAGTCATACCTTGACCTTCCGCCGCTTACAAGCATCACAGCCCTTGCGACTCTTCCGATGGGGTCGTTTCTTCCGTGGCTGATCCAGCGCTCCCAGCGTCTGCAGGGAAGGGCTGCTGCCGCTCGTTCCTGGAACGAGGATGGTATTGGAAAAGCGCGGGGATGTCATGGTTTTGTGTGTATGTGTTTTGGGAGAACGAGGAGACAGTGGGAGAGTGGTTTTGAAGCTTCTCATTAGGTCAAGGGGAGGAGAGTGGAGTCTCGTTTTCCATTTGCGGAATGCGAAGAGGACTAGACTTGTTTGGGGATGCGAGATGCGCGATCGGGGAATTGGCGTGTTAGTGCATTTGCGCAGAGTAAGACTCGGGGTGATATATCAAGGTATTACCATCTTCTTGAAACTACGTTTACAACTCTCTCCTTATTCAAGAACATTTTCTCTTTCAATCCTCAAGATGGTCTCGTTAATCTCAATTCCCCGTTACCTACCATAACCCAGCACCATCTCCCGCCATGTCTTCAGTCCCCTCAGTAGGTATGATCCTCGTCACAGGCGCTAATGGATACATAGCAAGCGTGACTGTCCAAGTATTTCTACAGCATGGTTATCGTGTCCGTGGCACCGTCCGCTCCATCACTGCTAATGCCTGGATGAAAACATTCTTTGGCCCAATTTCGAGCTCGTCGAAGTTCCCGACATTTCGACCCCTGGTGCTTTCGACGAGGCACTCCAGGGTGTAGATGGCGTGGCCCATATGGCTATGAACATGGAAATGAACCCGCAGAACAAGGAGTCATAGATGACACCATCAATTCGAATCTGTACCTTCTTGAAGCGGCGGCAAGAGTCCCAAGCGTCAAGAGCGTTGTCATTACCTCGTCACTGGCAGCATGTGCTCTTCCAACGACTGGCGAACCATACAAGATCGATGCAGAGACCTGGAACACCGATGCAATTGACAAGACAGCTGAGCCATGGGATGGACAAGGGAACACACGATGGCATGGGATCGTGCTATATGGAGCAGCCAAAGTACGAAGTGAACAAGCTGCATTTGCTTGGGTGCATGAGTATAAGCCATCCTTCTCCTTCAACACAGTTGTCCCAAATGTCAACTTCGGTATCGCCATATCGCCCGAGAACATGAGCTACCGCAGCTCAGCCGCCGTCATCGTCGCCGTTGTGAAAGGCTACCCCGATGCGCCGTCTATCTATCCTCCCATCGCAATGGTACGTCGATGTCGAGGATACAGCACTGTTACACCCAGCCGCACTGATGCTCGACGAAGTGAATAACGAGCGACTTCTTGCGTTCGGTGGGAGATATTGCTGGTCTGTGATTCTGGAGATACTCCATCGACGGTTTCCGGGCAAGGTTCTGCTCAAGAATGTTAAAGAGTTAGCTGTGGACGCAGGAGAGGTAGATAATAAGAGGAGTGCTGAGGTTTTGAGGAAGATGGGCAAACTAGAGGGGTTTACGGATTTGGAGGAAACTCTTGTTAAGGCGTTTAAGACCATTCTTGAGAATAAGGGGAAGAATGTGCCCAAGACGCAGATTGATGTGTACTATGACTCGTTAGCAAAGGCCTAAGTTGGATAGATAGAAGAAAGAAGAACAAGTCAGGCCGTTGCACGTCAAGTCTTCGTGGCTATCGAGGGGAAGGGTTGTCTCCATCACAATGATTTGCCACTTTTAAGACTCTCTAACCAATAATACTGCTTAGTCCATCGGAACGCGTCACTCCGTTACGATATTAACTCAAGTTCTAAGGCGTCAAGAAAGGCATACGAAGAGGGGAGGATGTGCTACATTGTGAGATCCATTTCATGACGGCCCAGGGTAAGTGCTGCGAGATGGCGAGTGCCTGCGAACTCACCCAGCTCACGTCGGAAGAAAGGCGGGTGTTTCATCGATAGAGAGGTCCCAATGGAGAGACAAATGTCGTTCGTCATGGCAATGCTTTCAAGACTGAATCATCAGCAAAGCAAGTTGCTCACTGTATTATCCTTACTTCCGACACATACTCCCACGAAGTCTCTCAACACTAATGTTTCCGACTCACAAGAGCAAGGTTTTCATAGTTATTCACTGCGGATCAGCGACGCGTGATATCATCGATCGGTAGATTACTTTGATATCCCGACAATCTTGCATCAGTTAGTAGCATTGACACGACCTCCATTATCCCGAACCGCCATCTCGTCATCCAAACACCCACAATCTCGATGCTCAACATGGTACCGTCGGTATTTCATGTCCAGAAGCTTCGACTCACTCGCGACCATGAATAAGGATTCTTGACAGCGAGTGGAGAAGTCCGTATCCGTATTTCCCCAGACTTGTCCTGTCCTGTCCTGTCTTGTCATCCAAATCCTACCCCGCACGTTTTCTCAGTCGGCAGCTGTAGTGCGGAGCCGACTCATAAACCCTGCCGACCATGCTGATCGCCACGAGCCTTGCCGCATTGAGCTAGTTCCTTGGATTCACGGAGTCGGCTCCGACTTTACTTTGAATGTCTTGCTCCATGGGATATTCTATGAGCTAGAAATCTTAATGTGCAGATCAATAACAAGAATCAGAGGCAGGATATTGACACAGAGACGCTTCGAAGATGTCAATTGATAGACTCGTCTGGCTGTAAACTGCAGGAAACAGACGAGGACGAGGGCAATTTCGCATCACAGGATCCCTGCCCTTATCACGTAGCATTCACACGGCATATGCACTGCACTGACCCAACTACCTGCTAAACTCCCATACCGCCATGTGGTTTCCCAGCGTTAACTCAAGCCCAAGCTCTGCGTATGCCACAACCTTTCCCCGTGGGGTTGCATCTCCCCCCCCCACGGGGATCAAATCCGGCGCGTCTAGAATTAGATCTCAACCCAATACCACCACTCAGGCTCCATTGCAGCAGGGACCAGCACCGCAGCCGATCATGCACTCGCCACGGTAGGCATAGCGCACTCTCATATACCCCGGTGCCGAAACTGTTGAGCTTCACAGAAGTCCCCCTTCTCCCTTGACGTGTCTAGACTTGATTCAGAACGTGGCTTTTCCGTGCCTTCCGTAGAGAAGAGCCTCCTGCTCACGGGAACCGACTGCCGATGGGTACAGTTTATTCATTGGGGTACATGTCTCTTCGCCGGAAGCGTGAATCCCAGCGGAGTACACGTCTTCGTCTCAGGTACAAGGTTTCCGGGGCAAGGGAGCTTCGCCCTAATCTCCAACCCCAGCTTCCCCAGATTACCATCGTGGAGACAATCCTCTGGAGTACATATTCTGGGTCGTGCCATCTTCTCTCTTCCTCTCTCACTCCACTGTTTTACCCACACATTGCTCCAGTATTACCACCGATCAACATGTCTACCTCACCTATCAAGACGTTCACCGAGCAGGGCGGTGATCACCTGGAGAGGGCCCATACCACGGGGAGTATCTCCATGTCTCCTGAGCTGTTTGAGCAGCTGTACTTGGCGCCTCATAGCCGAGTGAAGGGCGATTTGCGGCAGAAGCTGGGCAACCCGACGCCATTGGGTAAGATACTAACTAATGCGTCTGTCGCTTGTATTTTACTGACGCGATGATTAGCTTTGGGTGGCTTCTTGCTCTGCACGACTCCTGCTTCCATGGCACTGCTTGGCTGGCGAGGTGCAGGAGGTTTTGGGGCTGGTGCAAACGTGTAAGTGTCACTCACCATCTTCCAACATAGACAATCTAATCAATCTCTAGCGGCGCTTACTTCTGGTTCGGCGGTCTTCTCATGCTTCTCGGTAGCATTGGCGAATGGGTACAGTCACCTCACCCTCCGAGCGAATTCACAAACCAGTCTTCTAACTAGCACAGATTCTAGGAAACACCTTCCCCTCGGCCCTGTTCGGTCTCTTCGGCGGCTTCTGGTTCACCTTTGGTTCAACCATCGTTCCAGACTATAATGCCTATGGCCTCTACTCCAAAACTGATGTTGTTGCGGACGGCTTGAAGGAAGGGGAGTTCTACTCGACCTTCTCGTTCTTCCTCATCTCGATGGGAATCCTCTGCGCTGTCTTCGCCATCGCTAGTATCCGCACGAATATAGTGTTGTTTACTATCCTCGTTATCCTGGTTCCTTGCTGTAAGCTCCCCGACACTCCTGCTACGCGTTTTATCGCTGACAGTTCTAACCACAGTCGGCTGCCTCTCTGCCGCCTTCTTCGCTGTTGCCAATGGCGAGTCCGCTAAAGCGCTTACCTACCAACACGCTGGTGCTGCGATCCTTTTCGTGGTTTCGCTGCTGGGCTGGTACATCTTCCTGAGCCACATTCTCCTGTCGGTCGATTTCCCGTATATTCTCCCTCTGGGCGATCTCTCTTCCAGAATCCCTGGTGCCACCAAGGTCAAGAAGGATACACACTCTGAGGAGGAGAAGGTCTAGGGATTTGTTGGTATACAGATAGCATAGCGGCTTTTACGATGGCTCTTTAACTGGGTCTAATCTTGGAGGATGCTGAATCGTGGGCGACGATGGAAAGGACAAAATTGGAGGAGGGATTAGCAATAGTCTAACACATACAAAATTGACACAACTACTGGAATACACCCGGTAGTAAGTAGTGGTCAAGGATAAAGCTTAGTTGTCATTTATTTGATGCCGTAACTGCTCAAGAAGGTTCACCTTATGTTACATGACAGTCGCACCATTCGAGCCAGTGTAGTAATGAAAGTTAAACCTCAAGGATTAGCATTGAGTTTAATGCTACGGTTCTCTTCTCAAGCGTTAAAAGACAGTTGCACTGTATCGTCACATCCATTCTCAAATGCCGTCCACAGACAAACGGTATCAGTTCCGACAGTTTGTTTGCGTGATCCACCCCCATCCCATTCCCCGCAAGCTCTGGGGTACGCCTAGTCCACTAAACCGACCAACTAACCAATAACACTCACAACAATTGCAGAGGCTTCCACTAACGATGTCGTTGACTCGTAAACGGGCTAGCGCCGTGCGGGGAAAGAGGGCAGGTCGGTGGAACGGCCCTGAATATCTATGGACCAGTTTCTCTCATCCTGTTTCTTTCCTCTATTCTTTCTCCACTGACACTCGACTCGCACTATCTATACCCAAGCTGTTGGTATTCTAGCCTTGTAAGACCCTCTTTTATTATCCTGGTAGGAACCGTCTGCTCTCAGGTGCAGCATGTCGGAGCCGAAAGTTAGGAGGCAAAACCACTCCTGCGACCACTGCAGGAAGAGCAAGAAGGCGTGCGATGGGTATATTCGCAATGAGAAGCCGGCAGTTTCACCTGATGCAACGTCGCCCACTTCTGGGTCGCAAATCTGTAAGTTCTAACCATGCATACTACCCACCTTGAGAGACCAGGGATTGACCATGCCGCTTTGTTAGATGGAGGATCATCGGAACCAGGACTCAAGTCCTGCTCGTACTGTATCAGAACCAAAAAAGTTTGCAGTCTGAACCCACAGTGGGGAAAGACTCGATCAAGGTCTCGAGTTAGTGAGACAGGGTCAAGTATCACCAGCACCTCCAACGACAGCTCTCAGAGTAAGAGGAAGCGCAATGAGTCTCCCGCCACCACAACTGCTCCTTCACTCAACGCAAAGTACTGCGACATCACCGCAGCGAATATGCTGCAGATACTTCAGGACTCTACTCCAGGCCAAGGTCTATCCTGGAACAACCCCTTTGTCGATGCACATGTCCCTTCCTTTCTCTCTATGGATCCAGCACTCGATGTCCAGAGTCTTGCAATGAGCTTCTCTAGTCCAGAGAGTGCTTCGCAGACATTAGCACAGGACAATATCGATGAAGCATTGCCTGAACTCACAAAGCAAACTTCCCATGCTGCCACTGACGTCTTGGACAACGCGACATCTTATTCAGGCTCACAAGACTTTGACATCAATAATCTCTGGGACTTGGACTTTTCAGAAATTAACTCTGCACCTCTAGAGACATTATCATCAATAGAGTCTCCGGCCTATAGACACAAAGCTGTTCAGGTGAAGCGAAGAGCACGCCTGCCCTCTAACGATTGGTCTGGCTATCCCAACTTCTCACCATCGCCATTCACTAGCGACTCTCTCATCATGCAAACCTCTAATCGGTATATGATAACCGAGAGTCTCCTTCAGATATATCACGACGTCCTTGAGAATAACCTCGCTTGCTGGCTAGCGGAAGAGAATTGCCCATATAAGCTACAAGTTGTCGCTCGCACTAGTCCAACACCAGAACCCAATCTAGGTGCAACTCCAGGATCGTCCCGTCAAAATCCGAATCTCCCACCAGAATGGGGTGCGGCTTGGTCGAACAGGATGTATCGTCGCGTCGTGGAACTAGATCGAGCCGCCCAGTCAGCGAGACTGATCAACCTTACACGGTCTGAAAGCCAAGCTGCATCTCGAGTACTAGACCTTGTCATTATGGCCTTCACAACACAATGGGCCCAAGGCAACCGACGACAAGAACGGTTCTCTATCGGGGCGAGCGACTTTGACACTGAAGCAGATGACCTAGCCGACGCTCTGAATCAAGAGTTTGAAGAGAGTTTGCAGCAATCGGTATGGGAGCAAGCAAAGAGGGCACTTCAGGATGTTGTTGATGTCGAATCTTATCGTGTCATCTATGCTGAACTGATCTTTGGTCTGACACAAAAGCCCTGGGCTAGTGATGAGTACCAACAGAAATCGTTCGGATCTAAGAAAGAGAAAAGTGGCAAGGGCATCAAAGAAAATGCGATGCCAGAGATTATCGAGATTATGTCTCAGGAAGGACCTCATATATACCTTGAGCGGGCAACGAGGAAGATCCACGCTCTCAAGTTCAGGTTTGAAGCTAGTGAATCAGGTTTCATAGAGACAAGCAAAAAGCACGCTCCTCGGAGGTTAACTGAAGAGAACAGGCGGACCATCGGGCTACTCTACTGGCTCGCTGTCATGTTTGATACAGTCTCTTCATCGATGAATGAACGGCCGGTCGCGTTGGCTGATGAAGACTGCCAACATGAAGATGCAGACCAAATACTGGCAGACAGTATGCGGGCAGCCCAGAAGAGCCGAAGAGGAAGTCAACGATGGGAAATGGAACTGTTCATCCAAGATGATGCGACGAAACCAACGGTCGGAACACGATGGCCTTGTTCATATGACGATGCGATGCAAATGGTTGCCAAGTCAGCGCCTGTCAAGATTCTTATCTACCGACACTTGTCATATCTGCAGAACGCCCTGCGTAAAAGAGAATGTCCCCAAGTAATCGAGGAGATCATCCAACAAACGACTCTCCTATACCGGTACTGGAACATGACTCACGGGGCCTTCTTCCGAGATCTTATTAGACACTACGATACAGTCCCGCCCCGGATTAGAAGCTGGTTCTTCTGCATCGCAGTACCATGGCATCTCGGCGCATTAATGCTCGCAGACGTCCTCGAGTTCATCGACAAGAACAACTACGGTCTCGACCAAGCCCGTCAAAAGAGACTAAGCGGCAACGTCGCAGCACGAATCCGCAAAGCCAGCGCCATAGAACTCGCCGACCTCGCTCAAGTAACTACACCGCGGCTGTTTCAAGAGGCTGGTATAAATGCAGCTCAACTCCCAGATTACCATTTCGCAGTCAGTGAGGGACCGTTACTGACCGAGCCTTGGACTGTGATCCTTATCAGAGGTTTTACGAAAGCGTGTTTGTTCCACTTAGACATGGCGGATGATTTTCAGCAGCATGAGGGGGATTTGCTGGGTCATGATAGTGAGGACTTTCAGGATAGTTTGAGGAGGGCGGAATATTGTATTAGAGCGCTTTGGTGTCTGGGGAAGAAATCGGAGATGTCGAGGAATATTACCAAGGTGTTGGTGGGGGCGTTACAGGAGCTGCAGTTATAATTGTCTGAATATGCGGGTTTCCCGAGATGGTATTAAGTACGGCGATCATTCAAGCTTTTGATAGGAACTTTTTCGTACTGGACCCAGAGCGTCAAATTTTCTGGCCCAGATTGTGAGTACTAAGAATGTTGGGGCGAGCTGCATGGGGATTGAAGTGATAGGCGCCGCTGGCTGATGCGTTGTACCAATTGCGAGTGAGGCCAAGACGCCTTTATGTTGGAATTGCTTATCGTATTCTTAGCAATTGGCTGAAATCTGCGATGATGCATGAGCTGAGGGCAGGGTTGTTACATCGGCGCCTAAAAACGTTCATCTTGGGGCAGATTGCCCACCGAAAGCGCCAGTCATGTCATATAAGGCTGCTGGATAATCACTCATGCTGCCCCCAGATAACTCATCTCAATTATTGTTGAATCTCATATTGCAAGCCTCGCGGGGTGATCACGCTGGCAGCTGACAATGCCAAACGAATTCCAAGACCACCAGTCGATCAAGGAGGACGCAATGAATATTGAACTTGAGCCGAGACCAGTCTCACGGCCAGGAATAACAAATGAAGTGCACAACAATACCGCCGAATTGGGACCTCCGCAAGCCGACACTGACAATGGTAACGACCAAACTCGCATTGTGTCATCACAGGAGCCTGGGTCTACAGATCCAGGAGCGCAGTCATTTCCAGGATGCCCGGAACAAGAAGCAGTGGGTGATATTGAACCTCAGAGCCAACCAAATCAGGAGGATGTGGATAAAAATGTGCATCTGACTGACCTGAATGATGAAATCTTTCTCTCTAAAATCAGAGACCTGCTAATCTCCAAGCTGGAACGCAGTTATGAGAATCTTGTCTTTCGAAGCGTATTTCATGGACTGCGTTGGTGGGACAGCGGTCAAATTCACGCCGCTTGGCCTGCAAGTCGGGAAGTGTCAGGGCTCAGGCAATATTTAATCGAGAGTGATGGCGTCAGGATCAAAACCCAAGTTCACTGGTCATCATGTTGGCGGCCAAATCTAGGGGATCGAGACACACCGTACGATGAAATTGAAAGCGTATGGCTTGGCTGGTGCTGCGAAGCCAGAAGCAAGCTACAGCAAGTGCGTCTCACACGTTCTTACTGCTACATGTGGACTGATTGTAATAGAAAGTGCCTGGTACGGTCGACAATTCATACTCAGCTTCGAGGCAAAGGTCCAGAGGGAAGATTGTGTAGGTGAAGCAATACGAGTCATTTATCTTGAATTTACCGTCCCGTATACAGGACGTGTGGCTGACCCTTCTTGTTCGTCACTGTCAGTCGAAAACGTTGCGAAAGGGAGTCCAGGGCTTCCCCATATCACTTCTTGCTTGCGCGTTGAGCTTCGAGGAGCCCTTTCGCTTATCAAGCAGCGGAATAAATGACTTGGATATCGGAGAATCTATATTATTTCTTCAGACAGGCTTTCGGGGAAGATACTGCGTTGAATCCCGCCATGACTTACATAATTCCATCCATTGGCAAATCCGCTATTTTAGCCCACCACATACCTACGGCCTCGATATGATGGAATGTCTGCTTAGCAAGCGACAAACAGCCATATTGCAGCACGGGTCAAGGAATATTATTCTGCATGAACAACGAGCTGTGGTAAGCTTCCGAGTTCTGAGGGAGGACCCGGAACTCTTCAGCATACTGGTCTTGAAGGATGAGGACATATCTCCAGAAGTTCAATCCCATGATCAGCAATTCGATGTTGACACGTTATGGAAAGGCTATGGGTTTCTGGAACCGAACGAGGTAACTCCTCTTACACACTATCTGCTCGAGATATGCAGAGTGTTCAAGATGTGTATGGGTGCTTGGGGGGAGACCCTAAGTGCCATCGATATACTTGTACATGTCGAGGTGAATTAGAAGATCCACTGATCTATCTCTTCTGGAAACTTAAGGAAATTCACTAATATGCAAGATAGCTAGAAGACTTGGACAGTTTGGGAAAGGTGGAGGAGCTCATGTTTGATACTTCTTTCAAACGCTCTAAGGACTACTTTGTTGCTCTTCAGATACTCAGAATCGTCGATGAGTGGTTGGATGAGGTTCAGTCAACTGTCGAAGACATGTTTAAAGATCCCGTTCTGTTAAAAGCATCTATGTGGGCGGATAACCAGGCAACAGACAAATCTTTTCAAATCGCCATTCGATATATGAACGAAAACTTTAACGCGACTAAGAGTCGGGTTCGAAAGAAAAATGAGGAGATCAACAGTCTTCGGGATGGCGTAAGTCCATGTCACCCATTTCTAGTACAGGGTGTTGCTAATACTCTCTTTACAGCTGTTCAACGCCACATCTCTTCGAGAGTCTACCAAGGCTATGGCGTTAAATCAGGCAATTTACGTCTTCACCGTTGTTACAGTACTATTCACCCCAGTGAGCTTCTTAGCGGTAGGTGAAGCACAGAACTGGAGTTTAGTGTTACAGCTAACAAGCTAGACATTTTGGGCTTTGCCGTTTTTGAACAACCCAATAGATATACTAGAGCAGCTTTATCATCATGCCTATCCTCACCTACGCCTTGGTCATCGGCGTTGCGTGGGTCGTGGGACAACGCAACAGTATTCGTGCACTATTGGATCTGCTGAGAAAATATTGGGCAAAATCGAGGTCGCTCATGAGATCCGCATGGAGTTCGGGTCCACGGATGCCCTGGAGACAAGGGGGTAGTTCTCCTTACCCTGGGACCTGATGTGAGCTCAATAGGCATCTGAAGCCAACGATAGTTCAGGATGTAGTATAATTGTCATATAGTTAACTGTTAAAATGTCTCGGTATCTTGATCTATCTGTTTTCGAGCGTGAATGTGACTCTCACTATTTCCCGCACTCCACTTTATCTGAAAAGAGAAAACCCACGTTCCTCGTGATCAAACTCCCCGGTGACCTCAGCAATGTTGAACTGAGAAACCTGGAACGTTGATGAAAGTGAGAGCAGACTCATAGGCTTATTGTCCGACATGATGTTCGAGACTTTGTCTGGAATTCGCAGGACGTGCAGAGGAGGGAAGTTCGCAGTACCACTAGACTGGTGTTGATCTTGGAGCTTTCTGTAAGCCTCCTTGAGAGCTCTTTCCTGACCATCCTTCTCACCGATCGCATATACCAAAGCTCCTTGGATTTGCTGCGCCAGGTGGATATTTGGCTGCAGCTGACTGTGATCAACGGTCTTGGTGTTTTTAGCCTCGACGATATAAGTAGTTCCATCTTCGTTGTAGACCATGTCTAGTTCTCGGTACTTGTTGCCCTGCATGGGAACAGTGATCATTTGCGAGCTACCATTAAGACCCTCTCGCTTCTCTGAATCGGTGAGGGGTCTCGAGATCTGATTACCATGCATGATCTTATAGTCCTGGACGAGCTTGTATGCTGTAAATATCTCATGGTACAAGCCTCTGTCAAGCTTGCCGCCCGCGCGAGATGAAAGGCCTGCGTTGAAGATGTCGATCATGACATTGATACGAGCACGCGGATCTTCTTCAGTGGGAGGAACGCTGGGATAGACGATGACTGAATTATGGCTCGACATGCTGATGAAAAGATGATGGGAGGGCTTTGACTTGAGGCTGAAATGAGGGGCATTTAGTCCTTATATGGATTCATGCAGAAACCTGGATGCATGTAAGACCAATCATATCAGCGTTGCACTTTGAAAATGCAGATTGCTGCCTGATGAGACAACTAGATGCCTCAATAGTGAGATCCATGTGTTATTTGCAGTTGAGACTTGCGGGTGAGAGTTTAAATCAGCAGTGTGAACCTAGAGGCTTAGAACAGTGAGCTTATAGTCAACACAGAGAACGTCTTGGATATAGCAATCGCTATTCGTGGTGTGTCTTACAGATAATAATCATATTTAAAGGCTACCTGCTCCGCGTCATAAATAATTAAATTCTGGTATGAGCCACAGCCCAGTGTCTGCACTAAAGTCAAATATCTCAAGTCCGGTCATAGGTCTGATAGAGTTCTCGGCCATATCTCTTGGACTAGGGCCTCCCTGAAGATAGCCTACAAGACCACTTTGAGGACCTTGCCCATCACTCTGCTCTATCGCCCTATGTGGAACTTGTGAGGGAGCCGATTGCGAGTATGAGTCTGTTTCAGATAGTGACACTTGCCATGCGGCGAGGTAACGCATCTTGATCGCTTTCGAGCCCACGAGTGCGTCACCGTACCAGTTACGTAGGTGCTCCGATGAACCCATCCCCAACGAGAGTTCCTTCACCCGATGTGAGATAGCATCGATGTATTCATCGAGCTTTATGACTGAGCGGGCGGATTCAATGCTCCATCCTTGGGTCTGTATAGATAGAGATATTGAAGCTGTAAGAAGGATTGAGTAGCTCAAAAGAGCCCAATGTGTGGATGGTAGACTGGAGATGCTTTCCGGAGGAATGGCTAGGAATGTGTCGAAGTAGCCTTTTGTGCTTGTGAGCGCGTCCATCAGAATGCGGATCCGAGCCATGGAGATATCAGTATTTCGTGCCATCCCTGATAGGCACAATTCCCGGACGAAAGCTTCTAAAAGCCAGGGCCAGATTCGCTGGCAGGCTAACGCGTGGTTAGTTGAATTTTCACTGCCGAGCACGTTTTGAAAATTATACTCACGATCTTGGGCAAGTGAAGATGGGAGGCGGAGCTGCCAGTCCTGCACTTTGACGGAGAATGCATTTAGGTATACCTGTATCTACTGCTCACCCATGAACTGTGTCTGCTGGATATCGGTGTAGTTGAAGAAGGTGTATGCTTTCTCAGACTCGCGAGCAACTTCAAGATGGAAGACAAGGTCTGGATCTGACGGCGTTTCCTTAGCGGTAGCGAGAGACCGGGCGCATGTGTGTAAATAATCGCTATAGATTAATGGACTTGACTTTCGAGTCATTATAGAATACCTTTACATATAGGTCAGCAGATTGAGCTCGGCAAGATTCCTCTACTAACCAGGTCGCCATTTGATAGCAGCCTAGATAAGCCCGTCTAGCATCGGGATCCCAAAATTCCGCATCAACTGCCGACAAGCCCTTTGGTCTTTCATCAAAGGTCTCGACATTTAGCTGCTGGTGCTTGTTCTTTCCAGGCCGCTGAGTGATACCAAACTCAACCGCCATCGATGCTGTGATGGACGCAAGACGGTAGGCTTGTTGTGTCTTTTGTGTTGTGTGCAAGTGGGTCCTAGATAGAAACACATGTTAGTAAGTAGACGCAAAGGCATTTTGGTTACAAGGCATGTTTGCTGACCAATTGAGGTACACCATCAATCCTCTCAACAGGTCCATATCTCGGTCACCTTCCAGGACGAGTTTGGTACCTAGTGCCTTGAGAAATACTTGATTGAGATGATCCTGCTGGCCTCGTAGCTTCCAGGACGTCGTGATAAGGATCGACAAGAGGAGCATGGGGCTTGTCTCTTGGAGGGTGAGTGACGTTACGCCCTCTGTTATGATCACGTACGGGAACCTCGGAGCAAAGGTTTCACGATAATCTGCAACTAAAAGGTCTGCCTGCTGTACAGACATGATATCATGAATCACGTTGTCAACAGTAGATTGTTCAAAATTTGGTGACGGAGCCCCGGAGGATGGAGGTGCTTCCGAATCAGCGAGGACAGACGCAAACGAGCTTGGGTCGTTGCTGGGGAGTAAGGACATAACCCTCCCAACTTCCCGCTCCAGCCGCTCAAGTCTTGACTCATAGACTGAAGAGGAGAAGTGTCAGAAAAAGATTGTCTTGATCTCAGGGCAGAGTGAACGACGTCTGCTGACCTTTCTTCCTGCGCCGCCGAGGACGTGATTCAGGGATTACACATTCCAGTTTTCTCTCTAGGCACCTTTATAAATATGATGGTCAGCACTAGGAATGAACCATGTATTATGGAACAGGTCGTGACAGTGTTATCACACTTACCTTTGACAAGTCCATGGCGGTCCATTGCTCATGAGGCATCGCAGCTTCTTGGCTTTACAGCTTGCGCATGCACGTGTTGAATGTGGAACCTGCGGTTCCCCGGACACTTCCATATCAAAGAGGATTATGGGACGCGTATGACCTTCAGTTTCGGCAGTATTTCTTCTTGGCACGGATGTGTTCTCTAACAGCGAGAAATTGATTGACTCTTTGGTTGAGAGTAAAACCAATCGTAGCTTCGGCTTGATCGCGTCTCGGAGCTTCCGAGTGCAAATGCTAGGTCCGTCGATCCACATTTGACAGAAGGGGTCGACGCTCTGATACGCCAGGTTTTGTAGCGTCGGAGCGTCGGAGGTTATCCAACAGCCGATGCTATTCAACATCCGAGGTCTCAGGAATTCCCTTTATCTACCTTAGTCAACAGAGTGCCATGCAACAACAAAGCATACAATAAAGTCCAGAGTCCAAAAGATTCTCGACTGTCGAGTCTATTACGTCTAGGTAAGAAGGGATTCTATGTTCTATATACTAAGTCATGTCACTTTCCGATCACTGGGATCCTGTTGCTGGGCTGTACGGGCCAGTGACAAGTGGCAAGCCAGCTAAGAGTAGCCCAGTACATTCCTAGTCATGCCAGTCCAGTGAATGCCCTGGCTTGTTTTCGAGGCCTTGTAGGTGAACTAGCCTACCCTTGAACAAGTATGCGTTTCTTGGCAGACTACTCCCCCGAGTATGCATATTTCGAGTGCTTGCGAATGGCGGCCCCGTATTTATAAAAGACGATGGGAATGAAGCAGCAAGCTAAAGCAAGGAAGCCAAGTAAAGACGATGCCCACCGGGGATTAAGATTGTGGTACCCATTCGCGTAGTTAGTGCCTGGTCGGAAGGGGAATATGGCGGCTATGGATGTACATCTGCGTAGTGAAAAGAACCGTCGATCCACCCCAAATTGAGCGAACAAGTGTCTTGGCCGCCAGCGCCGAAGCGGCCGTATGCTGATATGCGTCTACGATATAGTTGTTGAATGAATTGTAGAGAAAGACGAATCCAATGCCGATGGGAAGACCGGCGAGGCATGGCCCGACCCATGTTAGGTTATCGTAAGAAGTCCAGGCAAACTACAAGCAAGGGCGCGTCAGCATGACTTGGGAAACAGCAGGAAATGCAGTAAAGAAAAGCATAGCATTCCCACCAATCAATTAGCAGGGCGAGATTGGGTATAAACTCACGATAAAGACACCAATTGGGATTAGCCAGCAAGCCCAGATCATCGGGATCAAGCGGAGCTCAGGCGGTGGATGACCGGTGTGCTGCGACCGAAGTTTGATGTAGTGTGCGTTTACAAACGGTGCCCCGACGAGGCCGACGACGATGCCTCCTGATAGGGGAATAAACATGAGCCCCGCGATTCCAGGTGAGTAGCCTTTGCCCTCTTCGAAGACGATCGGATACCTAGAGTTTATCAGCAATGCTAGACAGAGAGATCGAAAGGATAAACATACGCCACGAAGAACATGTAAAGAAGGCCATACAGTATAGCTGCATAGATGGCGAACAACGTGACAATCGGCTCTGTCACTAACAACCTGAGAGGCCGGGCGAGATAAATCTGCGCAATTTCCCCAAACGTGTGCTGAGCAAGTTCGTGTTCCGCAAGATAACTATCGTCTCCAGTCTGCTTCCGAAGCTTCTTGGCTCTGTTTTCGAGAATGACAGGGGCATATGTTTCGGGGACAAGGACGACGAGACACACAAACAGGAAACCGCAGAGAATGAGTTGTAGCCAGTACAGCCAACGCCATCCTTTGCTCTCGTAAACGAAGCCGCCAATCATCGGACCTAGAAATTAATTAGCTTGGGGCGAAAAATGTTGGTAGCGTGCTATTCATACCCATGATCGGTCCTAGGAAAGGTGCAGCACTGAACGCTGTCATCGGAATTCCTCGTTCTTCAGGTCGCCACATGTCTGCAAGACTACCGCCAATCTAACGGGGCAACACATCAGAGTTATTCAGCAAGATGTAGTTCTAGGTAAAGACTCACATTTGCAACGGGCACACTCATAGCAATTCCATCAATGGCCCGGCACACCAGCAACGTCTCGATATTCTGGGCCACGGCACACGGGACTATGAAGATAACCGCCATGCCAAAGGTCAGTACATAAATGATGCGTCTCCCGTAGAGTTCTGACAAGGGGCTAAAGACAAGAGCTGTTCTGTTGTCAGTCATCTTGCCCTAAGGGATGTTGTAAGGGCAGACCTACGCCCAATGCCAAAACCGTACACAAAGAGAGTGATTGTCAGTAAAGCAACCTCACTCGACGCATCGAAGCGCTCTACCACGCCAGCTATACCTGGAGTTATAACTGCCGAGGCAAACGCTACCGCGAAGCATACCCAGCTCAAGGTGAGAGTGACGGTCCACTTTCGCGCCTTGGACCAGTTCTTGGGGTTCGTTGGATCGTTGGCGCTGAAGCATACTATCTTGCAGGTTTTAGCTTCGCCTTGTCTGGTCGTTATTTCTCTCGTCTCGTAGTGGTCGTGTTGCGATTCCACGTTTTGATTGACAGTATGGCCTCCCCCGTCGGCGATAGTGTCGGATGAGGTGTCGTCGGCTTGGTAACCAGGCCGGAGCATCTCGCCGGGCTCCCTATGGCGAATGTCAGCAGCGTAAGGAAAGTGCTGGATCAGTGGGAAATTGGATTACAAATCACTAGGAAAGTCGACTTTTTCATCTGCTATGTTGGCAGATGACTCGTTGAAGGAAGGCTCGGGAGGGACAGCCATTATATGCGGTTTTCTGAGAGCTATTAGAAAGGGAGAAATGTTGGATAACTGGGATGAAATGATGGGGGACTGGAGAACTGGACATCCCACGTACTTATACCACTCTATCTTGGCTTGACGCTTAAGCTGTAGTTCAGCATCCGTTTTAATGTCGGAAGGGCCGAGGCGCCGAAGGTCCGGAAGTGCTCATGTCGGGGATAGTTCAACACATAGCTTAATCCCGCAACCTTTTAGTATGCCTGTAGATCTATTCTTATGATTATAGATATTTATTTAGTTAGATTATTGTTAATAAAATATTTCCCTTCTCTATGTGGTTTGACGGAGAGGTGACGGATTGTGTTAGATCAGATTGTGCAGGGCGGTGCACCCTAGATTACGCTCACGGTTGACGACATGTCTCAGTAATTGCAGGAAATTGTTTATCACTCTCTTCGAGAAGTGTGATGGAGCATAATTGCGGTATCAGCCTTGCCACAGGATTGTGAGCGTCACCGCGTCACCTCCGCCTACGTCTAGTGCCCGCCATGCTTTACCAATACTGCCATGCCATCCCCAGAACCAGCAGCCCAAGCCCCAAGCCCAACCTCCTCATGGTGGTGCTAGTAAACTTTCCCTCACTCACTAATGACTTTAACAATGTCACTTATAAAGGCCGAGTATGCGCTCTCCGAGTCGCACAAGGAATTGAGCTACCCCCGCTATTGTCCCTCGTGTTAATGTCGAAGGTATATGAGATCGATTGACTCATACTCTTTCAGATGCTTAAGAAGTCTCTTTTCGAATGCGATTCTGAGGTCGCCTCCATTATAGTCTATTTTTGCGTAGTTATGTGTCTTGGCTATTTCCAGTTGACAATGACTTACATCCACTCTTGAGTAGTGTTGGCAAGGTTTGAATGGACTGCAAATGATATCGGACCCGAGATCAGGGAGAAAACCCAACTCAACCGTTTCGTTAGAGGATAAAGAATAAACCGCAACGGAAAAAGACGCTAAACCTGGTGAAACACGGCTGCAGGGCAGAAGATCATCAAAGGATTTGTCTTCATCAATAATGGCAGTAACTCTTGTCAAACTAGCAAGGTCAAGGGCATCTGTATTCTCTTGCCGCACAGCTCAAAAATTGAATGATTTCTAGCAGGTATGGCGACTGAATACAATAGATCAAGCAGCGCCACACAGAGTCAAGCCTCAACTATTCACACTAGAGGAAGCCTAGCCTGGGAATGCAGGATGCAGCTGTACAGGACGATCTAGAACTCAGCGGCCGCCTGAGGAATCAGACTTTTGGTATAAACGTACGTTTTCAATCGCCAATTTATTATCACATTACTGTTTGGCGCGGGCTCGGTTTACGAACACTACTCCGCAGTGTGATGCAACAAGCTGTGCCGTCAAACCGAAGATCCCTTGTCAACAGTCTTATCACTGCCATCCTAGTGCTTGTACCTACCCTGGACTCTTCTCCCGCTTCCGAGTGTCTATTTTGAAGCCGAGCCCCATAGTTTTCTAGCCGAAGCCACTAATTTTCAAGCCGAGCTCCCAAGCCGACAGGTCTGCAGCCACCAACCGTTGTAGTAACCCTGCAAGCAGTCAACCCTCCACCGTAAAGCAGGCTAGGACCGAGCTTTTTGCAAAGATCCAAACAAAAGTTCCATCTACGGTTTAAGTATTTATATTCAGGAGCCCTTCCAGGGACATAATGGTGAAAGAAGAGAATGAAACCAAGGGAAAAGCACAATTTCGGGGGTTGTCTGAGTTCAATATACATCTCGTTTTTTCCCTATCTACATACCAAGATCGAATCACATCCACCTATCCTGTTCTCAACATACTCAGTCGCTGCGATGGCTATACAGCAGAACAAGAAAGCTCCAGTGAAACTAGTCATTCAAGATAAAAATGAACTCGAGTCAGGCAGTATCCAGCCAAATAAGTCGGAGGCGGAATCGCTCCTGGTATATTTCCCCTACAGTCTGTGATGCTTCACATAAGCTAATAAACCTCGCGCGGCTGTTTAGGTAACCTTGGACGGAGACAGTGATCCAGGGCATCCATACAACTGGTCTCGGCCACGCAAATGGGCCATCACTCTATTGCTCTCTGGCGGCGGCTTGGTCACTCTCATGTCAGGTGCAATGCTGGCCCCAGCTCTCGAGACAATCTCCCATGATCTGAACACCGAAGCAGAGGAAACACAGATCTTCCTGTCAATATTCGTTCTCGCATTCGCCTTTGGACCCATGGTTCTCTCTCCGCTAGCTGAAGTCTTCGGACGGCGGCCAACATGGATGGCGTCTAGCTGCTTCTATATCCTTTGGAACACCATTGCGGGTTTCAGCAAGTCAAGCGGTCTGTTGATTGCAAGCCGTCTTCTCTCAGGCCTGGGGGCGAGCGCTGAGTTTGCTGTGACGAACCCGGTTCTATCGGACATGTGGCGGGCGGAAGAAAGGGGCACTTCATTCGCTATCTCGACTTTTGTCCCGCTACTAGGTCCTGCACTTGGGCCCATCATCGGGGGTGCGGTCACACAGACTGTGGGTTGGCGCTGGAGCTTCTGGGTACTCTCCATCTTCGATGGGATCTTGGTAGTCATTGCTCTAATCGTGTTCGATGAGACCTATGAGGTTGTTCTGCTGGAGAAGAGAGCTGCCCGTTTGCGTAAGGACACCGGTAGGGCTTACTTCACAGAGTATATGACTGCCTCGGGACGAAGTCTTCGTCCAATTCTGCTCAGGGCACTGAGTCGCCCATTCCGCCTCCTCTTCACGCAGCCCATATTACAAGTCATTGCGATATTCCTCGCCTACAATTTTGGAATCCTCTATATCGTTCTCTCTACGTTTGCGACTCTGTGGATTGAGCGGTATGGGCAGTCAGAATGGGAGAGTGGCTCGCATTACTTCGCCCTAGTGATAGGCTATACAGTAGCAGCTCAAGGAGGCGCCATTCTCATGGATAAGCTCTGGGGATATCTCAAGAAGAAAGCTGGCGACGACACGGCACCTGAGTATCGTGTTCCTTTAATGCTACCTGGAGCCATCCTGATACCTCTCGGTCTGTTTCTCTATGGCTGGTCGGCAGACAGGCACACTGCGTGGGTAGTCCCAGACATCGGTATCGCCATCTTTGGTTGTGGTATCATCCTCAATACGCAGGCTCTACAAGCTTATGTAATGGATGCTTTCCGCAAGTATGTCGCCTCCGCAAGTGCTGCCTCGCAGTTTCTTCGCAGTATCGCAGGGTTTGCCTTTCCTATTTTTGCCCCGGTAATGTATCAGAGACTTGATTATGGCTGGGGAAATAGCCTGCTTGCCCTGGTGTTCATCGTCCTGGGCTGGCCAGCACCGTTCCTGTTGTGGAGGTACGGTGCAACTCTTCGAGCCAAAGGCACACCGCAATGGTAAATTGTTTAGGTCCAGGTGGTCTAATTTCCGAGAGCAGTCTGGCGTGCAACACACTGCTTGCTTGCGGGGAAAGCAAAGGGCTGATGTAGTGGCTTGGAGGGCTGTCAGAGCAGTATTTTGGGGCCTGGCAAGGCGATAGCGTGGGCAAGGTTGGCTCGAATGCCAGTCAAACATACTTAGGTTGTCGTTCTTTTTTCTTTTTTTGGCAGTTTAGCTGATCTGCAACTTCAATCAGTGGCCTCGGTTGCGGGAAGTCCGCCTGAAGCTCACGCGCTAACCGCATATTTTCTACTACGCTCAGCACAACCATTGGTTATTGTGGCAATTTCCAAGTCTTAGCAGTATGGCAAATCAAGATTAGTGATAAAAATGCTATTTGACGGCTCTGACTGGTATGCATTCGACCTCAAAATGTCTTTGTAATCGGGCCGTTGGATCGATCGATTGTAGGTTTAGGACACTAACCACCGTCTGCCGTGTCTCAGAGCTCAAGATCCTGATCGCAGATTTGCGATGAATCGGGAAAGTAATGAGCTCTTGCTGAAGATTATGTCTTGCTTACTAGCCAATTGCAATTATTTTATTTTCAGATTTGGGATAAGCTTAAACTGTGAAGTGAAGAACTGTGTTCTTTGTTGCCGAGTTCAGCCTTGTGCTCTCCTCTTCACGGCATTCAGCATATGGCTGCGGTCAAGCCACCGCTTGCCATTCAGACAACGCCAAGTTGATGAATGAACAGCTAGAATGCGGCAATATTCTTGAGTATAAAGCTGTTATACATTGCTCTTTTCCTCATAGCAATTTCCATCATCAACCATCAACTTTTTCGTCTACCTACTTGCCTACAGCTCAACCTCCCTGATTTTAACCACTTATCCCCCTATCTTCAGTCAATATGCATTTCATGACTACAATCACCGTCTTTACTTCTGCTGCCGCCGGTTTCAGCTTCAAAGGCTGGAGAAAGCCTCAGGTTGCACAGCTCAAGGTCTCTGAAGCTCAGGAAATCTGCGGGCAGGACACAAGTGTCCGATGTTGCAACAACAAGGGCGGCAATGGGAACAACAACAACCAAGGCGGATTCTTGGGCATTTCCTCCACAAATTTGAACATCTTCAACAACTGCGTCGATATCAGCCTGAATGTTGTAGGAATTCTCGATGGCACTCTTGGTAGGAAGTGTAGTGGCAATGTGGTTTGCTGCCGGGACTTCCCATTTGCTGTAAGAAAGTAACTATTGGGTTTCGGCTGGTTTACTAATGCATCGCAGGATATCACTGGGCCTATCAACGACGGACGACCCTGTATTGATTTAAGCAACCTGCTTTAAGCGTCTCTGACTTTGAATAAGCTGATAGCTAGTTATCCGAGGTAGTAGTGGGGGAAGAGGTCAAATCTCATCAATATTGTCTAAATGCTCTGGTTAGCTTAGAATAAATAAACTTTGATGGAGAAGCCCAAATCCAAAAGCTTCCTTCGCGCACTGCGTGATGTCAGTACCTATTTGAAAGCTGCCAACTTCAGAACTTTCAAGTCAAAACTTTATAATAAAATAAAAGCTTGAATTGTGGGGAACAAATAACCTTCATATCTGCTTCTTATCTTATCGGCACAAAGCACTGATACTTCCTCTGCAGTTGGTTATCGTGAAAGCTTCGAGATAAAAGCTTATATGGGGGGGAAAAATATATCGTGTTCTCATTCATCACCTGTGTTTGCAGCCTAAAGCTTAACCTTATAGGCGGCAGTCATCCCCATAGAACTTCCTCTGCAGTTTCTTCTCTGCCAAATCCTCAGTCCATACAATAATATCCTCGATTTCCCGAGCACCCATTCCTTGTCTCCTCTTCAACATCGCGTCACCACCAGCCACCATGAGTTCGCCTGCCGACCATCTCCCTCCCCCTCTGCCTGATGATGCTATCAACGCTCTTTTACAGGCCTTGCGCCTGCCTCAAGCTACGTCAATCAGCAACCCAAAAACGACGGCTCAATATCATTCAGTCTACTTCCTCACTCTGCCGCCTACCGAGCGTTCACGCGGCTACTCCGAGCTCGTTCTTCGCGTCGCAGGCAAACATATCCCCACGATCAAGACAATGAATGAGATTGGCGTCATGACCTGGGTATCCAAGAACACCACGATCCCGTTGCCCGAAGTCTTAGCCTACGATGCCTCCACGAGGAACCCGATTGCTCACGAGTACACCTTGCTCTCCCGCATCCCGGGAGTCACGCTCAGCGACATCTACAGTAGCCTGAGCGACGAGCAACAAAGCGACATCCTTGACCAGCTCATGGGTTTCCTCACCCAGCTGCAAGCGCACGAGTTCGATGGCCTCGGAGGCTTGATCGTCGACGATCAGGGCGCGGTTCAGATTGGCCCAGTTGTGGACGAGACCTTTTGGCAGGTTGCAGATATCGAGGCTTTCTGGGGTCCCTTCGAGGCCGTAGAGTCTCTCAACATTGGAGGGCCGTACGATACCTACAGCGACTACATGTCCGCTCACGTCATGAATTATATACGACTCATTCGCACCCACCCATCGTTGGAGTTCATGCGCGATATCATTCCTCGCATCTACGATTTCCTCACCGCTCTCCGAAGATACGGCGACTCGGTCAACAACATCAAGCATCGCCTCGCTCACAAAGACCTGCACTTCGCCAACATGATGTACGACCCCTCGACTGGCAAGATCACTGGCGTCCTTGACTGGGAGTTCGCCGGCGTCGTCCCAAGCCCTCAATGGAACCCACGATGCTCGTTCCTCTGGAACGGAATTGACACACCCGAATCCCTAGCGGAAAAGTACAAGTTGATGGAAGTCTTCGAGAAGCGTTGCAAGGAGAAAGGCTGCACGTTTTTTGAAGATGCTCAATACACTTCAACACTTCAGGAGCACATGCAGGGCGCAGTTGACTTCTTGCGGGCTATTGTGGAGGTGTCCCCAAGAGGACAGAGGCAGGACCTGGTACTGGGTTGGAAGCTCAAAGTGCTGGAGAATATTTCCAAGTTCGGGGCCTAGTTTAGTGAAGTTCGTTCTGGATTCTGCACATGTACTCATCATCGTTAGTCAGAAAAGCCGGCATGTCAATTCCAAACCCAAGTCCTTCGAACTCAGATTCCGTCCCAATGGTCCCCAGTATACCCTCAAACGACAGCTCAAAGCCTCCAAGGTCATTACAATCCATATCTTGAACCGTGTCAGCTGTGGTGATATGGTTGTGCGTCGCCAGATGAGATTCGACAGGCATGTTCAGCCTCTGGTGGAGTGTCCGTATCACGCTAGCCGCACTTGAAGCTGTTCCAAAGAACTCCCCCATCTTTTCTAGCACCGTGATACTTTGCGACAGAGCCGTGCGGGCGATTGTAGCAGTTGGACTGTCTTGAGGACATGCTAGGAGATATCCGACTAGAGTTATAGCAGCATTCCATTGACAGTTGAATGGCTCGTACCATCCGTTCAAAATATCGTATTCTTGGTAAACCTGATACAGAAGTTTTGTCGTCGCGCATGCGTGTGAAGCTGAGATATCAGCGACTTCATGATCTGAAGAGGTCCTGTTGCTCCTAGATCGAGTTAAGGATTGGCTTATGCAATGCCGTCCAAGTGTCAGTATTAGTTCGTGATAGAACAGCTCAAGCATCAAGCGCTGTCTTCGCAGAGAGATGGGCGCAAGCGGTTCAATGTAGATGTCGGAGAGGTCAGTGGAGAGAGACTTCCCACCACTCCGCCTCTCTGTCTTCAGCATATGGGGTAGCGATTCAGCCCAAGCGCGTATTTTATTAACACCTGAAACAATTGCTCTTGATTGTCTATCGGAAGTCGTTCTTGTAGCTTCCCTGCTCCTCCGGTGATTAAACGTACTATCGAAGGCTGATCGGGCTATCTCACTGAGTTTAGCTCTCTCAGTGGTGTATCTCAGCTAATCGACGCCAGATGTAACATGGCCTTGGTCACGTGTAGGTAATAATGGCGACATCGGCTGTGTTTGGGTGACCCAAGGCCGACCTAATCGGATACATGATCTTGTCTCAAACATGAACATGATACACCAAGCCCGCTTTCGTGCTTCCCTTTCTTTGATGGGTAGATCATTCCCTGGCTCAATGTGCAGTCCCAAAGTATATGCCGTGCGCGCTGCAACTCCCAGCATATTTTGAGCCATATTCTGATAAGAAGCATTGGCAAGATAAATCGCAGACCATAGTTGACACCGAAAAGTCTCGAGTGTAGGCCTCTCCAAGTCACACGATATCAGTCGCTGGCACCGCTGATACAACCAGCGGCCCGCAACAGCTGCGTCCCGAGAGTTGATCTCTGCCTTGTAGCCACTATGACGAGGTAGCGATGTGACACCGAACTGCATACAGAGAGCCAATACTATATCGACAAGAGGTGAGTCCTGTCTCGTGTCACCTATGGGCTCGTTCGATAGTGACTTGTAGTGCGCCTTGAACTCTTCCTCCTCGAGAAGCTGGTAACAACAATGCCACAAATCCCAGAAGAGGTCAAGGAAGAAGGCTTCTTGAGTAGCTGACAAGTCTTTTCTGGACAGAGTTCTCTCAGTCAACCCAGGAGCCGCTCTGATCGACATCGCGGTATCTGAAGTTCGGTATTCATTTAACTCGGCATCGGGAGTATTGATGACGTTGCCCATAGATCTACTTGCCGAGTTGGGTATCAAGCTTTGAGGCTCCTGATCGCTACTCAGGCTGCAACCAGCAGCTTTGAGACGCTGGCTGATACAATGGATGAAATAGTACGTGGATGAAGGCCCGTAGAACTGAGTGCCAGTGGCCGCTGATTGGACGGCTGTCATGTTATCGAGTTGAACTCCCTCATTAGCATAAGAGAAGCTTGGGGATGGGTCGTTTAATACGAGCTCAGGACTATGATAATCTGGCGGTGTCGGGATGCTCGTGTCTTTGAGCTGTCCCTCCAGTTCTTTCACTTGTTCTCTCAGCCGATCGATCTCACTATGGGTTTTGTCAGCCGCGAGGTTAAGCTCGGCACTGGGCCCAAGGCATTCATTTTATACCTCATGGCACGAGATAGACTCCATCCTGGATTTTGCCGGGCCGTGCTATTGCATCGCAAGCCTTTGCTAGAGCAATTATGACATGGGTATTGGGTATCGCACTTGACGCGATGCAGTCGGCATGAATCACAGGCCTTTGATACCTGGCTGCGCTTAGGTTTTCTCGACGGAGCGGGTGAGCTGGAAGCAGAGAAGGTCCCAAACATGATTCCGACACGATTGCAAATTCTATGAAGCTATTCGGAGTGAAATGGAAGGATTCGTGATATCTATCAGCACTAGCATCCGCCCAAGCCGTTATATCGGAGTTAAACGAAGCTGTCTAAAGCCGATCCTGGTAGGGGATGTGGATTCATATCCCGGGCGATAACGACGATGATTGGTTCGGTAGGAGATAAACTTGAATTCGAGTCTGAGCTTACCCTTCACTGGAATTCCTCAATCGCTGTGGCAAGTCAACATCAATACAAAGCCGCCGACATATTTTGCATTTTGTGGGATAAAGTCTATATAAATATCACTTCAAATATCACTTCTGCAAGTTTTAGCACTTCAATACACTCCGAGCGCCTTGGCGATCTCTTCAGCGACGCCCTTGGACGACGCTGGATTTTGGCCCGTGATTATCTTCCCATCAACAACAACCTTCTCCGCAAGAGGACCTTCATCAGCCTTGACATACATCCCATCACTGACTTCGCCTAATCTCTTCTCAAGACTAAAGTCCATATCCTCTGTAAACTTGAACATCTCTTCACCCACGTCATCGAAGCCAGTGACCTGCTTGCCCTTCAAGATCAAGTCTCCCGACGCCGTCGTGGCGTTGACGAATGCAGCTGGCCCGTGACATACAGCTGAAATGACCTTATCCTGAGAGTGAAAGTCGCGGAGAAGGTTCTTTGAGTGCTCATCGTGGACTAAGTCTACCATCGGACCATGGCCACCGGGGTAGAAAATTGCATCGAACTCCGAGGCTCGGCCAGCAACGTCGCTGAGCTTGAGAGTGTTCTTCCAAACTGACTCGTGGTTCTCGAGGACGTCCTTGCACACGGGATCATCCTTGAAGAGCTCAACAGATACAGGATCAAGTGGCGACTCGCCGCCTTTTGGAGTCGCGTAGACCAGTTCTGCAAGAGGGTTGAGGACGTGAAATGGGTGAGCAAGCTCGGGCTGGCTTCTATTAGCACCGCTCATTTGAAGCCTGGATAATACAATCTGTGGATATGCAAGTGATAATTGAGAAGGGACTGCACTTACCAGATACCATCCAATCTGCTTTCCGGTCTTGGGGACCTTGTCGGCCGAAGTGAGGACTATAAGAATCTTGGGCTTAGAAGTTGTCATCTTGAAGTGAAAAAGTGTGAAGTATTCTTTGATACGTGGAACAGATACGACAGAGTTGTTCGGCGGCTACTGAAAGCAATCAAGATTGTGTTGTTCTTCACATATTACAGGACGCTGCTCAGGGATTTTATACTTAACCATCTACGATAGCCATTCTTAAATACCCCCAAGGAGGAACGGAGTGTAAGATCGACTGGTCTGATTCTATTATGGATATGGCCCGTTTCTCTTTGATGACTGGGTTTGTCTCTCATGCTGACTCCGTCGCTCCTTTGGGAAATGCGGACCGACCATGTGATCTCACACTCCAAGCATCATCGTAAAAAGCCTCAACAGCCCGTCAATCTACTCCAAGAGACACAGGAATTGTGGAGGCGGGTAAGGGCGTCGAATGGAGCTCAAGATGTGCACAGAAGGTCATTTCAAACGCTCGAATTTGATCCCAACCTTAAATTGACGAGACTCAATTACTCGTCGGCGGCCTCGGTCTCAAGCTCAATATTATTAGATAGAGTTGACTTTGGACTCTGGAATCCTGTAATTTAATGACTCAATGACCCATTCAAAGCGTTGCTTCTCGTCCAATAGATGGGTTCTTTGGTGTCTTCCGAACTCAAAAGCATATCCATTATGCTAACATGTGCCATGGAGGCGCCTAACTCGTGGCGTGATAGTTTGAGCTGGCGCATCACGTTACGAGACACGAGAGTAAAGTTTTCATGAATATACAGCAAAAGGAGTGTTTACATCGATTCGCGTCAAAGGGGTTGAGTTTAGCCACAGGACCTAATAAACGTATATAAATCTCCCCCGCACCCAGCGATTGCCCCCTCCTCCATCTTCTTTAAGCCAACATCCAAAAACAACAAAAGTTCACCGTCTGTGACAAATACAAAAATGGCATTCAGTAGTCAATATAACCCGCCTAGCCCCTTCACTGCTAAGCGTGTCCAGCAACAGGGTTTAAACGACAACTATCGAGACCCGTTAATTGATTATGATGAAAAGGAAAGGGAAATGATTGACGCGCTAGCTGAATTCGACCGCTCATTTCCGCCCGTCCATAACCAGATTCCCACAGCCAAACGCAACTGTCATCCTCGGCCTTCTGCCGGAGAACCTCCTCGCCCAAAAGAGAAAATGGAATATCGGAAGACTGAGAACGAGTGTGAAGGGGACAAACCAGTCCGCAAAGGGGACCGCCTCTCTGTTCGAATGGGGTTTTGCTGCATGCACTATGAGCTCGATTATTTTGAGACTCGTCGAGAAAGCACGCAGGGCCACTAAGCAGTCGACTTGTATGTATCCTTGAACGAACTGGGGACCTTTACTGATCGGTGATTAGATCATCCGCAACACTGTCGGCAATGAAAACACCATTCATGGAATAGCCATGCACCCCTATAGTTACTAAGTTAAGGTTGAGGAACAAGAAAGGTCCCCTCTGTCAGCATTTGGTCTTGGTGCAGCTACGCCATGGTATCACTGTGCTATCTAAAATGGAGGGCATAATACTCGAAATAAGTGACTCATTAATTCGCTTTGCTGTATACAATCTGCCGCCCAGTCTTTCATCTTCCTCTGACAAACGACGCAAAGTCAAAGTTGTTTGCCATTCCCGCTACTGCAAAGCTACGATGCTTAGCGTGGACTTTTGTGATATCCTGTCTCGTCGTGTCAGACCTATCCACGTTGAACTTGCCTGCCAGGGCAGTGCTCTCTTCTGTGGCACATATATCCGAGATGTTTTGCTGTACTCGTTCAATAGTGACAGCATCGAGAGCCCTTTTGCAGACTTTCTCAGATATTTGAACCATATTTCTGTGCCGCTGTATCTCGGAGGTAAACAATTCTTTGTCGTCAGTGTCACTGGACCCTGATGCCTCTGCCTCGTACTTCACGATTTTCATTTGGTCCTTTTTGACTTCATCGATCTTTCTCTTAAGAGAAACTTCAAGTGTTGATAGTTTATGATCACGAAGTTCTTTGATCATGCCTTCTTGTCGACTCATTTGGAGACTGTAGTAAATAATCGTCAGCTCATGCTTCGTCACCAGGAGGTAGGACTGACGTGTTGTTGGTCACCAGAGTGACGTTCAGTATCTTAATACACTGATCCAGCTGATCTTTCATCAATCGTATGCGACCTTGGCGCAAAAGCCCAATCTTTGTATAATCCAGAACAGACGTCTCGTCTTCACTTGAGTGTCTAGTCCAGTGGCCGAGTGATGTACTGAACTCAGTGCATGCGCGCTCGCAGTTGTCAAGAGCCGATTTGAGCTCGGCGCCCAAGTGCTCAGTGTCAATGTGATTATGGTCCACTGCACACTCCAGCTGATTGAGAATAGGTTTGAGATGTTGGAGCTGGCGTTGAATGTTTTTTATGGACTCGGGCGTGCTTCGGATGTTTTCTATAGTAGTCGACAGGAAGGCTACACCCTGGACGATGCCCAAGATGGACGCAGTGATACTGACAGGGTCAGGCATGGTGAGGAGAGAACCGTAAGACGGATGTCACAACGTATTTAGTAGGTTTCCGTCTCCCTTATGTACTACGGTTTCATTTAAGCACTGGATTTTATAACCAATTCCATACAAGGATAAGCGAGATGGTTCGAGTTCTGAGGGGTTTGTGCTGCATGAGAAGGCACCAGTGCAACACCAACATCAGCTTTGGGGACACCATCCGTCACAGCCACGGTCACCAGACACGAAAAGGGTTTCTTAGATCACTGAACGTGAAACAATGTTAATAATTGGCTCTAGTAGCGAGTCTGTGCGACTTCAGGCCACAAACCTGCGCAAATTCGAGTCCTGAGCGAACCGCAACGCGAAGAGTTTTTCCTGAAAGGATACTGCAAGATCTGCGCTAACAAGTTCCCAAGACGTATGAGATTTGAGTCACGATGTCGACCGAACATCCGAATCCAGACTGCACTGCTCAGCAAAGGAGCCAGCAAAATCTCCATCATATCTCGGCTAACAATGGATCGTATCTCTTCGCAGGCAATGTCAGTCACGTCAGCCTTCCACATTCTGAAAAGACTGCCCGTTAGTTCAGCCTGTTCTTTCTTCTTTATTCTATTGCTTACCAGACATAGTCAGTTTTGAGGATATCATTAGGAAGTGCCGTGATGCTCTGTTCGTGAGCCATCCTGATGTCGACAGAGCCAGCATCGCCGAGGCGAAAGGTCAGAGAGCGCCCGGAACCTGCGAGTGGATACGAGAGAACTCTCACTATCAAACCTGGCTTGACAAGAAGTCTCCCCTGTTCTGGATATCGGGCGGCCCTGGTACAGGCAAAACGGTCATGTCACTCTTTCTCTCGGAACAAGTCGAAAAAGTCTGTCAAGGCACAGGCGATCACTTTTTATTCTATTTCTGCCGATTTCAGCACGAGTGCTATAACAAGCCCGGCAACCTTCTACGAAGTCTTTCGTATCAGCTGCTTAGTTTTAGCACTGATGTATCCGCCGTTTTGGAGGTCTTCGGTTACTTGGACACCGAGGAGAAAGCAAAGAATGCGCTGTCTAGCCTGGAGTGTCTGTGGAAGATCCTAGAAATTCTTCTATCACAAGCTGATCTATCTACGGTGTACTGTATTATCGATGGGGTTGATGAATGCCAGTCTTCTGACGTGTTGATCTGCAAGTTTCGGGACTACTGTACCTCAGCGGTTGGAAGTAAAGGATCGCTCAGGCTGGCACTTATTGGACGAGATCTTGATATACTCGGCATGGCCACTCACTCTCGACGCCATAGCCTTCCGTCTCAATCGTCCCCAGAATCAATATTTGCAGAAACGAGTGCCATGAACGCATTTACTGGTATCAAACTTGATCCAGATCATGGCAAAAATGTCGGCAGCGATATTGCGAGATTCATCAGGTGGGGCCTGGAGCCCCTGCAAAGAATACACGGCTTTGAAAGCATTCGCTCTCAAATCGAACAAACGCTACTTGCCAGAGCAGAAGGCACGTTCTTGTGGGTTGCTTTTGTCGTTCACGAGCTTTCGAAAAAGAGGACCTGCCTTCAAATCACCGAAACGGTTAAGGATATACCAGCAGGCCTGTATCCAATATTCGGAAGAATGCTGAATCAGATCGACCCGAAATACCATGATATCAGCGCGAAGATCCTTAAATGGATTGCAATAACCATAAGACCTCTGACGCTTGGAGAGTTAGCCTACGCTGTTGGGAGTGACATCGAGTATATGGCAGATAGAATAGCCATTTGCCGACCACTTCTAAAAGTAGTTGATGACCGGGTCTTATTTGTCCATCAATCCGCCCGGGAATATCTCCTCAGAGAACAGACAGATGAAGATTCTACCGCCGAACTCTTTCGTGTGGAGGCAAGTAAGTGTCATGGGGAAGTCGCCCACAAATGCCTGCAAATTCTTGAAAACAGTTTCTTGCAGTATGCCACTCTACGTTTCTCAGAGTCATATTTCGAAGAGATTGAAAAAGGTCATTTAATACAGCGTGATCAGCTACCAGCAGGACTTCGGGGCGAGCCCGAGCTGTTCAACTACGCGTATCTTTACTGGATGAAGCACACTAGGCTGTCGTCAAAAGATGCTCAGTATCTGTTCGACTTTAGTAGGCCATTCTTCAAGAAGTCTTCTCACATACGGAGAAACTGGGCAAGATCCAATGGTAATATTGCCCAGGGGCGACTCCACATAGCGTCTTTTTACGGTATAATGCCGTGGCTTCAGGCTCTCCGGGAAGAAGGAGACAGTATCACTTTCCATGGCACGAGACGCTGGAAGAAATGGGTCAATTCCACAGGGTATTTCTTTACCCCTCTAGGATATGCAATTGAGGGTGATTGCCAAGAGGCAGTACGATTTCTCCTTGACCATGGTGCCGATGCGGAGGGTGAGTTCTCCGCCCTCTGGAAAGCGACAAGTCTTGGTAGAGACAAAATGGTGCAGATCCTTCTCGAAAATGGTGCCCAGATAACAAACAAGTCGTACGATAGGAGTGTCCTCATCACTGCAGCACGCGAAGGACGCATCAACGTGGTGCAACTGCTGCTTAATCGTGGCGCTGATATCAACATCAGAAACGACCAGAACCAAACAGCCTTGATCATCGCCGCATTATTTGCTCATGAGAGGTTGGTGCTCTTTCTCCTTGGACACGGTGCATATCTCGATGTTGCAGACTTTCGGGTATGGCTACGTCAGATGGCTGTGATACGAGGGTCCAGATGGAGTACAGGAGTTGTGCACACAATTCTCCGTCACGTCCCTGATATTTGCTGGGCCGGTGAGGATGGAGGCAGGCTGTTAAACCTGGCTGCAGAATGGGCTGATCGTGAGATAGTCCAGTTGTGCTTGGCAAACGGTGTTGATATCAACTGGAAACATCCAAATGGTGGCACAGCGCTAATCGAGGCAATTCTAAAAGACGGAAGCCGAATCCTTAGTGCTTACGGTACTTTTCGGTTGCCGCACGATGATAGTGATGTAGTCAAGATGCAACCGGGGATGATTGCAAACAAACGAGCCATGTTGGTCTTCTTGTTGGACCATGGTGCCGATATAAACTTGAGCTCAGAATTCCGGGACGGTTCACTAAGGCCACCGCTCGTTGTTGCAGCTAGGCAAGGTTTCGACTGGGCAATTGAAGAGCTAATGAAATATGGTGCTGACTGCAATACGCGAGCCATGGTCCATCGCAAGCCTGAACCGAGAAAGCATCGACTTGCTTCTGCGTTTAGACGAAGTCATACTCAAAAAGAACCTGAAGATCTGATACAAGGTGGAACGGCTCTGATATATGCGGTTCGATCGGGGCAAGTATCGACAGTACGGCTTCTCCTTGCTTACGGCGCTGACACCAGCCTTGTGGATGAGAATAAGAGAACAGCTTTTGAATGGGCCTGCAGAATGTCTGGATTCGGCGAATACCATGAGATTAAACAGGTGTTAAGGGAGCATGATTCGGCAATGGGTCGTTCTGCATGATAATAAGGACCTCAAATATTGCTTACTTTGCATTTAGTACTTACTTGTATTTGAAACCTTGTCAGTTGTGTCAGTTGTGTCAGTCTGTCAGATCTCCTAAATGTTATCCGAGGCGTCGCGCTGAGAGGATCTCAACGCACGTTCATAATAAAAGTGTAGTATTCAAACTCTCGACGCCTCCCATAGTGCTCTGAACCTTCCCTCTTTCGCTTCCAGGAGCTCAGCTGGATGACCATCTTCAACTATGGTCCCAGCGTCTACTACAAGCACCCGGTTAAAGAAGGATTCCTGGGAATCCGAACCAACTTGCCCTATGCTGTGCTGTCCAGAGATAAACTCAAGTCTGTGGGTGATCATAACGACGGTGTACTCGCAAAACTCACGCTGGGTAATCCTATGCATTATCCCTTCTGTCTCAAAATCGACAGCAGAACTAGGCTCGTCGAGTAGAAGAAGCCCACCGTGCTGCGCTTTATCCGACATCAATTGCGCCTTGGCTCTTTTTCTCAACACAGCACGGGCGAGACTGAAAAGCTGTCTCTGTCCCTGGCTGAGTGCGTCTGAATCCATAGCCGCGGTCAAATCTCCTCCTTGTGCGATAACCACATCCCATAGATTCACGTCCTCTAAGACAGATCTACACTCAGCAGCATTGGTTACAAAAGGTTCCATGTTCTGTAGCCATGACGAGCCCTTGGGAAGGAATATGGTATCTTGTGGGACAGCGAATATTCTTTCCCGCAAGATCGAAGGATCAACATTTTGAATGGAGATGTCATCGATAGTTATAGAGTCCTCTCTAGTATTCTGTAGCGGCTTCAGCATACAGAGAAGAAGTAGTATGATAGAAGATTTCCCACTAAATGTTAAAAGTAGTAAGTTAGTGGATGCTTAGTAAAGTCTTGATAGCTATAAATACCTTCCTGTCCGGCCGCAAATGGGCACTTTTTGTCCAGCCTCAATATGGAAACGCAAGTCCCTTAGAGATAGAGACTTTTCATTCACTTGATCATTGTAGCTGCTTCCTCGGTTGTGAGCAATTCGCAGCCTGTCAAACTCTGGGAAGATTGTTAAACTTACTTGTAGGATGCTGAGATTCCATTCACCTCGATGGAGCCTCTACGAGGCCATCCCAGAGGTGGCACTACCTCCTGGCCCTCTGCACACTCGCGATGCGGGCTTTCAGAGAGAGCTTTCAACCGACTGACAGCGCCCATTGATATTTCCAGATTGGCATAGCTTTTTACACAATTGGTGAGAAACTGACCAATTTGCATCAGGGATATCAGTCCTGCACCGACAAAGCCTGTTTCATCGCCCTAAAGCTGTGTAACGAGCACGACGGTAAATAACGACAGTAATAACACAAAAGTGTTGAGGATAAATAGGAGCCAGCGCTGAACCATGGCCAAAAGATAGGCAGGGCGCTGGGAGACGTTAAGTAACAGCTCATTGTGGACCAGATATTCTTTAGTCCAGTCTGCCGCACGTATAGTAGCGATCCCACTGTCTGATTCAAGGAATTGTTTGCTGTAATACTTATATTAGATTATTGAAGTCAGTGACGAAAGGCATCGAAAGAAACAGCACCGTATATTTCCAGATGGGGAGCTTCAAGATCAATATGGGGCGGGCCTCTTGTATAGAGACCTGCAATAATCGACTTTGCGAAGACGCCGAGCTCCGAAAAGTCCTCGCAACGCCTCGTGGTTCGTACGGCAGCTGACGAATTCAAAGATTTCTTGGTGGGTTGGATTATCGACGCAAATATCCACCTTCCACGGCATTGAACACCCTCTTTTCCGCGAACTCCTTCTGCTACTTAACAGGGACTTGATAGACGAACCTTTACCTGAAAGCGCTGATACGGTCAATAATCGAATCAGTATTGATCACGAAACTCGAAAGACAGTTCTAAAGCGCAAGTTCCAAGTGGCTCAGAGCAAAGTCCATACCACCTTCGACCTCTGGACTTCTCTAAACAATATTGTATTGTTTTCTATTCTCTCTCCCCTCTCCCCCCTTTTGTTTTTTTAACACTTCTAGGAAGCGCTAGATATATCTATTATCCCTTTAACCTTTATAGTTAAAACCTTTATAACTTATTTAATAAAGCTTTATTTAATTAAAAACTTAATCTTAATTATAACTAAATCTTTAATAAGCTTTTTTATTAAATACTATTAATTTATTTAACTTTTCCTTAAAGTTATTTTTTATTAATTAATTTATTTTATATTTATAATTATAAAATTTTAATATTTATTATTTTCTGGCGGAGAGTTAATTTATTAATCGTAATAAGCAAGGAACTACATAATAGGATAGTAGATAGATAGAGTTTGTTACGCCCAGGAGAATACATCTTATAGGGCCAGCAGGTATATTAAGCTATTTTCGATTCCTTTACGTTAATCCGGTCTATATAAGGGAAAGCCTCTTCCTAAGTCTTTTCCGTTTAAGCCTCGCTTGAATCTGCTTAACAGGCCTGCTTAAAGGCCGACTTTAAGTGTTTAGCATTCTATTTTTAGCAGCTAAAATATAGTTTATTAACTTAAGGGGCATATTTCAATATTACGGTTTCTCCTTATGCATGGTGTTGACACAAGCCTTCCAGATGAGTATGAGAGGACAAATTTAGAGTGGGCTCTTGAAACTTGACATCAAGAGATTGAACGGGTTCTATTGGAACATTAGTGAGATCTCAGGCCGCTCTATTGAAAGACGCAGACATCAAACAGGGAGCATTCTCATACAGAAGACTTTAATTACTTTAGATCTCCTCGACACTGTCCGGGTTGTTATCATCTGGTGGAGGAAGGCTTCGATCCACATTCATAACAAGACATCCGGTCGCTTTATCAACCAATATATCCAAGTGCCGATAGCTACCTCCAAATCTCGTCCCGACAATCTTCACCGTCTCCATCAGGGTATCGATCACCCCGATATCCATAGTCGAGCCCTTGTATTCCAACGGCACCAATGACAGCAGATCTGCCAACGAGCAGCCAACATCAAAGACCTTTTCTACAATTCCAATACCGTTTGCTTCAAACGCTTGAGTCGGCACTGATTGCGACATGATTACAATGTCGCGTGCTATACTGGCTGGGTAGTGCAACGACATGACATCATCACTGTTGGCAGTCGACAGAACCCTCTTTGAAGCACACAATTTCCAGACGACGATCTTGAGCCATTGGCGCGATATGAGAAGATCTGCCTGTTGGACTTGGGAGTGATTTGGAAGGTTGGGAAGCGAATGCTTGAGAAGATATTGTAATCGGAATAGGTTTGCAAAATCCGTCGATGTGGATGATGTTGGGGAGTTCCACTGCGAGATAAAGTCTTGGCCGAATGGGCGAAAGAGGGAGATGAGATCAAGGAAGCCGCGCAAGATTTCTGCGTCAGACGAAATTGGGTCGACGTCTGGAAGCTTCAATGTATCTTGCAATCTGATCGGGCGGTTCCTTTGCAACGCATATGCTCTTTCAGTGATGAATAAGACCCAAAATATCCGCTGGGCGTACTTCACAAAGACTGCGTCACTCGCATCATCATCAGTGTATGTCGTCTCCTCGTGCAAGCGCAGCGTTTGAAGCATTGTGATAGCTTCCTGCAGATAATACCACGCCGAGTTATCCTTATTCATTGAGAAAAATGCAGCGTGAAGAAAGAATGACGTTTGGATGTGCATTAAAGACGGGTGTTCGATGAGATTGCAATACTCTCTTGCACGAAGAGTTTCCGCTATTAAGAAATCGGCAGAAGGAATTGTGAAATTGTCTTCGACGGGACATGGCGGTAGTATTTCCGGCGATAGTGCGATGACAGCGCAACATGCTGTGATTAGTCCGTACTGCTCGATCGATCTTGGTGTCTGTTCGAGGTGAGGACGATGAAGGATTGGAGTAAGTGGGTATTTATGCTTGAAATACGCGTCGAGACA
Source organism: Fusarium chuoi (assembly GCA_022627125.1). Classification (NCBI taxonomy): domain Eukaryota; kingdom Fungi; phylum Ascomycota; class Sordariomycetes; order Hypocreales; family Nectriaceae; genus Fusarium; species Fusarium chuoi. The sequence goes on along the minus strand of JAJALE010000864.1, from coordinate 167,883 downwards.
CCATTGAATAACTGCATCAGTCATTTGAGGCGACTCTATGAACTGTTTCGGACATGGTGGAGATGCCGTGTTGTTTGAATTGATGCTGGGGATGTTAACCTCAGGGCTGGTGGATGAAAATGTAGTTGGTGCCGGTCGCTGCTTGGACCTCCGTGCATATCGTGGTCCTTTAGGTCCCGTCTTTTTAGGTATCGCCAAATAAGTACAGCTTATATCCAAGCTTTGGCAACTGTGACACGGCCGACAGCCATCGCAGCGAATCTTCCGTCTGTGACAGACATCGCATGCTTGCCTGACTTTTGGTGGTTTTGTCGGCGCTGGACTTGACATGGCTCGATTAATTGGAAGCAGCTGCGACAAGGTTCGAGGTTTGCGGGGATTGGGTTTTATATAAAATGCGGAGAACAGCCCGAGAGCACTTCGTCATGGCTGCACGCCACTGGATCCACTGTATTTAGCACTAACTGCACTGGAATCAGCTCACAAAGGAGGGACAGGGTGGATAGCTCTACCCGTGGTAGTAAGAGACATGAGCGAGAGGGCGGCTTGATAGGGCCAAGATGAATCATTTAATATGCTATTAATCTCATGTACTGCAAGACTTTTATTTTCCACATCCCATTTTAATTGCCAAGGTGCAAACTCCAATTCCCCGACGACTTCCCCAATCAGATTCTTCATACCCTGCTAGTACAATTACTTCTTCTCCACGGCTGGTTTTCGCACAACAGCACCATCGTTGACAACATACTTGGAGAACTTTCTAGGAGGAACGCCCTCGGCATACAGGCAATCAATGTCATGATAAGTCCTGTTCTTCGTCTCAGGCTGGAACCAGAAGAGTGTAGCCAGAATGAAGACCTCAGCCCCAACAAACAAGAACATGACCTTTCCACCCCAGTTGAGCTGATCGGGGTTGATGAAGTAGGGGAACACGGAAGACAGCATAAGAGCAGTGAGCTGTTGGAAAACAAGACTGAAAGCAATAGTCTTGGGACGCGTAGCCTGAGCAGCGGTTTCTTGAGCAATGGCCCATCCGAAGCAACCGACTGTGCCAGTATAAAGCATCGACCAGGTGATCATGAAGACGAGGAGAGCGGTGTTGGCAGCTGTATTGGCAGTACCTGCGAGGGAGGTTCCAGCGATGATGATGGACCAGCAGCATAGAAGTGTACCGCCTCCGATGAGGGACTTTCGACGGGGGAGAACATCGGAGACGCAGACGGCGACGCAGTTGGAGAGGAATTGGAGAGTCGAGGAAATAGCTGTAAGGCCGAAGGGGTCGGATTGGCCGATGAGTTCGAAGTAGTAGGTCTGGTAAGTGTCTGCAGCAATTAGTACTTAAGTCGATAGGAACAGTAGCCTGTGACTTACTGGCAAAGTATCCACCGGAGAAGTTCTGAGACTGAAGTCCCATAACAGCAATGAGGGTTCTGGTTCGGTGCTCCTTGGAGAAGATGGCCTTCCAACTGGTCTGCTTAGCCATGTTGGCCTCACCAGCAGTGACCTCGAGTTCAGACTTGATGAACTCAAGTCTTTCCTCAACATCAACAGATGTACCATAGAGCTTGAAGATAGCCTTTCGAGCATCGTCGTCGCGACCCTTCTTGATGTACCAAACAGGCGACTCGGGAAGGAAAGGAAGACCAATGGCGAAGAGAGTAGGGACGAGGAAAGTCATGACAAAAGCAAGTCGGAAGCTCCATTCGCCCTTGATCTTGGAAGAACCCCAGCCCGTGATGGAGGAGAGGAAAAAGCCCAGAACAATGATGACGTTGGTGAGGGAGCTGAGAGAGCTTCGAAGTGCGGCGGGTGCATTCTCTGTGACGTACAGAGGAGGCGTGACAGTTGAGAGACCAACGGAAAGACCAAGCAGAAGCTTAGAGACGAAGAGGATAGGCAGACTAGGAGCAAAGACCAGCGCGAAAGAAGACGAAATAGATAGGGCGACAGCAGTCCAAAGAACAGCCTTGCGCCCAACCCAATCCGCAAACTGGCCCGCCAGAAACGCACCAAAGATCTGACCAATCGTACTAGCAGCGTTCCAAAGAGACTGCCACAGCGCCGGGATGACATATTGATCACCAACGCTGTAGTACTCTCCGTAAACCTTGCGAAACTCGGGAAAGGCAACAGCTACACCCGAGAGACCAGCGTCGTAGCCCCAGCCAAAGACTAGGGACATGATGTAGATGGACCATAGGACGAAGCGCTTGTCTTTCTTGAGGTTTGTCCAGAGGCGTTGGTATTGTTGTTTTGGTGTGAGGTCTTGGGCGTCAATGGCTTTTTGGATGGCGATGGAGTCTGACGCCTTTTCGACATGGTCGGACACTGTGGTGATGGCTTCGACTTTGGTGGCCATTGTGAGGATGTGAAGGGGTGATTGGGATGATTGAGGTTGTGATGATGAGCTGGTTATTTGGGGGGCATGCCCTCGAGATTATATATCAATTCATGATTGCTAGACTTAAGAATTATCCCCAGAAACATTCAACATTCTCCCATGGATGGAGCCCCCATGGGGAACAGCGAGAGCATAAAGTCGCCTCATCTCATCGGCCGGGAAGAACTCAGCATGTCACCATCATCACAACCCGGATCGAGATAGTGGATTCACGGGTGAAATGGGTGAATTTCTATTGGCTTCTTTACCTCTGGAGAAATAAAGGACCGTGCGTCTGGAGAAAATGATTATTGGGTAAATTGTCGGTCCGATGCATCTGGTGCACATCTTGGGTCTCGGGTAAGTCATCAACAAATCACAATTCAGCCTTGAGAGTTTCACCCCAGAGACAAAAGGCACGAGATCGACGTGGAGAAGACAAGTCATGAAATCACCCGATCCTTCTCTCTTTGATGTTACATGAGAATTATTGAACAGAAGAATTGTCGGACTGGGAAGTAGTCATCGGGTATAAGAAACCTCAGACACGAGGTAATAATCTCACCATTACAAAACTCGTCTCCAATCGAACATGCCAGACCCCGCCATCATGTCAGCATCAACCCCTCCCGATCGCCAATGATGGAAAGAAGCAGTTGTCTACCAAATCTACCCAGCTAGCTTTCTTGACTCCAACGGCGACGGGCTAGGCGACTTGCCTGGCATCATCTCAAAGCTTGACTACATTCGTTCAGTAGGAGCTACAGCTATTTGGCTGTCGCCCATCTTCAGGAGCCCTCAGTATGATATGGGCTATGACGTCTCAGACTACCGCGACATCCATCGTCCATACGTTACGATTGAAGATGTTGACGCCTTGATCTCTGGGTGTCATGAGCGGGGTATCAAGGTGCTACTTGACCTCGTGGTGAATCATACTAGCCATGAGCATGAATGGTTCAAAGAGTCGCGCTCTTCAAAAACGTCGCCGAAGCGAGATTGGTATTTCTGGCGCGATCCAAAGTTTGACGCTGATGGAAATCGCAAACCGCCTAATAACTGGGCTTCCATCTTTGGCGGTAGTGCCTGGACATACGATGAGACGACAGAGCAATACTATCTCTCCCTCTTCCTCCCCGAGCAGCCTGATCTCAACTGGGCAAATGACGACATGCGCGAGGCAACATACGACGATATGAAGTTTTGGCTCAACAAAGGCGCCGATGGCTTCCGCATTGATTCGATGAACCTCATGTCCAAGCACCCCGATCTTCCTGATGCACCTATTACCCGACCAGACGCCGAGTTTCAGCCAGGCGATAAGTACTTCGCCAGCGGTCCGCGTATGCACGAGTATATACGCGAAATGAGGGAGAAGGTCATCGACAAGTACGATTGTATGACTGTCGGCGAACTGGGCTTCACAAAGGATGAAGATAGTGTCGCTAGTTACGTTGCCAAGGACAGGCATGAGTTAAATATGTTGTTCACTGGAGATATAGTTGATATGGACTTTGGTCCAAATCACAAATATGAACGTGATGACTTTCGACTTTCGAAGCTCAAGACAATCACGAGTCGTTGGCAAGGTGCCATGCCAAAGTTTGACGGCTGGAACTCTGTTTATATGGATAACCACGACTCTGGACGCTCTCTATCACGCTATGGATCGGATAAGCCCCAGTTCCGAAAGGAAGCTGCCAAGATGCTGGCGATTTACCTCGGTACACTCGGTGGAACGCTGTTTCTCCTCCAAGGTCAAGAAATTGGCATGGCTAATGTGCCTGAGTCGTGGAAGATTGAGGATTACATTGATGTCGAGGGGTTGAACTATTACAACAGCGTGCTGAAGAAGAGAGGTCCTGGAGCTGATATGTCGGATGTCATGAGAGAAATGCGACTTAAGGCTAGAGATAACGGTCGATTACCTATGAAATGGACCGCCGACACCAACGGAGGTTTCACCACTAGCGACAAGCCCTGGATGCGCGTCAACGACGATTACGATGAGTGGAACGTTGCTCAGCAAGAAAAGGACGCTGATAGCGTGTTAGCTTTCTACAGACAAGTTCTTGAGCTACGACAAAAGGAGAAGGATGTCTTTGTGTATGGACGCTTTGACATTTTGGATGAGTACAAGGATAGTGAGGAGGTGTTTGCATATACGATGACGAGCTATGATGGGAGGAGGGCACTTGTTTTGCTGAGTTTCTCGGAGGAGGAGCAGAAGGTTGAGGTCAAGGGCGATTGGGGGAGGAGGTTGCTGGGAGGGACTGTTGATGCTTTTGAGGGTGGCATTATATTGAAGGGTTATGAGGGCGTGGTATATGCTGGGTGGTGATCCAGCCCTTTGCATACTTTTAAATCACGGAGAAGTACTCAACGATGGAAGAAGAACGCTTTTAGTGACTGACCGGGAAAGCCAATACACTGTGTTTGCGTGGGCTGGGAATAACGCCACCTGATCTTTGATATGGGAACTATCCGTTGTGGCGGAACAGCCATTACACGAGGATCGTGTTAACATGGATCTAAACATTCCATATTTGCGAAATATTGCCGCTTTAATTTAGGATAGCTTAAGGCAGCCCCAGAAAAGCTCGGTCCCCACTGCACCGAGCTTGAGCAGTTATCTACGGGATGACAGCGGCCTATAAGGTTAACCTTTAGGCTGCAAACACAGGTGACGAATAAAAACACGGTATCTTTTTTTTTCCACCTCAATATACGCCTTTACCCAGATGCTTTCACGATGACCATTACATCTTGTTGCAAGCCCTAGGGCATTGCAAAGGGGAGGGACCAAGAGGTATATAAAGGAAATAACTTGAGCAGTTATGGCTCTAACAGGTACAACAGTAAATACTAAACGTTCATTAACCACAAAGTAATATTACTGGATAAGATAATGTATCAGGATGGTGCAAGTCTCTTCTTAGACAGATAAGACCTATTCATAATCCCCAAGAACAAACTTTCTATGAACCCAGCCATCGGAGGGCTGACTCCAGGTGGAACTTCCTGCTCTTTAAGAAGAAGCCAACTTCGCCAGATATGATGGGTGACTAGAGCGTGACTTGGTATCAACTCAATGGCACCCTCCCACCCACATGACATCCGCTGACATTTGTACGAACCACCGGTCCGCAGTGACGCAGATGAAACGACTCCTCCTGAACTCCTGCATACCAGACGTCGGAAACATTCGGGATGCCATTTATGACCTACTTCAGAAGGTTCAGCGAAGGCGTCGTGGATAAGAATCTCGTTACATTCCTCGCATCTCAGAAACACTCCACGACTGGTTGGTTTCCTATCGTAGTCAGGATTAGACACCAGTGGAATGTTGGGATCAAGTCCTTTTAAAAAGTTATCGAGTTGAGTGGGCATCGCATCCCAGGAGACACTATCCATCTCTAGAAGTGCGTTCAATGCCACATTGAGGACAGATCCGAGAGCCCAGGCAATCTTTCCACCAACTGTATAAGACGGGTCATTTGATCCTAGAGCAATATCTGTGAGAACCCCGTGAAATGTTCGAGAGAATGTTCTGACTTCAGTATCAGCAACTAGCATCGTCAATATCAGTAAAATGCGTTTTTGATTATCCATGCTTGGGAACGGGGACACACCATCATTGGAAAGCTGGGCTATTGCTTGAAACAGGCGCGAGACGGCAAATAACATAATTCTCCAGTATCTGAAGGACTCGTGCCCAGCGCACCCTGCTTTGCGAAATAGCCCGGCCAGGCGAAAGTTCTCCATAAAGGTCGACAGAATATATGATCCAAGTTGATATATGCGCTCAAGACAATCAACATGCTGTTCTCGAATGTCGGCAATGAGGTCCTGCATTGAACCACTCTGGATAGTTGTGAGATATTTGCGGCCTTTGTGCGATACTGGAATTTTGACACCCCAGTACTGAGCCATGATGAAGCATTCAGGATGCCAATTCTTTTTCACTCCTGCCCTGTCGATCGCCTCGATATAGTAGCCTTCATCAAGAAGGGGAAACTTGCAGCCACCACAGTAATGTGCAAAACTCTGGCAAAAGTGTAACTCACAGTATACACTTTTCTCGAAAGTGTGGTAGCTTTTAACACTCAGAGCGGTATTGCATTCATCACAGGCCAAATGCTCAGGGTGATAACTTTGCTCTGAGGCAAATTCCCGGAAGGTGTTAATGTAGGACCCTGTTAGTGTCTCGTTACACTTGAAACATTTTGATTCTAGTCTGCGAGTGTAGTCCTTCTCACAAAGAGGTTTATCCTGGTTTCCTTCCTCATTTGAGGGAAAATAGTGACAAGCGACTGGTTCACCACAGTCCTGTATGGTCGCCAATTAGTTCTGACTTGCCTGAGATCTGAAATGTGACAGTCACGTAACAGACAAAGCAGTTTGGATGCCATGCATAGCCCAAGGCTGTAACACACCTTCCTGTAATGTCGACTGAGCACTTGTTGCACACAAGCTGGGATACAGCCTGGCTGTAATCAAGATCTTGGGAGCCAGAGCCGTTTGTATTAGTATTTTGATGTTTCACCTCGCCGGTGGCTTTGTGCAGTGAGATTGTTTGGCTTTCAGGAGACAGGCCTTCCTCCTCGGTCTGCCCGGACCGACTTTGATAAGAGTGTTATTTTGAGTTGATAGACCCCACAGCTGATGGCTTACATCGCGCACCTCACACGTGGTATCGCATAATGATATTTGTGAGATGCCTCGTGGTGTATCTTTCGAATTAGTCATCAATTTGAACTTCATGCTGTTAGGTGTAGCAGAATAAGATTCAACGTCTTGATCCTCAACCTGTTTATGTGATTCCTGGTTGGCGGCATGAGCTTTGGCAAACGCTCGCCTATACGCATTACTATTAATGACCAAGTCATCAAACTGGAAGTTTAGTTCCTATGGCGCGAGATTCGAAGTTGCTTCGAAAAGACTGAGCCTAGACGCGTTTCCATCGAATATAGATCGGGATTCAATCTCGATGCTGGGAATCCGGGATCGGAGTGATTGAGCTTCAGCTGCTGTAGCCTCAATCTTGCGAGCATGTTCGCGGATGTCTTTCTGAATATTAGAAAGTGTATCCCTAATTATGAATTAGTACATTGAGCAAAAACAGAATGATATACCGAAATTTCAAGAATACTCAGGAGAAATGTGATTGATGTCTGTTGTCCTCTGAGTGCTTCCAAGAGTTCTTTAAGCCGGTCTTGATTCCATATAAACTTAAGCTTAGCTAAGACGCCAGGGAGCTTAGCTAAAATTGTAGGGTTACTTTGCTTGAGATTTCTCGTCTCAGCTTCCAAACAGCTAAAAACCGTCATACAGCCTGTTAATGCAACCTCAAAAACATTTAAAATGTCGGTTCGGGAGGCCCAAGCCTGTGCAAGATCGTCGCGGTGTAAAATTTTAGATTGTAGCTCAGATAACCCCATACTAATGACGGTCGATTCAGAGCATATCATAGCGATGATGGTTGGCACATCTTCATATTCCCCGGCAAGGTCATGAAGTTTTTTGCAAGTCGAGAGACACGTTGCCGTCAGCCCTACCTACTATCAGATCAGTATCGCAGGCTGCGTAGAAGGGAAGAAACACACTTACCACAGAGGTAGCGATTGAGAGCGGGTCCATTTTGGCGCGGTTAAATTGCACAATAGACGTCGTCAAGTTTGCCAAAGATGAGGCGCCGAGAAAAATAAGAGAAAGAGGAGGGGCGTTATTTTATCTGTTGGCCGCAAACAAGGCTCTCCCAGGTACCCCTGCATAGCTGAGTGCCTTGTTGCCCTTTAATCAGCACAGCCACCAAAAAGCAAATTCAGTTTGAAAGACGGTTGCCTAGTAAGGCCGATTTCATTGCAGGATCTCATATCCAGCGCCAAGGGCACACCTGGACCAGAAGCCCAACCTATCACAAAGTGCATTACTGCTACTATTGATTTTACAAGAACCTTTTCATCATTTTCTTTTTTTATTTTCCAAAAATTAATAAAGCCATTTGACAGTGATCAAGGTATTTATCTAGTTCGCAAGACCAGAAAGTGCTTCTGAAAAGTCGCATGATATTATAGTACTTGAGCTTTATCTGACACTTCCCTAGAACCTACACAGCGAGCTTGACTTCAAACATAACCTTCGCTACCGAAAATACTGCCATTACCTGCTACCGGCCCTCAGACACTAGACTCGTGGCTCTTGTTCGACACATAAGGTCGTGTATCAGCCGGAAGAAGCATCGCAATAAGTCCAATGGCCAAAAAACAAGCACACGCAACCCAAATCGGCGCCGAGGTCGTAACATCCGCAAAAGTCTCAATGAACGGCGCACTCAGCGACGCCATCCTCCCAGTCGCCATAAGCAACCCCATACCCATCCCACGATTCTGCACCTGGAGGACCTGCGGTGTGTACGAGTAAACAATCGCATACAGAGCATTAAGCGAAAAGTTGATCATGCAAGAGAATGCGAGATTCTCTGCGGCTGTTCTGGCAGACGTGAATGCTCCAGAGAATGCGGCGCAAATTATGCCAGTAAGGAGCATTGAGCGCTTGGATTTGAAGAATCGGGATGATACGAGGATGGTGCTGAGGACGGGACCGAAGATGCCTACGATGGAGGAGACGGTCCAGTCGCGATAGGTGATGTAGTTGCTTGTTTCGCCGAAGTTGGCGCCGTGGGCTGCGAGGTAGTAGGGGAGGAAGATGGTGTAGAGAGGGTATCTGTGATTTATTAGTGACTTGCTAGAGATTGTATAGAGACGGACTTACGCGATGCCGATGAGCGCCCAGATCATGATGAGGCCAACCATCAGCCGTATCTGCTTAGCACCAGAGAATAGCCTTGACGCCCGAATAATATTCGCACGCCAGGACCGAACCTCACCATCAGACTTCTCCTGCTCAGGCTGAAGGAAGTTGTCACCAGTGACATGATAATCAGACTTATTCATCCTGCTGATATGGTTGATAACTTCCGCAGCCTCTTCCATCTTTCCACACGAGACGAGCCACCTTGGAGACTCGAGGGATCGTAGGACGAAAGCGCGGATAAGCGACATGACGAGGCATAGTCCGCCGAGAGTGATGTAAAGGTATCGCCAGCCCATGTTATCGCTGCGGCTACAGGTCTCGGGGGTGGAGCCGCTTGGACATCCGAAGTTGACGAGAATAGGCCAGGCTGTGGATTGTCAGTCAATGTGATGTTGGTGCGCATGGGGTATTACCGATAAGGCCTGTGACTGCATTTCCAAAGCCCCAGATTCCTGCGAGACTTGAAAGGATGAAAGACCATTCTTGGGGAATTGCTTCCGCCAGAAGCGTCAAGTCGATGGCCACTGTAGGAGTCAAGAGTCAGCCAGTATCACTAACCCGACCAAGCAAGGTCTTACTGCAGCTCAGTTGGGAGCTTTAGGTAACTCACGGTTTCCACCAGCAAATAGACCAATCAAAGCAATGAAGATATTCAGAGCAGCCCAGTTCGGAGAAGAAGCAGCAATGGCCGTCATGATAGAGCACCCAAAGATAGAAGCCTGCCAGACTAATCGTCGGCCAAAGTTATCGGCTAGTGTGCCAAGAAACAAAGCACCGATGAGTAAGTCAGCGTACGAAGACGCAGATAGAAGAGTTGCATATCGAGGGCCGAATTCCATGGCTGCTTGGGGCGTAACAAGGCTGATCGAGACAAGAACCATCTGGTGACATAGTTAGTCCAAGGGCTTGGTGATGAGGCAGTGTGTTGACCTGATCGACTAGGAAGCCGAAACCACAGGAGAAGGTTAGCTGCCATTGGAACTTGCCGAAGCCAATGGCTTGAATAGCCTGGGTAATAACTTCGTCGTTATGAAGAGTTGCAGGATCGATACCGTCGATAGTTGCAACAGTCCCATTGGCATGGCTTGGGACGTGGTCAAGGGAGGTCTCGAACATCTTGCCATCCTGCTTCTCACCAATGGATACTGCATCCGCGTTGTCCTGATGAGTCGCCATGATGACTGTTTGAAACGGGCAATGTAGAGAAATGAATAACAAGGTCAAATAGGGAAGTTTGGCTTGTGATCTCCAAAGCTGGTGGGGACTACGATGCAGAGGCGTGATTTATCTACAAACTCCTTTCTAATCACAGCCCTTCCATTCGCGCCAGCCTCACATCTGCCTATCAACACACTAACAAGATATCAAGCGAACCTTTCCCATTCCATCGCAAGTTGCAAGCCTCCGGACAACGGACCGCCTTCATCCTCTATCTAAGATAAGCTTCCAAGCCAAAAGGTGAGCAGCTGATCCCTATCGACCCCGCAAACACGGAAGCGGCCCGTGTTCCTGGCCACCTCCTATCGCCAGCGAACGCGGGGTAGCGTATCTTCGCTTATATGGTGAGACAAGTGCTGATTGTTGGCGTATCCTGGGTAGATCGGCTAACTTTACCATGATCAGTTCAAGCGTTGAATGTTACCTTGTTCCCCGGACGGAGGATGCGCCTAACAGCCGACTTCCGATCCTTGTGTACCGCGATGTGCTACCTCGGCCGAGAACCGAAGAGACGGCAACAAGATTTCTGACTACAAATTGGTGGGAAAAGAGGGTATGTTCCAGCTATATCCCTTTTTCTCCCTTCTGTTGCTAAAACATTGCTCGGGGGACTTGGGGACATATTGCCATTCGTCATTTCCATCCCAACAGCCATGAGTGCTACGGTTAGTCTCTCCTTTCACCCCCCAGCCAGTATTCTTATGACAATTTATAGGTATTTTCCGAGGCTCTTCAACCCTATTATTAGGCAAGATCCAGAAGGGAAAAGGCGTAAAAGTCTCCGTAACGGCAGGCGATGTTGTCGTCCTACCCGCTGGAACGGCCCATTCGTCCCTCGAAAGCTCGTCAGATTACCGGTACATTGGCGTATATCCAAAGGTACTTTGAGCCCTCTCTCACCTCTGTGTAAGAGTGTTGACAATGTGTAGGGTTGTCCCAAATGGCGGAATGAGATGGGAAAGAAGTCCTCAAGCGTGTTTCTGGAGACTATCGACGAAGTAGATATGCCTGAAGACGATCCTGTTTATGGGCCTGATGGACCATTGCTCATGCTATGGAGACAAACCCCTCGCGCCAAGTTGTAGATAGCAAGAAAATACAGTATCTGTTGAAGATAACACAAGTGACACGTAATTGACAGGGCTCTGTGGTTTTACCATCGCTGACCACGATGCATTGGTTAGCGTTGCCTTGTGCGTTTACTTTTACCAATCCCTGATGCAGCCTCTGATATTCAAGAGGCAAAACAGTATCGCAGAGGGCTAGCTCTGGCTCTTTTAATATCTAAAGACATCGCCACTTGAGAAACAATCAAATTTGGTATGTTGTAATCTGAACTTCAGAAAACATCCACTTCCATACATTGGCACTGGAATCCAAGCTGCTTGAACCACGGCTTCTCATTACAAATATATATTCTTCTTCTAAACTGGCACAGTAATGCACGCTACGGCGGTATGTTTGTCGACATCTGCAGGCGTAGTGGTCTGCAAGACATTCTTCCATGCCAAGTCGCCGCCATTCTTGGCTATCTCCTCCGACTGCCCACTTGAAAAGCAGGACTCGGGCAGAGGACTGCTCTCCCACAAATAGAAGCTCAAGTCAGAGTCCTTCTTTGGCAGCGTTGTCATCGCCTCAATCATGTCATGCTTAGATGCTCCCAATGGATCAAGTCCAGGCTCTTCAATCCATGACAGTCCATGACCCCAGTAGCTGTACCTCTCTGATTCATGGGTCCATTCATAATCTTCCCAGCGATCTTCGGCGAGTACTTGGATGTAATGGAGTGAGCTGCCCGGCCAGAGCCCAGTGACTTTTCCGTTTGTGCCCTGTTTGTCTGCAAGATGGTCAACTAGCTGATAGCAGGTGGTCACCGGATATGACTTACACCAACTACGGCATGTTCCTGTCCACACCATATCCTGCATGACCTTCTGTGTATGTGTATTGAAGTCATTCTGGGCGTCAACTCGCACTTCAAACGACTTGACACGCTGTCGAATCATCTTGTGAAGGAGGCGAATGAAGTAGTCGGCGGTCGCTTCCACAGAACCTTCAGAGGTCAGCATAACAGTTACTAATGGCGATAACACAGTTACTTACCCATCAAGCTCCCATTTGAGATCGGAGTGTTCGGTCCCAAGAAGATGAGGTAATTCGGAAAGCCTGCGACTCCGAGACCGAGATAAGACTCAGGGTGTTCTTGCCATGCATCCTGAAGATTGATACCATTTCGACCAATTATAGGAAAACGAGGGCGGAAGGTTGTGTTGAAGCCTGTAGCTGCAACCAGAACATCTGCTGGGTATTCTTTACCACCGGCGATGATGCCACCACGAGTCACTCTTTCGATCGAGTCGAATACTGGTTCAACGTTTGGCTTTTGCAAAGCAGTAAGAAAACCCTCTCCAGGGTTGATTCTTCGACAACCTGCCTCGAATGGAGGTATCAACTTCTTCTGGAGGTCTTGGTCAGGGATCAGCTGCTTCATCCGTGACTCGAACATGGCGCGTGTTCTCTTCTGCTCCGGACTCGACTTAAGAAAGAGGCGGAACATCCCGTTAAATTGATCCTCCAATCCCTTCCTGGTATCCAGATACATATCCTTCTTTGCCTCGAAGATTGCCTTTTCTTCTGTGGTATAAGTGTAGTCCGTCGCATTAGGGTCGGGTAGAGCTACTGGTGGTGCAATCCAGGAAGGCGTGCGGATAAATACCTTCATATCCTTGACCAGAGGCTGGACCGAGGGAACTAATTGAATCGAACTGGCTCCCGCGTCAATGACCCCGACACGTTTACCTCGGAGGTCAATCGAGTGGTCCCAGGATGCTGTATGCAGCAGCGGTCCTCTAAAGTCGGAAAGTCCCTGGATGTTGGGAATTTGAGGGTGATTGAGTATACCCCCAGCATTGAATAGAATTTCTGATGTCACAAGGGAGCCATCTTCTAACTCTACTGTCCAGGTACCATCACTTTCAGACCATCGTGCTGAAACCACCTTGGTGTTGAAGGAGATGTATCGCTCGAGATCAAAGTGCTTAGCGACTCCCTTCAAGTAGCCTTGAATCTCATCAGATGATGCGTAGCTTCATTAATTAGCATTAACCATGAGTTCAACCACTGATGACTGACAATTTTGACCATGATGGGTTTGGAGCAAAGGAATATTGATAGCAATGACTCGGGACGTCACAGGCGCAGCCGGGATACTTGTTCTCAAACCATGTTCCTCCAAGATCTGGCGACTTCTCGAATATCTGAAAAGCGACGTAGTCATTCAAATGTTGCTTTAGCTTGTATGCTTGAATTTGTCAGCGTAGTCCCTCGGCGAAAGTAATGGTTAAGAAATCACCCATCAGAATACCGGATACCCTTATTACAAACATCAGCCAAAACCATTCCTGCGGGGGTACAAATTTCACTTACCCGGCTCCGATAATGGTGCATCGAATCTGCTTAGGCTTTTGCTGTTGTTCGGTGGACATGATGACGGTATTTTCGAGGATGCAAAATAGAATTTACCAGACAGCTGAGCTTTCCAGGTGAGACTAGTATAATCAATCTTCAGAACAATAACTGCAATATCATTAACATTGGATTTAAGCAGTGTTAGCTGCTCATCTCCAGAAGCCACTGCTTATCATGATACCACACAAGGACACACACAAAGCCGGGAACGGTCCGGGTCTTGGTGGGTACGGAGAATGATAACGAAAACGCTAGATAAAAATGGTTTAGCGTTGAGATAAGGCCGTATCACAAGGTCAGATGCTGTGGGTACGGAAACCGGGCCGTGATTCTGACCTGGAATGTGAGAAATCGTGATTAGAGCTACTCTCATTGGTTGAAAGGTAAGTGTACCAAGTCGAAGTAGGGAGCGATTGACGGATGAATGAAGAGTGTGGAGTAAGGAATGAATGATGGGTCATCCTAGAGAGAAAGACGTATCATGCACGATCCATGGAAGGGTATAAGGGCGGGACTAGAGGCTTGCATTCATAGACGAATCTTATCATACACGGTCGATTAGTCTACTTACCATCCCAGCTTCACATCCGTTCTATCAATTGCTCTTCATTCCTAGGATCAGTTGTTATCTCAAGCCACAATGAGTCGTTGGTTTAGTTTCGGTACAGCGAAAGAGGCTGAGCCTCCGACTACGCGGGCGTTGCCTGCATCATGGTACCGCTCATCAGCCATGTACGAGCTGGAACGACGAGCTATCTTTTCCAAGAAATGGGTAGTCGTATCGCACAAGGCGAGATTTCCAGAAGTGGGAGATTATCTGCGTATAACACAGGCTGGTTTCAACTTTTTCTTGATCAAGGACCGCCAAGGCGAGATCAGAGCCCATCACAATGTCTGTCGACATCGAGCATTTCCGCTGGTAGAGCAAGATACAGGAAGAGTCAACATTCTATCTTGCAAGTATCACGGTAGGTTGATATATCTGGCGTATGTGGGCGAGATGCTGAACAGTCAAAGGTTGGTCCTATGGACTCGATGGCAAATTGGCCAAGGCTCCAAAATACCAAGAGGTTCCGACATTCGATAAGTCAACCAACAACCTCTTCCCGATCCATATCCATGTCGACAAACTCGGCTTCCTCTGGATCAACATGGATGCCAGTCCTACACCTGCTGTTTCTTGGGACGATGACTTTGCTGGCGTTGACACTCAACCACGTCTTCAGCCCTTCGACATGGAAGCTTATCACTTTGATCATCAGTGGGAAATGATTGGCGACTACAACTGGAAGACGTTAGCAGATAATTACAACGAGGTTAGTCGTTTCTACCATTCCGATTCAACTGGCACTGAGACAATGTTATCAGTGCTACCACTGTCCAACTGGACACCCCGCACTCAATGCCCTCACTGATCTGTCGAAATACTGGGTCGAGACAGCTGGCGGTCATATACAGCACTTCAACGTTGACAAGCCAGATAAAGATGGTATGGGTATCTACAGTACTTTCTACTATCCCAATGCCTCTATTACGATCTCGTAAGCATATCTATCTCCCGAGTTACAATCTAGCCCTAACGTTCAGACCCACCTTCTTCTACATCATGCGCTGCATCCCCATTTCCGCATCGCAGACAAAGATGGAGTACGAAGTTTACAGAGCCAATAGTGCTTCCGATAAAGAGTTCAACGAGATCAGCGACTGCTTTAAGCAGATACTCAAGGAAGACAAAGACCTCTGCAACGCTGCACAGAGGAACTTGAACGCTGGTGTCTTTGTCAACGGGGAGCTTCATCCACGAGTAGAAAAGGTATGAACAACCTCCAAAGTCATTGGTAGCGTACTAAAAGGTCCTTCTACTAGGGCCCTCTCTTCTTCCAGGAGACTACACGAAAGCTAGTCATGGACCATCATAAGCAGGAAGAGGCTGAGGGACATGAGATCTGGCCAGCGACACCAAAGAGTGGACAGTCAGGGAATGGACAGGGCGATATTGACTTCTGTAACAAGTTAGAAGCATGTGCTGGGTCTGACAGTCTCAAGTGGTGATACTTAGTATGTAGCTCTCAGTAAACTTGCAAAAAGAATTCAATAACCAGTTCCAATACTTTACAGCATTGTGTTTCCCCAGTCAAGGCTCAACCACTCATCAATAGCCCTTCCAAAGTCGTGCACTTGCGGAAATATGTTATCCGGTTCCATGGCAGATCCGAACCCCTCTTGGATATTCTGTTGAAGAGATCCTAGCAATCCCGAAGCATCAGATGGGACACGGCCTCTTATGGGGTGGCTAACCTCACCCTCACCCGGAGCGTAGAGAGGCGTGTCCTTTGGCACGGTCTTGTGCCCAATAATCCCAGCTGAGCCTACCAAATCATATGCATCGCCGTCTTCGTTACCGCCTCTTGCCGTGTCCTGGTAGGTTGATGCTAGGCCGTTGTAAATGGATTCGTCGGCGCGTGCATCCGGTCTACCAGCATGCTCATAGGACAGTATATCCCAGAGAAGTCTCGTATCGATGGTGAATTTTTGCTTTGTTGATCTTCCCAGCCCAGGATCTTCTCTGGCAAGTGGTGCAACCTGTATACTCTGCTGTAGTTTTCGTAGATTTCCATGCTTTATCCCTAATCAGTACTCCGTTTTGTTACTACACTCCCGAAGCTACTCACCATGACAGCAACACCATGCCATGTCAGGCCCATACATCTTAAGAACTCGAGACACTTCTCAAATCCAGCCTTTGCCTTCTCACGCAAAGCAAAGTCTTCCACAAAACTGTGCTGCAGATGAATGGTGGCAACTACTACAACAATATGGGCCAAGGTCGGGTCAGACACTCGATAGTCCATCTTCTTTAACACGTCAAGATGATACATGATCCATCCAATATGTCGGGTAATCGCGTCGAAAGAGCTGTTAACGAATGACTGGGGCATAGTGTGTCGAAAGTGTCGTAGTCGCATCGACAAGAGAAATGGATGGTTGAGAATGACAGGAATGGAAGCATAGACAAATTGAGTGAAGAGGTAAGGGCCCCAATACCCTCTGTTTTGTTGCAGAGTTTCAGGTGTCTGCTTGTCAATCTGGTTAGCAGAGAATCGGTATTTGAGTGGTACGCTACAGTCGATCTCAAGGTGTCGATATGTAACTTGGGAGTAGTCGGAGCGCGGATTCCACGGGGGCAGTGTATCTGAGAAGACACGACGGGAAGCGTATGATCGGACTGCACGCCAAGCTTGAGCAAGAGGGATGGTGTATTTCATGATCCCTCGGTCCATGTCGCATTGTAATGACTTCTCTGGCGGAAGTAACCACGCCGAGCAGGTTGCTGTTCCGAGTTTTGAGTCCTCTCCGTGTGACATGGCAGTGGGCCATACACTTGAAGAAACACTGCCCTGTAAGTGATGAAGCACAAAAATACTTCGAATACAGTTGTTGAATTCCATAGCGTCACCGAGGAAGCTCCCCTTCGGAACCCCGCTCAGTAGCTGAATCGCTGTACTGAGATATAGCCCTGCTTGGACAGTATTTCCTTCTAGATCTAAGTCAGCCATGGTCAGAACATTTGAGATTGCATACAACATACCTGCATGTTCGAAAAGGATGAGGAGACATAGTGTTTGTAACACGGAACAGTCGACTCGGCCACCGAAGACTTTGTTCATGACGATTTCCCTCGAGGCTTGTGCCATGGCATGAAGACGTTGGCGATACTGTTGACTCAATAGACGAGGAGGAAACCGAAGACATAATGCTTGTAGTGCCAAGACCAGCTCTGTCTCTCTACGTGTTAGCGAATCTGTTAACGTTTCGGCGTTGAAGAGGACCAGAGGTTGCCGATGCAGCCAGGTCAGATAAAGAGAGGCTAGTTCATCACTTCTGGGCTCAACGAGTGATGATGGGCTGGAGTGCGTCAGCTGTGTTCTACAGGCAACGGAAGACCTGCTTACCCTGAAGCTTGCCCTAGGTCAACGATCTCACTGGTATATGGCAGTTCATCATGACCGACCATGGATCTCGGTGTATGTCCTCCTTCCTGCTGTGACGCTGAACGGTGGCGTGAATCATTGATCACGGGACTAATGTACATGTGTTAGATTCTGATCATCAACTTGAAGCCCGGCGTATCACTTACTCAAGGCGATCGATAAACAGATCCAATTTCTCTTCTAGGGTTTCCATCCGAAGCTCCTGCAAGCAACGCATGTCAGCCACTGGCGGATATTGCCACCAGTTACATACGCACCAATGATCTATCCGAGCGAGCTCGTTGGCCTTGGCCATCGGAGCCTGATTCATACACGCATATTTGACCGAGACGTTCGCAGTATGAGCACACTGGCTTCTCTCCAGGGCACTTGGACTTCTTGCGACTGCGGCCATTGTTAGCCTCGGGACTGCCTATAGGATATAAGAAACTAACCGACATGGCTCGCAGGCTTGTCGTGCGCGCTTCGTTGGTCGAGAGTCATCCATTACAATATCAGCTGATCTAATTGAACTACGGTTGATGAAAGAACGGGGGGCGCGGGGAATGTGTTATATGCGTGCTAGTCTGCTAACGGAGAAATAGGCGACTCGGTTATCGCTGGGACAGCTTATCTGACAGTGACGGACAACTCCGAGCCAATTAAAAGAGCCCTTGGGCTCGCTTTGCCCTGCGCAGAACAGAATTACAATCACTGGCAAATGAGCTGTTGCACTGAACATCACTATTAGCTTTCACTATTTTCCCCTGTATGATTGAGCGCTGACTCTTGTTCTTGGATATTCCGTTCCGCTGACTCGCCGGCCTCCGCATGTTCGATCTGGATAATCGCATTTTCCCAGTGTTTCTGTAAACTCGGACATCAAGAACACGGAATACTCTTGTCTGGCACTGGCACAAATAGACAGGTGGGCTCACTCTTTTATCCAATACATAAGAACCTCAAATCTCTCAAAGGAAATCTCTCAATCGTGTCACCGAGAAGGATTACAAAACGCCTACGTTAGCCATTGTCGACTTGATTTATACCAACACTCCTTACCCACCACGCCAACCTGAATTTTCGCTTTCCGAATCGTTTTACTTTGGCCAGCACTAGAGACAAAAGACTAGCCCTTTCTGCTGTCTACTACACAGGCCCTTCATCGCCTGACCCCGACGCGACCTTCACCATGCAGGGACTTCCCCTTACTGACATAAACCTCCCAGCTGAGATACTGGTGTTGGTTTGCCCTTATTTGTGCAAGAAAGACCAACTCCGCGCAAAATTGGTGTCTCGCAAACTTCATTACGCAGCAACAATTCAGGCCTTCAGGTCTATCAGGCTCAAGCCTGATGGCGACACGCCTTCACAATTTAGAGAAATTGCAATGTCAGAAGCACTACGTGGTTTTGTCAAAGAGGTGATAGTCGATACGGAGCCGGATCCGGAAGTTCGGCACGATAGCATCTCAAGATTCCATGTTTGCGAAAACCTTCTTCAGTTTCTTCCGTATCTCGGCTTCTTCAATAATCTCACGCATCTACATCTTCGATTCGCCCGGTCTTCAGATGCACAAGGATTTTTCGTGTATATGGGGTGGTACTTCCGGTATTTGGTCTTAGACATTACTGCCCACTGCGTGACGCGAAGGTGGACACCGGCGAATCGAGCCAAGATCTATGAAACAAAGCCACCTGTAGGAAAAGATAAATTCGAATATACACCCGATGCGCCAGTCGTGCGAGGGAATCTTCTACAAATCAAAGAACTTACCATTTCACATCTCGCCGACTTCAATGACCGCAGACTTATCCGGTCTCAGGCTTGGTACAAGCTTCTCCGGTTGCCAACCCTCACCGATCTTAAACTGCTTGTGGGAGAAGATCATATGCGTTACGGGACCCTCCTCTCTGCCAGGAAGTACGCTTTCTTCAGTGCTCTACCGTCACAGTGGCTTACACCCAAGGTAGCCCAGAAGCTACAAGTCCTATCTCTGTTCTATACCGACTACTGGGGACCATACCCGAAAGTGGACTTGGACCAAATTGGTGCCTTGCCGTTCCTTAAGGTTCTGGCTCTTGGGCGCTATGTCTTTACTGATAAGAAAGAAACAGACTGGATCGCATCTCTGGGGAAGAACAACAAGAGCGGTGGACTAGAAGAGCTTTACCTCGACGAATGCTGTGTCTTGTTTCAAGCCAAGCAGTATGTGAATTTGGCAGCAGTTCTAGATACTGACCCAGGCCCGTACGCTGCGATAGAAACAACCATGTACAGCCGAAGATGGTATCATGTGCTGTCGGAATGGACGGTGACCATGCAGGGTCTTAAGAAATTCGTCATGGGGGTTGGGGAATGGTCTTGCCCCTTCCGAACCAAAGAGACTTGGGACAATGAGATAGATCCAGTCACGGAGGCCATGGTACGCGACCCGCCAGATTGGTATTTCGGGCACAATCGCCACAGATTCTTTGCGCATCCTGAACCAGAAAACTTCGAAAGAGGCTTCCTCGCGGCCTACCATTCACGCAGTGAAAAGTCGAAGGCGGTGCCAATGGGGAACTATTTGCTGGGCGAGGGGCTGAGACAGAAGCGAAGAGCACAGATGCAATATGCTTGGTACAACGTTCGTGTGCCAGGTCAATGGTGTATTGGCAATCAGTTTGGAATTTACAGTGACGATATAGGTTGTTGGGCACCTGAAAGGGTGACGCCTGACCTTGACGATGCTGCTTACGCATTGCTTATGGAGACTATCCGAAATAGACCAAGATCTTAGAATGTGGGATGGCCGATCTGGAGATGCAACCTTAAAAGGCTATTCTAGAAATGGACTGCCCCTTTCTATAGCACGGTTAGTATGTGAGTCTAGAACGTCTTACACCAGCCGCAGAAAAGATAGATAAAATTGGTTTATTTTTATTTTTTATTTTTTTAATCTCTGGCAAGATGAACTTGTGCACTGATTATTGATAACAGTGAATGACTTTATATGAGACCTCAATAGGAAATCATTTCTTAAATAGATGAAGAACGTGAGATAGAATCCAAGTAGTAAAGCTCGCTTAGAATCAACATGCCCTAAAAGGCTTGGTATACCCTCACTTGAGTAACTAACTGCCGACGCTAACTCCTCCGCAAACTCCCCCCGTAAACCATCTCGTTCGGACCCATCCCGCCGATGGTAATTAGATTACCAGATGATCCCCCTCACTAACCCTTGCTGTGTACTTGCCGATGCCTCTACCGAGACATTACGGGCGCTGGATCTTATACCTTATTGCAAATAAAGGAGTGAGCTAGCTCAAATAAGTAATCCGAGGTTTTTGGAGATGTTGGAGATGGAATCATCGAAGTGCGATGATGAATAGGACTATGAAATGAGTTTAGATAAATAGAGACTGGTTGCTTGTCGAGTTTGCGAGGAATCAGAATATTGAGAATTACACCCGCACAAGATTAACCCTTGCAACACCGCAAGAATGCCTACCCAGGAGGTAAGCACCATCTTCACCCTCTTCACCCAAAGCACATCTCCTAACTTCAGCAGGCACGCGAAACCATCCAGGATGAACTTCACATCGAAGTCCTCCCTGGAACGGAGATCATGACCGACGTTGGCAAAGAACACTACGTCCGCGCCAAAGAGTCTGATCAAGTCCTCGTTCCCCAACCATCCCAGGATCCTCACGATCCCCTCAACTGGTCGCCGTTCTGGAAGTTCTCTGCCATCTTTTGCGTTTCGACCATGACGTTTACGCAGGGTTTTGCGCCGCTTGCTCTTGCGCCTATGTTTCCGGATTTGATTCGTGCTTATGACAGTACCCTTGAGGATGTCATTCAGTTCACGGGTGTTACTATCTTGATCTTGGGATTTAGTAACTTTTTCTGGTAAGCATGGAATACTGAGGAATGAATGTTTGTAGCTCACAGTTATAGGGCACCCATCTCTACCTCTTTCGGCCGCCGACCTGTATATATCGCCTCCCAGGTGATCTGCCTCGCATGCCACATCATTCGAGCCAAAGCATCCACCTACGGCATTTTCATGGGAGCATGTGTGTAAGTTAACCTCCACAAATTTCCCAATTGCTTGACTAACATCTCCAGCCTCAACGGAATAGGAGCCGGACCCTCCGAGATTCTCCAACCCGCCGTCATCGCCGATATCTTCTTCCTCCACGATCGCGGAACATGGAACGCATTATACTGGGTTGTGTATATGGGCTCATTGATGATCGCGCCAATCATCGCTGGACCCATGGCAGACCGCACTGGATGGCAGAACTTCTGGTGGCTCAACGTCGCTGTGACCGCACTGTCTATCGTGCTTGGCATCTTTGGCTTTCCTGAGACAAAGTGGACACGCATTGATTCGATTGAGGCTGAGCGTGGAGTTAATGAGATTGTTGATACAACTCAGGACAAACCTTCGCACTCTCATGCTGATGCTGAGAAGACTGTTGGTACACCTCAAGCCCAGGGTGAACCAGCCGCGGACGCGCATTTGGGCAAAGGAACTCCTTCAAAGTTGCAGTGGCGACTGTTCCAGCCCAACTCAGCACCTCTTCAAAACATCCTTCTCGATATCTGGACCCCATGGAGACTCTTCGTCTATCCCATTGTACTCTTTGCTTCCTTCGTGGTCAGCTGGAGTTGCAGTAACTTCCTGATTCTGAACCTCACGCAATCGCAAGTATTTGCAGCTCCGCCATACAATATGAGCTCTTAGTCCATCGGTTAGCTTTCCGAATTACTTAAGTAGAGCTCAAGTACTAACGTGTGCAGGTTTCCTCAATTTCTCTATCCTCGTCGGTGCTTTGATCGGACTCGTCACGGCTGGACCCTTCAGCGACTGGGTCTCCGCAAAAGCCACGACACGAAACGGCGGTATTCGAGAACCGGAAATGCGACTCCCTGCAATGATTCCCTATATCATCGTCATGATCTTTGGCAATGTCATCACCTCGATCGGATACGAAAGACATTGGCCATGGCCCGTCATTGCCGTTCTCGGCTACTCATCAGCTGGCATTCAGGTCGCTGCCCTCCCAAGTATCGCGAGTACCTATGCAGTGGATTGCTATAAGCCAGTCACCGGGTCACTTTTCGTTGCTATCACTGTTAACAAGAGTCTTTGGGGATATGGTATGGGCAAGTTCGTCACGCCATGGACTATCAAGTCAGGGTAAGCCATCTTGTGTACTATCCTTCAACGTTTGTTGCTAACATCTTCTCTAGATTTATCCCTGTTTTCATGACCAACATGGGCCTTACAGTTCTGTGGTGCGGCCTGGGTGCGGTATTCTACTTCTATGGCAAGACGTTCAGAAGGTGGACTAAGGACAGCAATGTTCACGGTTTTTAGTGTTATCCAGATTGTCTGGCTATGTGTATTCGTTGCTTGGCCATGCAATAGATCGTCAAGGTTTAGAGACCTGCTCACTGCTCTGTCACATAGTTATCATATACTGTATCTTGAGTTACTTGTCCTGCTCGCTGTCGTGCCAAATTACATCTTATTGTTCCGGAACTAATGAGGCATTGACATAAACAAGCTCGCCGCATCAAAGTCTATCGACGACATGTCGAGGTTCTGATCCAACTCTCCATCAAGTAGATTCAGTGGTCCCCAGTAGTGATTCAAGTACACCATTCCATCAGGCCAAGACGTCCCTGGATTCGCGGCTACCTCAACCTGAGACGACTTCTGTATAGCCTTTTCTCTCGCTCCCTGCAACAACTTCGCCGCTTGTAACGCAACGACGCATTCGTCCATGATCATGAGTATCTCAATGGCCATATCGACTAGACGAAGCAAAGGTTGCATTTCGCTCTCGACTGCATCCTGGGTCATGTATACCAGTATTATGCTGGCGGCGAAAACAGTGTATGTAGTATTGTAGAACCTTGAATTCGTTAGAGGGTTCGCCTTCTGTGATAGTATAATACGTACCATGTTCGGAAGAAGTCGCTGTGTTGGTATGTCTGATATATAGTTTCAATCGTTTGTTTTGCTGATTCGAGGCACTTTTGAATGCCGACTTTTGTGTCACTCATAGTCGCCCTCTCCTGTGCCGTTGACCTCAATAGAAAGGACCCGAAGAGGAGGATTCTCAGGTTGTGATATCCTACATCCATCATTAGCATTGCATTTCGGAATCGCATCGGAGTAAACATACGCAAGTTTAGTACAAGTCTCTGCCGTTTCACCCATTGAACATCCCTGACCCCTCTCAAAGACGGTACCTGAGTAGACGATCCCATTGGCCGTATAGCCTCAGGGAGCTTCTGTGTCCACGCCTCCAGGTCCCTCTCAATTTGACTAGCCATTGCCACCATCATGGGTATCGTCGTTTCGGGGAGGTAAATGCTCAGGCAGATGTTTCTTGTGATTTTAGAGAAATGCACCATGTGCTCGATGATGGCACAACAAGGATGCTCAGACATCTCAGAGTCCATCCCGGTTTCGCTTTGACCGTTACTGATACGTGGGAAGCGTCGGTTATGGTATAGATCTGCTCCTAGAGTATCCGGTCTGCCCATTGCGAAAGACATTTCACTTCAACAGTGTCAGATCGGCGACAACGGAATGACAGGATGTCGGGAGATACTCACGTCTCTAAGGAGTAAAGGCCCCTAGTGAAAATTTTAGCAATCGATCTGTATAATTTCCAACTCAATGACAGTTTTGACATACCACCAAGTCCGTGTCTCTGCTCTCAATAAAGACGGCGGCTTCTTGCTATTAGGGCCCGGCTCACGATTGATGCCCATTGCCAGAGCTGTTCTTATGGCAAGGCCAACATACATGTATGACACTAGTAGGTGTTAGTTGATTTCAGTTGCAGGAATGCATGGCTGACTGACAGTGTGGATGCAATTCGTTCTGACAGACTTTGGCCTATGGCCGTCAGTTGCGTTCAGCAGAACTTCACGGCGCAACCTACCAGGATAAAATAGCACTGGACCATATCAAGGTCCGTGACCATCCCAAGCCTATTACAGCAATCTTTAGCTCGATCAAAGAACTTCCGACTCCAGGCCAGGTTGGTCATTCCATCGACAAGCTCATCCTCCCTCGTTCCAACTAGTGCGCCAATGGACAAGATGCTGTAGTACAAAGCAACAAAACTCGTGATCCTCTTATTCTCTGGCCCTTCACCTGCCCACAATG
Source organism: Fusarium chuoi (assembly GCA_022627125.1). NCBI lineage: Eukaryota > Fungi > Ascomycota > Sordariomycetes > Hypocreales > Nectriaceae > Fusarium > Fusarium chuoi. The sequence continues at coordinate 142,847 of JAJALE010000864.1, read as the reverse complement.
ACTCGCAGCGTTGCACGAACGAAGTCTTGTCTAAGATCGGGTGAATGTAGTGGATCGCGGAGAAGAAGCCGTCTATAAAGTTGCGGCACTGTAGATACCAAGGAGAGTGATCTGACTCTTCGGTACTTTTTCTTCCTCGCTGGGTATCTTGTGATCCACTTGGGTCAAAATGAGGATTATGTAACGAGGAGAGAAGTGCACCCGCGTCGTCATCATCGTTGTCCTCCTCGCCAGTTCGCCGAACATGAGACAGAAGAGCAACAGACGAAGAACTACCATAGAACTCGACATCTCTCGTGTGGGTATTCATGCCAGAGACCTCTTGTTCTCTCGTATGCCACGATGAGATGCTATTCGGCGTAGGAAAGGCCTCCATCGCCGTTGGATGCTGAGCTATTGGCAACGATGAGGCGTTCATCGCTATCCCTTCGGGGCTATTGCTTGGCCCATCGGTTGCTGCCTTCTCATAGGTCTCCACAATGCTAGAGAGGCTCTTGACCTGATCTTCCAATTGTCTTACATAGCTATGGTCGCACTAGTGAGCCAAGATCAAAGCTGAGATGCCGCAGGCAGGTATTACCTTGATGTCATGCGCATGCGCGACATGTCCTGGCCTTTGTACACACATTCGACATTTCGGCCTTCAAAGAGTCAGTCATGATGTGATATGTGAGCTTCAGACACTAACTTTGGCAATATGAACAGGGATAAGACTCGTCGCACTTGTATTTCTTGGACCGACAGAGATCGCACGCGCGCGCAGCTCGTGGTCGCCTCGGACGCTGCGCTGCGGGTCTGTTCACCTGAGGACCTTGGGAGTCTGTTGATTCATCCATCTCGACAGTATCAGTATCAACAATGCACAAGTCTTCAACCTGGGGACCCCAGAATGTCGAAGCTTTGAGACCAGAGTGCGGAGACCCCAGATGGACGGAAATTTCGAGCTCGGAGGCAAATCTGGGGTAACGTGCACGACGAGCTGAGCAAAAGTGATCTGGATCTTGTCTCGAAGGTTTCATTGGGTAAGAATGTTTCTGTCTAGACTAAAAATGGCTAGTGTCGGAATCCTCAAGCGGCGGAAAAGCCGGACACAGCCAATGTAACCTCGGCTGTTCCGAGCGAGCTGCGAACTACCCTACATCGACCACATTCCGAGGGTCATTTCCATATATGTAGTAACGCGGCAAAGCTACCTGCTTGGTCTTTTAATTCCTCCTCTATCACGAGACCTATAGTTGGCGACAATATCTTTATCAAAATGCCAAGTTCCACTGTGAGTTGCAGCTTATCTAAGGTGTTGAATCCAGCTAATTGTCCATCTCGCCAGCAACCCAATCATACGCATGATGATGCGACCCTAAATATAGTCGTTGTCGGTGCTGGCCTTGCGGGTCTGGCCGCAGCGATCTCCATTTCTCTTTCGGGCCACAATGTCACTGTTTTAGAGTCGGCAAAAGAGCTACTCGAGGTATACAACTCCGCTATGCCACGTATCTACAGAACTCATAACTGATGCACTATTCAGGTCGGTGCTGGTCTACAAGTCACCCCCAACTGCACACGCATCCTCCAAGAATGGGATCTCCCCGACAGACTCTGGAAATCGGCCGCCGAACCCACGTCCCTCGTCGTCCATAGATACTCCGGCCGAACACTCGCTATAGAACCCGATTTCCACAAGCATATCCGCAAGAAGTACGGCGCCCCCTTCATCGATCTCCACCGCGTAGACCTCCAGCTTGCGCTCTACGACAAGGCGAAGGAACTCGGCGTCCAGTTCAAGCTCGGGGATAGGGTGAAGGACATCGACTTTAGCATTCCTGAAGTCAGCACTGAGGCTGGGGCTAAGTACACCGGTGACTTGATTGTTGCTGCGGACGGACTCTGGTCTAAATGCCGGTCCAAGTTTCTTGGCAGTGAGGATAAGCCCATGCCTACTGGTGATCTAGCATACCGCGTTGTTCTTGACGCGAAGGACATCGATGATCCTGAGCTGCGCGAGTGGGTTGAGTGCCCAACGGTGCACTTCTGGATTGGCCCAGGTGCTCATGCTGTTGGGTATTCCATGCGTGGGGGACAGATGTATAACGTTGTTCTTCTTGTTCCCGATGATCTTCCATCGGACGTCAGTCGACAGGCTGGATCGGTGGAGGAGATGCGAGAGTTGTTTAATGACTGGGACCCAATCCTGGCAAGGTTCCTGAGTCAGGTCGACAAGGTCGACAAGTGGAAGCTGATGCACAGTAAGTTACGCACCCGCGTCTCTATCATCAGAGCTGACAGCCTTTTTAGGAGAAGAGCTTGATTCATGGATTAATGATGACTCAAACTTTGTCTTTGTGTAAGTGATTCTTGATAGTCGTCATACGAGCCATCCTGCTAACAACTTGCTTCCAGTGGCGATGCATGCCATCCGATGCTTCCCTACCTAGCCCAAGGTGCCAACTCCGCAGTAGAGGATGGTGCCGTTCTGGGTCTGCTTCTTGGCCACGTCAAGTCCAAGCATCAATTACCAAAGGCCTTGTCCATGTATGAGAGGTTACGCAAGTCTCGTGGAGAAGCCATCGTGAGAGAAACCTTCAAACAGGTATGGATTCCCCATCCTCGATATAGTTCACGGTTTAAACTAACGCGTCGTAGCGAGAATCATTCCATATGCCTGACGGACCCGCTCAAGAGGCGCGTGATGAGACCTTTCTGTCTCAACTTGGCGCTGAGGAACTCAAGGGCCCGTTCCCAAGTAGGTGGACTTGCCCCCAGGTCCAGCCTTGGCTTTATGGGTACGATGCATTCGAGGTTGTTGAAGATGCAGTGAAGCGTGAACCTTTCGCAAAATAGCTTGCCAAGGCTATGTAGATTATTAAGAGTGTCTTATAACATTAGTCATCGTTCCGTTTCCAAAGGGGAGGACTTTTAAGTTACAAATACAAAATAATAAATTCAGGTATGAGCTTCGGACGGAGAAACTAATATAGACATATAAATCATGAATGCCGCTTCATAACAGACTGTATGCTTAGTTGACTAAATGTTGGCTGAATGTATCTCACTGAAATACGAGAAGCTTCGATTATCAAACAGCACCCTAGCCTTTGGCACGGCACTATTGCAAAACAGTAGTTTTATCATGATCTACTTAATCAACGACCCGAGAAAGTCAAAGCCCTGTCTCTGAAGATTCCAAGTAACAGATCCTACTTCCATCTTGGCCGCAAAAGTATGCTCCTCTCCAGGAACCTCTACCATCCCGCACTCAACACCATTCTGCTTCAGCACATCAAGCAACATTCTACTCAGATGAATCGGGAATTTTGTATCAGCATCGCCATGAACAATAAAAGTCGGAGGAAACGAGGAGTCGACGTTCATTGCAGGGTCGACTTTGCTCCAGTCTTTCGAAGGAAAGATAGCATCGAGGACGGTTCCGTTGGCTAGTTGTGTCAGGGCATATGCTTGGCGGGGGTCGCTGAAATCTGGAGGTCCTGTTGCCTGGCCTTCGAGGGAGACGCCTCCAGTGATGGGGACCGGGTCCTCGTCGAATACTTTGTTGAGGAATGAGTCTGTGAGTCCAGGTGGTAGCTTCATGCCCTCAAGTCTTGTCGTCCAGAAGTCATCCGCAAAGTTGCTAGGTCCATACATGTCGTAGATTCCTGCAACCGGACGAGGAACATCAAAGCCCTATCTCAGCGTAAGCCTCATATGCCACAGCTCTCTATCAGCTCAACTTACCAAGCAGAGTGACAAATGCCCACCAGATGAGGTGCCGAATGCAAAGACATGGTCCAGATCTGGTACGAGTGCTGAGCTCGCTTTGCCCAGAGCTGTTCCGAGACCTCCATCATACACCCAAGCCAGTAAATCTCGACAGTCTTGCATCGGGCCCTCCAAAAGATTCACTTGAGGACAAAGCCGATGATTTGGAGCTAGCACTATCCATCCTCGATTAAGGCAGTCTGATACCTGGTCTTTGTTGACCATCTTGGAGGACCCGAGCATAAAAGCCCCTCCATGGATGTTAATTACTTCATGGTTGTCAGTATGAATCTAGACGCAGTCAAATGCTTTGACTTACAGACTGGACATTTTGTAATTTTATTAGCGATGGAAGGCAGGTAAACATCCACATCAATCTCTTGTTCACCCAGCTGCTTGTAAACAGCTCGAAACGAAGTTGGTGGGCTCATTTTCTGTCACCACGAGGCAAAAAATGCTGTCGCTCAATAAAGCTTGGGTACAGTTCTAGTGTCCATCAAGGGTATCTGTAGAAAGATCCCACCTGCCCCAGTTGATACACTTCTGTAAACCAAAGGTTCCGGTCGTGGCGTGGACCCCGTGTCGGAATTGCGGCTTTTCCGCACTTCCAAGCCAAGCTTCGTCAGCGGCGGAAGCCAATTTGAGGGGTAGCCATGGAAAATCCGGGGCGGATGCGGGGTTCGCCAGCGCCTCCGAACCGTGATGTGGAGATCGGAAAGTGGGAGGTCGAAGGAGTAGAAGAGTAGAGGGTTCTGCTAATGATCCAGCATACTTACACAAGCCTACTAGTTCTCAATACTTGGCAGTTTTCTCCGAGTACTCACCATCACTACCAAAAAAGTACACTATCACTAATTCACCATGAGCGTTCCCCTACATACTTCTCCTCCCAATGAGAGGACAAGCTACATGATCGACCAGCTCGAAGGAGAGCGCGTTAGCATTCCTGGAAGCAAGGGTGTTTTCAGAATCCTTGCTTCGTCGAAGCAGACCAATGGCGGCATGGCTGTATTCACTAGTGGCGCTGTCTTAGCAGATGCCCCTGGCTTTCACTGGCACGAGGAAGCTCATGATGTCTTTCTTGTCACCAAGGGATTCTTGAAGCTGTGGAGTGGTGATAAGTGTCGAATCATGGGTCCTGGTGACTTTGCTTACATCCCTCCTGTAAGCCCCAAACCTTGTCTAACAATTTGATCTGCCGACTAACACGAGGATAGCACGTTATCCACAACCCTCTCCTACTCGGACCTCACACTGAGACCGTGGGTCTGGTAGCACCAGGTGACTGGGTTGACTTCTTTAGATATGTCGGCGAGACATACAATGGCATTCTTGTGCCGGAGACTGATGATCGCGACATCAAGTCGATGCTCATGCAGAAAATGATGGCTGCTAAGGACCGTTTCGACGTCCACTTCAAGCGTGACTATCAGCCTCCAGAGGTTGGCGAGTGGCTTGACTCTGAGAACCAACTCGCTGGCCCTGGCGAGGCTTACTTCTTGCGCGCCAATACTGGACCGCGATGGCTTCTGGGAGGTGTTATGTCGAGACCTTTCATTCTCGCATCCCAATCCGGTGGCAAGTTCTCAATGTCGAGTATCGAGTCATCGAATGTCTACAAAAAGTCGCCTTTGAGCAAGTGGCTTACCTTTACTTCTATCGATCATTGCTTCATCGTTCAAGAAGGTCTGCTCAGAGTGAAGATCAAGTCCGGGGATAGTAGCTCTTGGAGTGAAGTCAGAGAGGGTCAGACGGTGGTCATTGCTGCAGGAGAGACTTTCACTCTGGACTTTGGCAGTAAATATGTGCGCGTCTGGACTTTTGCTAATGGAAGAGGAATTGAGGAGCTGGTTCAGAATGCTGGATCGCCGGCTGCAGGCTTCGTGCTACCTGATGAGGTTGGAGACTGGGAGGAGTCCAAACTACTGGACGTATGTAAAGACCTTGGGGTGGATGTTGCAGACCTATAGATAATTGTCATAACGAATACATTGCATTAAATATTCTATTTACTCTTATCAATTTGAGATTTGCATGATTTGCGTTCCGATTTTTATATGAGGAGCAGCAGGAATTCATCTCGACTCGGCCACGGGGGTGCTACAAATATTGTCTGTGCATAATAGCATTATGACTGCCTACAGTAACTCAAGGGTTGAAACATCGGCGTGTTTGTAAAAGTTTCAACATAAAATAGTCAAGGATCGGTTTAATTGACGAAAATCTATTCGCTTATATCTGGTCTAAATCACAACAGTGACACGTTGATCTCCAACTTCCACGCCATACTCGCCATTATCCTCTACCCAAGCATGCGAATCCTCACTCCAATGGCTGTTGAAAGTGTCGACCTCAATCTGCACAGACACCTGCTTAGTCTCACCTGGCGAGAGTTGAACCTTGATGAATCCCTTCAACTCCCGAGTTGGCCTCCATTGAGCTCCGTTCTTAGGGGCGCTAGTGTAGACTTGCACCACTTCTTTGCCAGCAACTCTGCCAGTGTTCGATACATTTACGCTGACTGTGAGAGTTGAAGGGGTTGAAGAGGCGTCCAACTTGGCTTGGAGACCGTCATACGAGAATGAAGTGTAAGACAGCCCATGGCCAAAAGAAAACTGAACTCGGTTCTCCGATACCCGGGCTCGGTATCCGATCTCCAAGCCCTCAGCGTACTTGATGGTAAAGTCACCTGCCTCATCCTTCTGAGCAGGGAAGTTCCCAAAACTGGGCCAGTCTTCCAGGGTCTTGAACCAAGTCGCCGTCAACCTCCCACTAGGGTTCACCTTTCCAGTCAAGATATCAACCATAGCCTGCGGTCCCTCTTGACCAGGGAAATGTATGTTCACGATAGAATCAACATCCTCAACGAAGCTACTGATATCAATCGGGTTACCGCAGTGCAGAAGAACAGCCGTTTTCTTGGAAGCAGCGGCAACAGCTTTGATCATGGCGACTTGGTTGGCAGGAAGGGTAATCTCTTCAAGGTCGAATCCTTCAGACTCGTACTGTTCGCTGCGGCCGGCGTAGATGATTGTGATATCAGATGACTTTGCGACTTCGACTGCTTCGGATATAGCTTGTTCTTCGGAGTATTCCTCTTCGAAGGCCAGAGTGAGACCATATGGAGTAGGTTCGCCAACAACAGGCTCTCTCGATTGCATGGTGACAGAGATGTGGTATGACTTTCCTGCTTCCATCTGTAGCTCAACCCGCGACTCAAGTTTGATCAGGTTGAAGAGGAACTGCTCGGTTGTGATATTAGGCGCATCTCCCTTGAGCACAGAGACACCGTCAACCTCCACATTGAAGGATCCCGAGTGACGAAGCGCGAGTGTATGAGTTCCAGTGCTCGTAGGAACAAGGTTGGCGGTCATCTTCACATGAGAGCCAGGCTTCTTCAGTCCCGGCTTGCCCTGGGCCATCAAATTGATAGCAGCATCTTGCAAAGTCTCGGTGAGAACAGGCTCATCTTCACCAGCGTTGTAATACGCCACCTCAACGCCCTTCTTGCCCTCGTCCGTTGTGACGATGTCAGCAGGTACGGTCGGGATGATACGGCGCATGCGAACACCACTTGCATATGAGACTGTATTCTCATCGGGCAGTGCTTCCCGTAAAAGGTCGAGCGGAACTTGGCGATACTGAGGGTTGCATGATGCACTGCCACCGCCGGTGAACACAGCCTTCTTAGCATACTCACCAACGACTCCGACCCTCAGACCACTGGATGATGGCAGCGGAAGAGTTTGGTTCTCATTCTTGAGAAGAACGATACCCTCTTGAACGAGTTGACGAGCGATGTCATTGGTGTCTTTGATGATCTCAGATTTCTCTGGTCCTTCGCTCTGCGCCGCTTGCGTACGGTTTCGTAGGTCAAGAAGCCGTGAGACGCTGGCATTGATAACCTCTTCGCTGATTTCACCAGAGGCTACAGCCTTGATGAGCCTTTCGCCTCTGAAGACAGGGACGGGCATCTCAACGTCAACGCCAGCCTTCACAGAAGCTACGGTCGAGCGAGTGCCGAACCAGTCTGACATGACGATGCCTTTGTAGCCCCATTCCTTCCGAAGAATGTCCTCAATAAGAGTTTCGCTGTCGCAGCAAAAAGATCCATCGACCTTGTTGTATCTCCTCGAAATATTAGTAAAGATCAGAACAAGATGCGGGATACTCACGCTGTCATGATTCCAGTAGGATTTGACTTGTTCAAGAGAAATGACCAAGCAGCGAGATAAATCTCCCTCAACGCCCTTCCATTCGGCGACTCATCGACATTGTAATAGCGCCTTTGAGTCTCAGAGTCATTGCAGACGAAATGCTTCGCACAAGCTCCATAGCCTTTACTCTGGATACCGTTCACAATAGCCGCAGCCATGTATCCCGAGAGAAGCGGATCTTCACTGAAGCACTCAAAGTTGCGTCCAGCTCGAGGATCTCTCTGGATATTGATAGTCGGCCCAAGGATCATCTGCGCATGCTTGATCTTTGCCTGGCGAGTGAGCTCAGCGCCCATCTTCTCTAAGAGCTCGGTGTTCCATGTTGAGGCTATGCAGGCTGTGTTTGGGAAACAGGCTGTTGTGAGTGTACTGTTGAATTCACTGGGGCGTATTCCGTTGATTGAGTCAGCCGTCTAGCGAGTGTATTAGTAACCACTACGGGAGAGTGAAGTCTGTGACACACCTTGAATGGCGCAATGCCCTTCTCAGGGATGCCTGCGATTGAGACAAAGTCATCTGGCGTGCCGGACAGTAGCCTGACCTTTTCTTGCAGGGACAAAGTCTTGAGGGTAGCTTGGACATCCATAACTCCTAATCGTAATTGTCTTTACTGTGTATGCTGTGTTCTGAGGTGGTGCTAGTATGTGTATATAAGACCGCGCTTGTTGTTGTGGCGCTTTTGCCACTCGGAGACCCCAGGCCTAGGCGTTCCACAGGAGGGTTGTGGGAGGGGCTCATGCATCCGCCCCATACTCGGGTTTTCCGGTTGTTATGATCCACAACACTATTTTCAATCATCCGGAGCCAGATGTTGTGAGCTCTTTGCCTGCACCACGCGATTCGTGCGCTTGCTGGAAACTGTATGAGTTGGTACCCGTCGATTCAAAAGAGGATGCTTGTGAGCTGCGATGTTTGCCATAATGTTTGACTGATTGTTCAGATCTGGAGACGGTAGATACCGAGGTGGTCAAGAAACTCTCACATTAGCGGCGATTTAGGTGTAATCAGTATGTACAATCGATAAAAACTCTACAATTTCTGCAGTAAAACCACTATAAACCGCACTTTGACAGCTTTACAAATACCTCTTCTCCAGAGCCTTGAATAACACCATCATTCTCCAAACTCCAGCCCTTAGGAGCCTTGACTACGGCAGTACTACCATGAGGCGCTGATAGCTTAATGCTACCTTGTCTCTGCTTCTCGTTTGCACGTACTATCACTGAAAAAGGCCCTTGAGGAGTCTCGAGTGAGTATGCCACCTCTTGTAAATCTGCAAGAACAGGCTCTACAACAATCCTCTTCCAGCCCGCCTCAAGAGGATAGACTCCAGCAAGATATCTTGGTAGCAGAAAGACCGGCCATGAAGACCATCCATGAGCCAGCGATACGTCATGATTGAAAGGTGAACCGTCAGTTCTCATGGCCTCCCAGTGAGCACCAGAGTAGTTCGGATTATCCTGGTCCGCCATGACGCCCCATACCTGAGATAACAGCTCTCTTGCCTTCGTGCCTTCGTTCTTGACGAAGAGAGCTTCTAGTGCAAATCCAGATGCGTAGGGACTGGCAAGTCCAAATTTGTCCCACTTCCCGAGGCCTCGAAATGCAGAGGGTAAAGATTCGCTGGCTGGGAATATGCCCTCTGCCAACTTTGGGTGGTCTGGGGATACACCTAGAGTTGCAGCGTACGCGTTGACATCTTGGAAGACGCCATCGGGGTCTAGAGACAGAGCAGGACGCATGATACCTCGCTCATCATTCCAAAGCATACGGATCAATGACCTTTTCAAATTGGCTGCTTGAGAGGAATATTGAGATGCAGCCTCACTGTCCATGGACATTGATGCCATGGCGTTGAGGGCATCCAAATATGCAAGATTCAGACCGGTTGAAACGCCGAAAATAGGGCCACCCATGGGAAACCAAGTCACTTTCACTATTAGTTCTCACTCAAAAAAAGCAATCTGGGGAAAAGAACATACTCGAGAGATACGGCGGTGCTTGCACCAACCCATCAGAGTTCAAGAACCGTCTGGTAAACTCCATCTGTCGTTCCAGCTGGTGGTATGACCTTTCCACGACAGACCAATCGCCTGAATGCAGCCAATAGTCCTTAATTGAGACAACCAGTAGCAATGCATATGTCAGACTGTAGTGGCCATAGTGCGGCGGGTCGTCTGCGCCATCGTGCTCTGGAGCCTGGATGGGGCACAGGTTGCCAAGATACCCTTCCTTAGTCTGATGGCTCAGAAGAAGCTGAATGGTTCCTTTCCAGGCCTCAAAGTCGGCAGTGGAGTATGCAATCGACCGACCGGTGACGAAGGCATCACCACTAAAGGAAGCTCTGTCTCGCTTGGCGCCGTCGATGATACACGCGAGCTTGTTTGTCCCAACCTGAAAGTCGTCGAACGTGCGATCAGCATCAGGTTCCAACAGCGAGTTCTCATAAAGAATTCTTCCGTCGTGATCTGTGACTGACAGGTCTCGGTAGAGTGCAATCCAGCCAGGTTGTCCACCAAACGCCACAGAACCAGTGTTGACAAGCCCGTTCCCAAGCATCGCCTTCACATAGATGTCTCTGATACTAGCAACCTCATTGCCTTCAATACTGATTGTGACACGATCTTCCGCCGCGAGCGTCTCGATGTTCAACCAGCCAGAAAGGTCGATGCTCTCAGGAAGCTGCCACGACCCTCTTTCAACTGAAGGCAGGATAGACGATTTGTTCGACAATCCCTCAACAGCAGTCAACGTTCTGCTCCTTGTATCCAAGCAGAATATCAGACCGTTGGTGATCATACGAACAGCCCAACTCGCACCATTCTCCTCAACCTTTGTCTGGAACGTGACTTTGTAGTCTTTCCATCGTGTGCCCTGACGACAAGGAGCCCAGTGGCTTCCGTAAACACGAGTACCCTCAGCAGTAACATCCCACGCTGGAACCGTCTCTTCACAAGCAACAGTGCAAAGGTCAACAGTCCGAACACCGTCATTCCAAATACGATTGATGATCTCATCAGAGCAGTGGAAGTTGGCTTTTACTGGGGCATCAGGGCGCACTGCTTGGAAGCCAACTTGGGAGAACGCGATGCTCGTGTTGGAGTCGAGTAAGGTTATCTTTTGGTACCTCTGGGAGGCTTGAGTGAATCGAGGCTTCACAGTTTGAGTATCGTTGGTGACCGTGGCGTGGTGCTGGCAGACTCGGTAGCTGTCCATCGCGTTGGAGAATAAGAAGAATGGGCCATCGCCTGTGTTAGTCAGCATTGGCACACTAGTAAAAACTTAGCAGAAGTAACTGTACCATTCTCGTTGTCGATTCCCTCTATAGTCTCACTGTAAGTGACCCGGAACGCGACGTGTTTCTGTCCCTCGGGCGCTGATGCAGAGTCAATAGTAAAGATGGGAAAGCCGCCTTCACAACGACCATAGTCAAAGATGACTTCAGCGTTATCCTCAGAGTCATCATTGCTCAAGAACAAGGACGATACCTCGTTCTGTCTTGTCACATTTCCTGAAGTCCGCAAGATTCGCTTGGGCGTGACGAACTTGGATGCATTGCGGGTCTCCCGAGAATTCTCCATGTTGACTTGCCGGACTTTGATGGCGGTACAGGTTTACCCAGAGCACACAATTGCTTGATAAAGGTAACCTTGGGCTTAATACAAGCTCAAACAAGAAAAGTCTGCGTGATTCATTCGGTTTGTGATACCACGAGCGTGACAAATTACCCCGACGACCGAGTGAGATCGGGGAATCCTAGTGCCCCCGGAAAACCCGACCCCATCCCCAGATTTCCCCACAAGACAAGAATCCAGACCTCTGGGGTTACCGCCAAAGCAAATCTCCATCTCCAATCAGTCTGCATCTCCAGTCGGTCATATTAAAGGGGCGCTTCAGTCCAGGGTTTTTCGTATTCCCATCTCAACATCCACAAACTCTACAGTGGACTATTCAACATCACCACTTCTTTCTTTTCTATCACTGTCGAGATGACTACTCAGGACTTTGATCATGATGCGAGGCTTGAGAAGGCTGAGGTTGCGCATGCTGAGGACGCTGTTGCTGTGAGGGATCATGAGATGACGACTTGGGAATGTGCGAAGAAGAACCCAAAGGCGATCCTTTGGGCTGTCTATGCAAACTGTGAGTCTCTAATATGCACTCAGATTCGCATGATTAGCTCTAACATGATGAATAGTGGGAGCTACTCTCGTTGGCTACGAGAACCTCGCTCTGGCCGTCTGTCTCGCCCTCCCAGCATTCCAGTACGTTCAACTCCTCACCATCCACCCATCATACTAACAAATGCACAGGATGAAGTTCGCCAGCCTCGTCGACGGCAACCTCATCATCCCAGCATACTGGCAATCCCTCTGGAACGCAACCTACAACATCATGCAGCTCTTCGGTTCTCTCGCCGCTGGCTTCGTCCAAGACAAACTCGGTCGACGCGCTGTTTTCCTCGCAGGTGTTATAATCGTGTCTTGCGGTATCGCTTTGGCGTATCTGGCTGAGACACCTGCTCAGTTCATGGGGGCCAAGATCATTTCTGGTTTTGCGGTTGGTGCGTTCCAGTCGACGACGCAGACTTATGTTTCTGAGATTACACCGCTGCCTTTGCGTGGTATTGCTTTGTCTCTCAACATTCTCATGATGGTATGTCACATTAACTGTCAGTTTGATCGACTTGACTAACGTAGTTGCAGAACGTCGGCTTCCTCATCGCTATCTCCACAACCTACGCCCGGGTCACGATCATGAACGAATCCGCCTTCCGAGTCGTCTTTGCCGCTGCATGGGTCTTCCCCGGCATTCTCGCCCTCGGCCTCCCATTCCTCCCCGAGTCTCCATACTATCTCATCGCCAAGAACAAGCGCGATCTTGCTCTGAAACACCTCGCCAGACTCTCATCCAAAGATGAAGATCTCGATGCTCGTCTCCGTCACATGGAAGAGACCGTCGAAGCTGAGAAGCTCATCTCCTGCGAGAAGGCTTCGTTCTTGGAGTGCTTCAAGGGTAGCAACTGGCGCCGCACAAGGATCATTCTGATCTGCATGTACATGCCCCAGATTGTCGGTTCAAGCTTGTCTTCCAACGCTCCGTACTTTCTTAGCCAGACTGGTTTGAGCAGTGGTTTGATCATCAAGATTATGCAGATCGGTCTTGGTGTTTCCATCCTGTCCTCACTGGTCAACATCTACATGATGACTCTCTTCCGCCATCGACCATTGATGTTTGTTGGCATGACCATCTGCGCTCTCATCTATCTGACCATGGGCGTTGCGGCTGCTTCTCCCCAATCCGAGAAGACCAACCTAGCTATCGGCATCTCTATGCAATTCCTTGCTCTTGCTTACGGTCCAGCTATTGGATCAAGTCTCGCTGTGGCTGGTGAAGTGTCTGCTTCCAGATTGCGAGCCAAGTCTCAAGGCATCGCCTTCGGATTCCAGGCCATCACAAGCACTGTTTGGGTGACCGTGCTGCCGTACATGTTCAACAAGGATGAAGGCAACATGGGTGGTCATATCGGTTGGGTTTTCCTCGGCATGACGCTGTTGATGATGGTAGCTGTCTTCTTTGATGTTCCGGGCACCAAGGGCAGGACCTTCCATGAACTCGATATCATGTTTGAGAAGAAGATTCCTGCTCGCCATTTCGAACATTACAAGAGTGACTGATAGGACAGGCAGGATAGGATACCTTTGGCAGACTTATTTTCTACGTGTAGCCTAGCAGGGCTTTGTATGGAGCTTCAACCTGCAGTAAGCGCGTTTTATTTTACCATTCGCATTAGTCCACCTGCACATGTGTTGTCGTGATAGTTTGGGGCCTGTCATGCCAACTTTGGCTTGACTCGAGATCCTTCCCCGCTGTCTTAGCTCGCGTCTGATCTCATGAATTGAGCCTATAGTGCTTAAATTGTGCTAAATCTTCATAAAAGAGCCGATTATAATTCTGTGGTTGCACTGCATGTAATCAGTGCGATGCGATTCGCCCATTGTCGACAGAGAGGCTGCGTCGTCTAACGCCGTGAGCAAGTTTGCGCATATTTCGACCGTCTTATCATGGACGACAGCAATCTCTTAGGTCTTGGCAATAAACATGGCTTGACTAGTTGAGTTGATTTGCGCATGAACCCTTCTATTTTCAGTAGAACTGGATAGTTTATTGCTTTGAAAATGGTACTGATTAATTGGCGGTATGTCACCTCGCTTAGGCATCATCATGCAACTCCAGTTCAGCCCTACAAATATCCTCACTTCCCGTGCCCTTCTCATGTTCAAGTTGCGCAGCAGTTTTAAACCTATTGGCAGCTAGCACGATGAGACTCCTTCTTGCGCCTCTGCTGTCACTACTGGCCAGCAGCGCCAATGCCTACAAGACAGGCCTTATGGGCTACGGCCAGTCATGGTACGACCCCCCCTGCGCCTACGCCTGTCGCGCCGTGATCGGCAGCGCACCTCTAGACTGCCCATCAATGGAGCACCACACGGGTACGAGCGAACACTCACACGGGGGCTCACCGCTAGCGCCCTGCATCGCAACCAACGGTGACTTTTTACGCACGCTGGCATACTGTCTGAGCACTCGATGCGCAGATGTTTCGGCCTCTGAGCTTGAAGCATACTGGGCTGGCCAAGCAACTGGAGACAAGACTGTATCTGCAGAGTGGACGTATGGTGCTGCGCTTGCGAATGTGACGGCGGCGCCAAAGAAGATTTATGTCGCGGGCGATACGCTGAACTACACGGCGCTCGTCGCAGATGCTGATTATCAGTATCAGTATGACTTTAATGTCTTCTTTGACTGGGAAGAGGCTGTTCAATCCACCTATGTGTAAGTCTGATTATCGAATTCCCTGTTCACGGCGTCTAACGACATATACATTTAGAATCGTCTTGATCTCAGTTGGTGTCACAACACCAGTATTCCTCTCGGCTCTTGGCTACCTTCCCTTCATGACCCAAGCCATAGATAAGATCAGACCATATCTCTACCCATCGACCTTTCGAGGCTATAACATACGCCCTCTTCCCTACCTTCTTGGTAATGCGCCAACGACCGGTCAAGGGCTTTGGATTGCCATGTTCGTCATCCTCAATATCATCCTCGGCGCTGTCTCGTACAAGAACTTCCCATATCCCCATCCCTGGGGCTTCACCAAGTCCGCCGAGCTACTAGCATACGTCGGCTACCGAACCGGCCATATCTCGTTTGCCCTGCTGCCGCTGACTGTCCTGTTCTCCTCGCGCAACAACATTCTCCTGTGGATCACCGACTGGCCTTTCTCGACATTTCTGGTGCTTCATCGCTGGGTCGCTCGTCTCTGTGCGCTCCATGCAGTCGTTCACTCCATCACCCTCCTCGCCGCTTATATCAGTCTCGGGACGTACTACACAGATGTTCATAAGCCTTATTGGATCTGGGGAATTGTTGGAACACTATGTCTAGTACTCCTCCTAGCCCAGAGCGTTCTTTGGTTACGCCGTACTTCATACGAAGTCTTCCTCATCCTACATATTGTCCTCGCAGTTTTTGTTATCGTTGGCTGTTGGTACCATGTCTACTTCTGGAAGCCATTCTCTGGTGTTTATGAGCTGTGGATATACATGGTGTGCGCCGTGTGGTTCTTCGATCGTCTCTTTCGCATCCTACGAGTCGCCAAGAACGGCGTCTGCCAGGCCCGTGTCGTCGAGCTATCTGATGAAATCGTTCGCCTGGATATTTCAGGTGTCAGGTGGTTATCCACTCCAGGTTACCATGCCTACATCTACTTCCCTACACTGCAACCCTTCCTCCCGTGGCAGAACCATCCTTTCTCAATCACCAATACTGCCTTACTACAGGGGACAGCTGCAGCGGAATCGTCGCATTCGGGTGACGTGGAGATGAGCCAAAAGATCCCTCAAGTTGCCATTGAACAGAGCTTTACAGGCACAGATAGCATCTCTCTCTACATCAAGAAGCACAATGGCACAACGAGTCTACTACGAAATCGCCCTAACCTTCCTGTGCTGCTCGAGGGGCCTTACCGCGGTAATCTTAGTCGTGACGTCCTCAAGTGTGACAGAGTACTCCTCATTGGTGGCGGCATCGGTATAACTGGTCTCCTCTCCTGGACCCGAGCCCATATCAACGTGAAGCTGGCATGGAGTCTAAAAGAGTTGTCAAAGCCACTTTTACAAGATCTCGAGCCAGCGCTAAGCGAGGTGGCAGATAAGGTCGTGTTGGTAGCTGAACGGCTGGATGTTAAGGCACTTCTACATCAAGAGGCTGAGACAGGTTGGAAAAGAATTGGGGTTGTTGTTTGTGGTCCAGCTGGTATTTGCGATGATACTCGTGCAGCTGTGGTGAGCCTCGGAAAGATAGGTGGGGCTGTGTTTGAGTTGGAAGTTGATGCCTTCAGCTGGTGAGCCCAACAAGCCATGGTTTATCGACGACGTGTTCTCGGGTGTAGAAGGGTCTGATGGTGTGTATTGCATTGACTATATAATCTTTGACCATTTCAAGCGTCCCTTATCAGCATCACTACTCTCCATCGCTTTTGCTTTCCGTGAACTCTTCCTCTGTGTAATGTGGTCCTCAGATCAACTTCAGAATCCAAAGCTGGTCTGTACGTAGATCGTTGAGGGATCCGTGCGACCCAACAATACGAGTACTTAAAGGGCATGAGCATCAGTAATGCTTTCCAAGTTTCACAAGGTAAAAAGACAACTCACCCGTACTGAGCGCTGCCGCCTTGAAGGGTAACCTAAGTTCCATTCGGGATGTTCTCAATCCTACACCTTTGGTCAGTATGTTGAGACTCTCTGCATATTTTGACATACTTGATAATAGTTCCATGAGCAGCAAAGTATCCAACAGGACGGATACACCAGAGCTGATGCCCTCCGAAACCACTATACTGCCAGCCAACAATCTCAGTACCATCAGAAGTACCTCCATTGTACAGATCCATGGCACCTATTGAATGTTCGTTATCATACCCATCACATCGGTCAATAGAGATACTTACGTCCAGAAGCCCTGACGTTCTGAAGTCTGAACTGGGGCTGATCGTCAGGACCATGCTGGTACTTGACGCACTTCCACTGCTGGTTCTCATTCAGATGAGCTTGCCATCCGATGCAGGGAGTGCCGTCGGGAGGGTTAGTGAAGCCTGTTCTTGGGTTAGAGGGACGAAGCAGAGTGTCAAGCAGGGCGCACCATCTTTGAGATCAATGGCTGTGCCGGTTGCGAAGTTGACGAAGGCTACGGTCTTGCCTTCGAGGTCGTGGGCGTTGATCATCGACATTTGAGGATTCTTTTGATGGTTGATGTAAGTAGTCTATTGTTGATATGGTTAGAAGTGCTTGTTCGTCAGTAGATAGAGAATAACAGCTGAGCCTTATACGTTTCCCATTCATTGAGTCGTATGTACATATCTTCGGAGTCCACCTGAATGACGTTGATCATTCCCCTGGCAGGTATTTCAGCTAACCACTTGTAAGATTGGTGGAATCTCGGTAAAGGTCAAGCGCTGAAGTCTATCGAATAAGACACTTGAACTGTGGGTTTTAACAAAAGTGAGGCCTTCCAATATCTGCAACATGGGGACAATAGTTGAACAACCCAACGTGCCGCTCATCTGCAATTGGCCATGGAACTCCTCTCAGCTGGCGCCAGTCCAGCCCTATTACTAAAACACACGGATGGTAGTATTCACGCTCGGACTCTGTAGAAATCTCACTGCATGATGGCTCGCCTCAGCTAGCCACAGTTGCCTAGACCCCGCTCAACACCACTTTCACAGTTCAAATAGCCACGGTGAATCATACTAAGAAATGCCGGCAGCTGCGTATTGTTTTTCTTGGCATATCGGTCTCAGAATCAGGTCATATTCCCCACCTCGGCTTACCAAGATCAACACCATGTTTAAATTTCCTACTCTCATGAGATACGGATCAATCTACCTCTGAGACATTCCCCCCCTTCATAACTACCCCTCCCAAAGAAACTCCTGCTTAATCCCAGGTATCAACGGCCTCAGCGCCATGCCATAATCCCCTCCATTCGGCGTCCTCATGAGCGTATGGATATGGAACTTGGCAGGTTCCTCGTTATTCAGAAACACACCCGAATGGTGATCAAACTCGAATATCACAACCGGGCTCTGGATCCGATAATAAAACGGATCATCATCGCCGTATCCTCCGATCCAGCACCAGTAAGTCTCATGGAACCACTTCTTTAACAGTTCCAGGCGTAGCTTTCTCGCCTTTTGCGGCAAATAAAGAAAGAACTCATTTGCGATGCCGAGGATGTATTCCTGCTGCTCGGTTGACATATCGGACACAACAATTCCCTCGTAGGGAACGATTCTGTTATCGCGATAAGCACCACATAAGTGGCGTTGATCATCATGATTCCATCGTCCGTGAGGCATAGCGGGATCTTTCATAAGCTTATACTCTTGCGATGTCTTTTGCTTCTCTGGTGAAAGACTCTGCATCAGACGCAACCCGAGGGTTTCTTCCTTGTCCAGAATTCGTGTACCCTTGTAAGGTCCTTCATCAATGAGATTAGGCTCCGCGCCAGTAAACCATGGTGACACCACAATCTGAGTCTTGTAAAGGAAGATATTCAGACATAAATGATGGCCGTAGAATGAGTAGCCCCAAGGCCGAGTTGTCGACGGTTCACCAAAAAGAACAAAATTGTAGGAGAATTCGTTCATGATGGCAGGTGTCTCGACCAGTTCGCCCAGGAAGTGATTAACTCGCATGGCCCCAATGGCTTTCTGGTAACCTTCTGGCGAGAGCGTGACTTCCAGAACTTTCAGCGCCTTAGATCTCAACTCGTCTGACAGTTCATCGAGGCGGATGCCTTTATCGCTGAGGAGAAACTCTGGGTTTGACCATGAGCGCCATTCAGGACTGTCGATGTGATAGCATGTCTTGAGCACCTGGTCCTGACTCAGACTGGCGCAGAGGTTACTCGCGGCCTCAACGATAGTGTCGATGGGTATACCATCATCCTGCAGCTCGAACAGGCCGTCTCTAACAACACCTACGTTGCATTAGTCGATATCCAGGACAACCTCATCAGTAGAGAAAATACCGTACCGTCATTTGTGATGCCCTTGTAAGGTTCCTGAAACAAGTTGCGCCAGTGCAAGTACAATCCATGAAGCCAAGGCGGCTGGCCCTCTTTCTTAAAAATATTGGCGTACTCATAAGAATCCTGCTTCTTCATATTCTGGAAGCGCGGCTGATTTAGGTCGGGAAGATACTGGCGAAAGGCCCCATCAGAGCCTGATTGAGAAGTCATGATTGCAGTGGTGATAGCGGGTCTCAGTGTGTACAAAGCTGGAGTATGAATGTCCAGGTCAATTTGTAACGACGCGATCCCCTCAAGATGCAACGGATGTATCGTACGTTTCTGGCTTGTAATTCCGACTTTCTTACGACGACTGGGAGTTGTTGATTGGCTTACGGGTTTTCCGTTGCATCACCAAATGCGGGGTTGGAGTGGTGAGCGGGATTTCCGGGGGCTCCGATACAGGAGGTCGGCAAATGGCGGGCATCTTGATTCACCGTTGTCAACAGTACAAAGTGATACCAAAGAAGGATACACTTGGTCGAGAATCAAGAAATAGCAGTTTATTCACCATGGCTTCTTCTGCATTCAAGCGTAGGTGCGCCCCCATCGAATGCTTCAGGGCTGTTCTGTGCTAACAACGAGACAGGCCTTGTGCGCTTCGTTCCCAAATCTGCGCCCTCAAGCATCTTGATCGGAGAGCCAGTGCAAGCTTCTCTTGATGTCGGTTTGGCATCTCGTGAAGGCAAAGATATTGCCGTCAACGTCTTCTCAGGAGGGTCTGTCTTATCGCCTGGTTCGCGTACTGATCGAACGGAGTCCGTTGAACGACTGTTGTCACCTTTGGCGCAGGAGGAAGTTGGTACTATCCGATGTATCGGATTGAACGTACGTAATTTCATTTGAGGAATTGAATGAGACTCGAACTAATCGTCTGCAGTACGTTCAGCATGCGAAGGAGGTCAAAATGGATATCCCAACAATCCCCACGCTGTTCCTGTACGTCTACTCCCATCCTCTACGACCACCGTCCTAACTCATTCTTCAGTAAGCCCAACACAGCACTTGGTGACCCGTGGCCAGCTCCTACTCTCCTCCCCAAAATCACTCAAAACGATGGAAGTGGGGACTACGAGTCTGAGTTGGCCATCGTGATTGGAAAAGCAGCCAAAAACGTTTCTGAAGAGAACGCCATGGATTATGTGCTCGGATTCACAGCCGCCAATGATGTTTCGAGTCGTGTGTCACAATTGAATCAGTCGCAGTGGTGTTTCTCCAAGGGCTTTGATGGAGCTTGTCCTATCGGTAATGTCTGCTGCCTCAGCGTGGCGATAAAAAGCTAACCAGCGATAGGCCCTACTCTGGTATCGACGTCGGAGGTTCCAGATCCTTCCAAGCTTCATATTCGGGGTCTGAAGAATGGCAAGGTCATGCAAGATTGCTCACTAGAGTGCGTATCACTCCGTCCCCACTCTTCCAAGAGTTTATTGGCTAACATCGCCTAGCGACCTCATCTTCAGCGTTCCAAAGCTAGTCAGTTTCTTATCACAAGGCACAACTCTCCCCGCCGGCACCGTCGTTATTACTGGTACACCAGCTGGTGTAGGCATGGGCAGAAACCCCAAGGAGACTCTTTCCCATGGCGACGAGTTCAGGGTCGAGATTCTGCCACATGTCGGGACGTTGGTTAATACCTTTGAGAACGAGTAGTCGGACACTTCGTGATACACACTTATAAATATAAAGATCTTATTCATCATACCTAATTTGCAAAAAAAGATGAGTGGTGTAGTAGGCTCTTTTCGTGTTGTCGTATCATAGTATTTTGGTCTCTCTCTGTCTCTCTCGCTCTCTCGCTCTCTTGTTTATTTATTATATACATTTGATGCTGTTATCTCTGTATTTTCTCTAGCGGTGTTTTATTGCATTGCGGGAAAGATATTACAGTTATCCTGTTCTTTCCGCAGTGGTTGCTTGTCCTGGAAGGCGGGAATTGTATCGATGGACTCTACATATTTGAGTTCCGAATCTCGGATGTCGTTGTCAGAGCCCACTACACCACTCGTGTTTTGGTTGTGCTGGTAATGTATAGTTTTTGGTACATAAGGGATGGGCAGCTGGGCTGAGTGTTAGTCATAAGCCGTTAGAAAAGTTTGTCTGGAGTGGTCAGCCATTCCGGGGCACGCACCTAACGTACTTTGGAAACAGGCATTAGGCTACAGAGCGGCTCTGTTACGAGGTTCAAAAATAGCACACAACTTACACGAGGAGCCCAGCGCACAAAAAACGTCAGAAGATCCATCGTCATTCCTCAAAGCATCTCTGCACCATCGCCTGAGCTTTTCATCTTGGCGACATGGCCATACAGCATATCCCCTGCATGCAACTGCTGTGCATCAAAGCTTCGTCATTCCCTTAACAATAAACAGTCGGCAGTAAATAATAGACAGTACGAGGCAAAGCGATATATATTGTGTTACATGAAACAGTCAAAAATTGAGAGTGGTGTAGTAGGTGTGTAGGGGAATATCTTCCCAGGTAGTGTCTCGATTGCCGTTATCTCTGCTCTTTTGGTTGAGGGCCGACTACTGTTTCTCACTGCTCTTTTGGGGAACTGCTGTTTGTCTCTGCTCTTTCAAGGGAGGTTTGGGGGAAGTTGCTGTTATCACTGCTCTTTCAGAGGAGGATGGGAGTGTTGGCTGCTGTTTGTCACTGCTCTTGTGGGGAACTGCTGTTGTTCTGCTCTTTTTTTGATCGGGGGAGGGAGTTGAAGGGGTCGACTTTCAGATTTTGGGTTCAGATCTGATGATCTGGAGGAGTGCTGTACCTACTACACCACTCATGTTTTGGTTGTGCCAGTAATACATAACTTTTGGAATATAAGGGTTCACACTAAGCGGCTCAGCGTTGTTAAGTTGGAAGGGAGAAGTGTGGAGGGACATGTCTGAGTTTGAGATGAAAGTCTATACTCTTGCTGCACAGTGATGAGACGGAAACCAGGTAGGCAGCCACGTTCACGCTGATATGCAGATCAAGTATACAGTATGATAGACCCAACACGGAAATTTGAACCGTCTGCTGTTCAATATTTTCGATGATATCTGCCTGACCTTCCCATCTTGATGATCTAGCTATCCAGCAGAGGAGGCACCTTCTCCACGAGGTACTCAACAATAGCGTCCGGTCCCCTCTCAACTTGCAGTCCCGTCGGAATAGCATGAAGCTTAATATCAGGCACAATAGACTTCGCCAACGAGTGGATCTTCTCCGCCTCCTCGGGAGACCACATAGAGGCCGAGAACTGAGAAACAAAGTTAGAGATGTCGCATAAGCTTTGAGGGTTATTCTTCACGCACCAATACATTCGGTTTGTGCTCTGTTACTTTCGGAACAACCTCATCGATGCCTAACTTAATTAATCACGTGTCTGTGTCTCATTGTTGATGAACTTACTCGAACAGTTATCCACGTGGATAATCTCGTAGTCATCTTGCAGCTCGGCGATCAAGCGGCCGATGAGGCGCTTTGCGCGCTCTGGCGCCGTGTTGACGGTGACGAGTCGGAACGGGCCTTTTCTTGTGGACATTGCGACGATACTATGATTGGGGAACTATTTGGTCAAGTGTTGTATGAGTAGAGGTTAATTATACGTCGTTAACGGCAACTCGGATATAGTTGGCTTGCTACCCCGCGGATCTTCCGAGAGCATGTGGGGACGGCAGATTCAGGTGGCCGGTCACGGAGGATGACATACTGTAATGAGTTCCGGACTCCTTTCCCAGCCCCGTCTCTATCAAGTTCGACGAGAAGCAGTCGGAATAGTGCAACGCATTACGTATCGCGGCCAAAAGCGGAAAGCCATACAAAGACCTGGCATGTTCGATCTGAGTCGCCTCGGCAGAAGTTCGGTTAACGTGCTCAGCAATCGGGGTTATATCTACTGGCAACTGCGGGGATCCATGTTGTTCCAAGACACCTCCTTCAGTCTCACGAGCATATTGATTAAGGCTGCTAGTATAAGCGCTCGAATGCTGGATTCTTCATCAAGATACCTATTGCTGTTTCCAGCTCCCTCGGTGCTCCCGGATCTTGGCATCAGCCACCAACTTACTGAATAGACCTGAAGCCAGAAAGAACATGCTGTAGATCCTCGTCTTCAATGAAACATCAGCTGTATTGCTAAAGCGAAAATGTAGATACACATCAAGTATTAAGAGTTGATTTACTGTTTTGCTATGATTGGCACAGGGATACAGTCCTTGATGGAGAAGCAAAGAGCAAACATGGCGGTAGAACAGTTCTAGAATTGAATTCACGGCTACCAATAATATCCACCGAAGTCAAGCTTCATCGAGATGTATGTCCATGTCTTGAGTCGAAAAAGAATCTGGCCATGTCAGAAATAGTAGGAATACCTTGAGGCCCAGGGCCCCGTAGGTAGCTATCGTGATAGGGATTGCGATTTGTGTTCGGGCGATATCTGCCTTGTCCAGCATGTGTTGAAATCCCATGATCATAGTTCTGTGCAATTATTTGCTGTTCCGCCGATCTGAGAGCCATTACTTCCTCTGCTTTGGCTTCTTCTAACTCTCTCAGTCTCGCCTGCTCGCGTCGGCGACGATCTTCTACAAGGATACCACCCGCATCTGTCTCCTCAAACGGCCTCCTTTGATTGAGCTGCGCAATAATTGCCGGAGGTTCGGGAGACTGGCTGGACAAGAAGTGATGCAGAATCTGCAGACCAGATTCCTCATCACCGCGGTATCGAAAGTATTTACAGCCGCCTGCAATCATATCCTGCCAGTACTTTTCGGAGTTTTTCAGTGCGGCTTCACGGCCCTGACATATCTGGTCCAACTCTTCGTTGGGAATAGTATCCCACATGGTGGAAGCTACTACTACACGAGAGTAGAACTGTGGACCGGCGATAGCCTTCAGCATCTGTAAGTTGAGCAAGTCCGAACCGCAAACTCTTGTATCTGTAATTCTGTGTAAATAGAGTATACCGGCAAGAGAGTGTCCAAGACCTGTGTCAAGATACTTTGTAATAGTTGTCAAGATGTCCATATTATCCCTGGTTGTATCATTGAAGCCAGGGGTATCAATCAGAGTGAAGGTTGAACCACTTTCAGAGACGTCGTAAGATGCACAGTGAGTTGTACCTATACAAACACAATGAGTGACTTTCTTGGAGCTCTTAGTAACAGTTTTACTAACAAGAAACCACAGAATGGCCAATTTTCGCATCACATCTCGCAGTGCGGGCTATGAATGAAGACTTGCCAACCCCAGTAGCCCCAAGGAGTAGTATTCGATGCTTGTTTCTATTTAGCGGTGTGTCTTGGTTCTCAGTGGGCTCGCTGTATTCTGTCAGATACCATTAAATTGCAAATTTATCAATTGTATAGTGATACCTTGAAAGTAAATGCGATATATCTTCCATGATTTGTTTTGTAGAAGAAGTTATAATAGAGGTGTAAAATTAGTATATCTTGAGCTTTTTACTAAAGACCCAGTCCCTGGGCATACAGAGAGATTTATGAAAGAAATCGATTTCCGTTCAAGCCTTATTTTTTTGGCATTGTCTAAAGACAATTATTGCTTATCGTGATTAGTGCAGGCTGTCGTGTTCGAGCGGCAGGATGAGACAAAATAACTCGAATACGAGATGAGGCTTTCAAGGGAACCAAATCATGTTTACTCTTTCAAGCCTCACAAGAGCTTATAAAATAAAAGAGATGCAGTACACGTCACGAAGTTTGTGTTTCCGAAACATTACGGCTAAAAAATGGCGATATTACGTTGTATCCTGTATGCTGCTGACCGAGGACGAAACGAGGCTTGGGGGGCAGCAAATCATATTTATTCTTTCAAGCCTCGCAACGCCTTGTATTGACTCAAATGCAGTACACGTCACCATTTTTACACTTGAGAAACATTGAGGCTGAAAGAGCGCCAGAATATGCTCCTGCAGCACGCTGACCGCTATTTCATCTGTTCAGCCGCAAGACTTGGTGGTCACCTTTATCGCTTGGGTTGTCTCAGAACCAGGTCAAGTGTGTACTTGGCACTATCAAAGTGCAATTGCGCCACCACCACCTATGAATAGCACTGGCTAAGATGAGTCTTTAGGTCAGCCAACTGACATTCAAAAGACTGCTTCAAAATCATAGCGACATGGTCCAACCTACGTATTTATTCTGATAGGTAGCCTGTTACGATTCAACCGCTTCACACAGAAAGAAGCAGGACTCTTCAATATCCAACGCATGATGGCCTCCTCTTCAAACTTTAACATTGCTGTCATTGGCGTCACCGGAGCGGGAAAGACGACTTTTGTTAGCAAGGCAGCCAATCGAACAGACTTGGAGATTGGTCATGGGATCGACTCATGTAAGAGAGTCCCCCATTTTACATCCAAGTTGGAAGTCTGTACTAAAAGACGCTGCAGGCACGCAAGATATAAAATCGGTCACGTTTAATCTTGATGGCAATCAAGTAACGCTGATTGATACGCCCGGTTTTGATGATACCTTCAAGTCCGATGGAGACATCCTGCAACTTGTTGCAAATTACCTATCCGCAACATATAAGAAAGGTACACTATTGAATGGACTTATCCTATTGCAGCCTATCCACGGCACCAGGCTTCAAGGTAACGAGATGAAACGAACGCGTCTGTTCAAGAGAATTCTTGGTGAAGATGCATACAGCCGCGTCATCATCGCGACAACAATGTGGAGTATGCTCAGAGATGATAAACATGGCGATCAACAAACCCAAGAAAGAAAACAGCGCGATGATGTCTGGGGCGACATGGAGGCACGTGGAGCGCAAATTGTTCGCCACGATGACAATCAGAACTCAGCTTTGAATATCATTCGCAAGGTGTTCGACTTTCCCAGTCCCAAGCCTCTACAAATTCAGACCGAACTTGCGCATACCAACGGGAGAGTTGCACTTACATCGGCTGGACGGCAGCTCGATGAAGATCTAGGAGAACTTGTCGCTTGTCTCAGACGAGAGATCGAATCTTTGAGACGGGATCGAGAAGCGGCGCAATCAGAGATTCAGGATATGCAAGAAAGGCTTCGGGAAATCGAGGCACAAAAGTCCAGCCTGGGTGGCGCAGTTGTAAGTTCACATACAGTTCACTCATAGCTGACAAGGGGCTAACAGTGCAACTTTATTAGGCCCAAGGGTTTATGGAGTTTGTTGACACGGTTGTTGATAAGGTTGTTAAGACAGAATGTATTATCCTTTAACTACAGCAAGTTGTTAGTATTATGGGGATGAATGCGACCTATAAGGTTAACCTTTAGGCTGCAAACACAGATAACGAATAAGAACACAGTATTTTTTGCCTCAATATAAGCTTTTACCCAGAAGCTTTCACGATGACCATTATATCTTGAAGTTGTTGGTATTAAACGGGTTACAGGATCTGGTTTCTTGTAATATCGATGAACCAGTATAATAAGTTGGTTTACAACTGAGCAGATGGTAGGTTTGTGGATCTCTGGACTTGTAGGCGGAGATCGATGTTAGTGCGACCAGAATATACTCCGAAAAGTGGCGATTGCTCAGGTAGGCCATACAATACTGGTGTCCATGCTCAGTTTAGTCAGTTTAGTTGTGCTATAGTATATTCATCCTATAAGCGTGATAAGGCAAGATCATCTAGTCGGATGTGTTACATGTAAGAATGATGTCTAAGTTGTGAGTTAGAAGTGTTATTTGCCGCTGGGACCTGTAGTCGAGAGCTTAAATCAGCCGAGAACTTAGTGTTACCTGCCTAGATTAGGCTCAGGTAGCTAATAAGACTCCATTCACACGTTACCTACAAACACTTGCAAAGATGCCGGTTGCTAACCCATTAGTGCGTTATAGTTCTACCCTAGCATAACAGTTAATTGCAAGCCTCAATTAATCAAATTCAGAAAATTAACTACAGGCGCATGGAACATCTGGCTTGAGCTTCAATATGATAGTAATAGCTAAACAAATATATAGTCTGGACTGCGCCATGATATAGAAAACCGTCATTCGACTGCGCCAGAAAATGTCAGTTTTGACTGTGATATTTTATAGCCCTTTGTACTAACTGTAATCTTGGTCCAGCCTTGACAGTTATGCATGATACTCATTCGGTCTCTATAAACATAGATAGGAGACACAGACTCATAGAAGAACTAAAGAATCTTGTATTATTATTAAACCTGCTTGTGTATTTAAACGTAAATGGCTGACTAAATCCTACTGTGCCGTTCTTCAACCATAAATGCTGCGGTCTTGACGCTTTCCCCGATACTCTTCGACTGTCGGGGTTAGAAACGAATCGCGACGCTGACCCCACAATCAACTCAACACAAGACTTTGTAATGCTGACATATTGCGGGTCCAGATGCTTATCTCGTATTCCATCAAGATTGCCCTCTCTAACTACCATATATCCCCGGTCTAACGATCCTACCCCACCATTATATTAAACCTAAAGTGTATTTTCTAACCTTATAATTAACTTATAAACTTAATACTGCTATAACCTTCTGATTTCTCTAAATCTTTACTTTAATCTTATTTTTAGTGGCATTAATATATATATTATTAAGAAACTTTCTTTTAGTTAAGCTTTTTTTATATATTAATATTTCTTAATAAATTTAATAGCTATATATTATATCTAAAAGTCCCTTTTAGCTAATTGCTATTTATATATTAAATATAAATATAATTTAAGCCTAATTTTACTAAATTAACTATATAGCTACTTTCTAGATTTTCTTTTTTAATTTTAGTAGCTCTTTTAAGGCCCTTTTCTTTTACTAAATAGCTAAAATAACCCCTTTAGGAAATCCACTAAAGGCTACTATAAAAGTAATAATTTTATAGTTAAAAAGAGCTAGCTAAATAAAGAATTTATTATTAAGTTTATAAAAGTCCTATATATAGATTAACTATATAGTAGCCTTAAAGTCTACCCTAAAAGAATTATAGGTATAGTTATCTTATAGAGTCCTTTTATATATTAATATAGCTTAAGGTATAACTATAGCTTTATTAATATAATTATTTATATTTACTATTTAATAAAGTTTATATTAATAAAAGATTAATTTTATTAATATAAAAGTTACTATTTTAAAGATTAAAGAGAGATATTTATAGTATTAAGCTAACCTTTTTTAACTAACGGATTAATGTTATAACCCCCGCAATTATATTATATATATATAAGGGACCCCCACAAATTCCAACCAATACCCTTATAACATCTAGAAATAACTATATAATTAAACGGCCTATATTAGATTAATCCCTAAAGGACTAATTAATATTAGACTAATAGCACTTTAGGAACGATATTATATTAGGACTAATAATAACCTTACCTTATATTACTTCTATATATATATAATAAAGTATATATATATTCCCTTAGCATTAAATAGAACTTAACTTATTAGCTATTAATAAGATTTCTTTATCTTAATAAGCCTAATATATACTATTAACTATTAAAAGATATAATAACTTAATATACTTAATATAATACTCTATATAATCTATAAATATAAACCTAATATAGACTAGTTTACTTATTTAAAAACCCTAACTATTATATATTAATAGCTTTTATTTAAAATATACTGCATTTATACTAAATAATATTATACTATTAGGATATCTAGTAATACTGGCTTAATACCTCTTTATATTAAAGCTCTACTTAATAATACTAAAATAATAATAGAGCTATAGTAGCTATATAATAGCTATAATACCCTATAAGCCTAAATAAATAATTAGTAAAATGCTATAATAACTAATAATAGCAGTAATAAACTATAAGGAAGAGATCTTAAAGAAGCCTTAAAATTACTAAAGCTTAAGCCCTTTAAGGGATAAGTAATTAATATTATTTTATTTCTAATCTAAATAAAAGGATATTTTTATTTATTTTTAAATAAACTAGATATTACTATAAAGAAACTTCTATTTATAGTCTTTTTAATTTAAAGTAATACTAAAAAATAGTTTAAATCTATTATAAAAGACTACCTAAAAAATAAAAAAAATTTATAAAACTAAAATATATAAAATATCTTTAGAGATTAGGATAACTTTAAATAAGCCTTTAAAGATAATTTTAAAGTAGTTAATAAAGAATAATAAGCTATAGCTAAACTACTTATATTTAAATAATAAAAATTATATACTATATATTTAATTAAATTCTAATAGCTAGTAGCTAAAACCTAATAAGATAATAATGCCTTTATAGAAATTTACTACTAAAGCCTAAAGGAAGAAATTAAAGATAAACTATACCTTATAGATAGACCTAATAACCTAATTACCTATATTATAATAGTAATTAAAATTAATAAATAATAGTATAAATATAGAAAAGAGAAAGCTAACTATAAGTATAGAAATAACTTTAATCTATATTACTTTAATTAATAATAAGATAATAATAACTAAAGTAACTCTTAAAACTAAAAATAGCAGTAAAAATATTAGTAAAATAATACCTTATATAAAATATAGTTAAGACCTATATCTTTAGGCACTATATAGCCTAAAAGAGCTAATAACTATAAGCTATAAGATATATCTAAATGTAAATACTATAATTACAATTAAATAGAATATATAGTATAATAATACCTAAAATTATAAAAACTATAAAACCTAAATTAAGGTAGGCAAGCCTTAGGACTTACTTAATAATAAGATCTATAAATAGTTATATATATTTAAATACTAAAAATAATATATAATAGATATAATATATACTTTAATAGCAATATAGGAATTACCTAAATTAAACCTAAAGATAAAGAGAGACTAGAAAAGAAGAATAAATTATATACTTTAAAAGAACTTAAGTAAAAGAGGAATTAATAAAATAAATAATAAAATAAGAACTACTATAAGTATATAGAAGATTTAAAGAAGTAAGAATACTTTAAAATAAAGCAGAAAGAATAAAAAAATAAAATAAAATAATAAAAGCTAAAAGAACTTAAGAAATAATTAAAATAAAGAAAAATATAAATATTAAAAATAATAAAATAAGGTAGCTTAAGTATCTTTAATATAGATAAATAAAAGTAAACCTTATAAGTTATTAATAATATTTTTATTAAGATAATACTTTAAGATAAAGAAAAATACTAAAGATAGAAAGTTAAATTAGAAAGCTAACTTTAATAGAAGAAATAATAAAACTCTTACAGTATAGGATATAAAGGTAAGACTGCTAGAAATATAGCTAAGTATTTTTATTACTAAAATAAGTAAATTATATAGAAATAGGAATAACCTTATAAAGTAAAATATAATAAAAATGGTTTAAGGATCTATAAGATATAAGAAGAAATCTATATATAAGGTATTAGGGAATATAAAAATATAGAAATAGAAAATAAACTTTATATTAAAGTATACTATATTAATAAGGCATTAAACCTACTATATCTAGAACTGGCATTTAATAAATAAGATAATATATAAATAATACTAATATACCTTAAATATAATATAATATCTTAAGTATTATATTAAAATTATTAATATAAATAATATAAATTAAATAAGCTAGATAATAATTATTTTCTTATAACTATACTTAAAATACCTAATAATAACCTTTACTTAATAAAAAAAGCAAAAAGATATTTAATATACTTTTAGTATAATTACCTTAAAGTAATAAAACTATAATTTAATATAATATTATATAGAAAGATATATTAAGTTAATAAACTAACTTAAGGAATTAAAGAGAATATATAAATTATTAAAGATATAAAAAGAAAATTTAAAGAAGCAACTTAAGGTAAGTATACTTAAAAGAAAGGTAAACTATTAGTTAATAATACTAGCTTAAAAGATATAGAAAAACTATTAGGATAATAGGAAGTAAATAGATTATATCTATTTAATAATAAATATTCTAAATAAGAAACTATAAAGATAGATATAGAATTAAAAGAATACTTTTAATAGATAATATTTAATAATAAATTTAGTAATAATTGCCTTAATAGAAAAGGATATAATAATAGTAACTGTAAGTAAATATATTAAAATATATTAAGAAAAGTTATATACTATTTATAATTAAGCTATAGATAAGCTAGAACTATAAATAAAAATAACTTAAATTAATAAATATATTAAAAGTACTATAAATAATAGATTTAATAAATAGTTTAGTGCTATAAGTTTAAATTAAAGGAAAATAGCTAAATATTTAAATTAATTATAAAGTAAGAAGAAACTTTATTAACCTAAAAATAGTTATAAAATTATAATTACTATAAAAATAGAAATTATTGCCTTATTTATTAATTAATATAAAAGGATAGCTCTTTAATTATAATAATAGTATTATAAATTAAGAGATTAATTACCTTAAGGTCTTTATTAAAGAAAGGAATTAAAAAGTAGATTTTAATATTATATCTCTAGAAAAGGATATAAATATCCTATTAGGTATATAATAGCTTAAATAATAAAACCTACTTATTAACTAAAAGAATAGCTAGATTATATTCTCTAGTAATCCTAATAGCAGTAAGGAAATAATTATAATAAATAATAAGAGATCTTAAACCTTAACTAAAGAGGATAGTATAGGTAAGTATAGAATAAAGTATTTATTATCTCTAAAAAGAGTATAATATAAGTATAAAAAAGGTATAAAAAATAAAAAGGAAATCCTAAATATCCTTAAGGTATAAGATTTATATAAAGATAAAATACCTATAAAACTAAGCTAGAATTAACTTAAAAATATCTTAAAATAGTACTAAATATATAATAGATTATTTAAAGAAAAACTAAAAATAGAAATACCTAAATATAGTAAATAAAACTATAAAATTAACCTTATAAATAATAACTTACTATTTTAAAAGCTTTACCTATTTAATTAAAAAGAGCTATAAATTTAAAAAGAATATATAGATAAAATACTTAAGAAAGACTATATTAAGGAATCTAGCTTAATATTAATATTATTAATATTCTTTATATTAAAGAAAAATAAAAAGGATAGATTAATTATTAATTACTAACTAATTAATATATATACTATTAAAGACTAAACTTTACTTCTGCTTATTATAGAACTTAAGGATTAGTTATAAGGCAAAAAGATCTTTATAGCTTTAAACCTAAAAGGAGTATATAACCTTATTTATATTAAGAAAAGAGATAAATAGAAAATAGCATTTAAAACTAAATTTAGACTATTTAAATATATAGTAATGCCTTTTAGTCTTATTAATATACCTATAATATTTTAATAGATAATTAATAATATACTTTAATAGTACTTTAATATCTTTATAGTATATTATTTAAATAATATCTTAATCTTCTTAAATAATAAAGAAGAATATATAGAATATATCTATAAAGTCTTAAAAATATTATAAAATATTAAACTATTAGTAAAACTAGAAAAGAGTTTTTTTTATATTATAAAAGTAGACTTTCTAAAATATATTATTATACCTAATAAAATTAAGATAGAATTAAAGAAAATTATAGTAATAATAAATTAGAAAGAACTTAATAATATAAAGGAAATATAAGCCTTCTTAAGACTTACTAACTATTATTAATAGTTTATTAAGGATTTTAGTAAAATTACTAACTTAATAATAGAATTAATAAAAAAGGAAAAGATATTTAAATAAAATAATAAAGTATAGAAGGCCTTTATATAGCTTAAGGAAGCTATTTCTAGTAAACTAGTATTAATAATATTTAATCTAAAGAAAGAAATTAAACTAGAAATAGATATATTAAACTTTATACTAAAAGGATAGATTAGTTAATAAAATAATATAGAGAAGCTATACCCTATTGTATTTTACTCTTATAAACTGCATAAAGCAGAACTTAACTATTTAATCTATAATAAGGAATTTCTAGTAATTATTAACTATTTTAAGGAGTTTAGATATTACTTAATAGAAAGTAAGCATTAAATTAAGGTATATATAAATTACTAGAATATCTCTTACTTTACTATAATATATAAGCTTAATTAATAATAACTATATTATATTAAATACCTATATAAATTTAACTTTATAATTATTTATAGAAAAGAATTAAAAAATAAAAAAGTAAATATAATAAGTTAATAACTAAACTATAATACTAAAACTATAAAAATAATAGAATAAGTATTAGAGATAAATAATAAAAGAGAATATAGGTTTACCTAATAAATATAAACTCTAGGATAAATATAAGTAATAGCAATTAAAGAAATCCTAAAAGAACTAAAGAAGTTTATATAGGAATTCTATAAATATCCTATATATAGATATTAGGGAGTAATAAAGACTCTTAAATAACTTCTATAATATAGATATAAGGTATAGTAAATAATAGTAGAAAAGGTTATTAAATAATGTAATCTTTATATTAAAATAAAAGTATAATAATATAAAATATATAGAGAACTTTAACTACTGCTTATAGTATAATAACTATATAACTTAATTATAATAGATTTTATTATAAAGCTATTACTATCTAAAGAACCCTTAATAAAAACTTTCTATAATAGTATTATAGTTATTATAAACTAATTTATTAAGTTCTTATATTACCTACCTTATAGAGAAGATATAAATATAAAAGAACTTATATATATTATCTATAAATATATTATTAATATATATAGATTGCTATTTAAGATTATCTTAAATAGAGGACTAATACTTATATTACGATTTTAAAATATACTTTTAGTATTATTAGGCCTAAACTATAAGCTTATAATAGTATTTAGAGCCTAAATAAATAGATAAATAGAATAAATAAATTAAGTACTAAAATAATACTTATAGTATTATATAAATTATAAATAGAATAATTAGGTTAAAAAGCTACTATATATCTAATTAATATATAATACTGCCTATAATAAAAGTATAAAGCTTATATTAATATATACCAATTTTAGATTTATGCTAGAAGCCTATAGAGACCTATAAAAACCTAAAACGGTTAACCTAGCTATAATAATTAAAAGTAATAATTTAAAGAATTTATATAATAAACTGTAAATAGAACTTAAGTTTATTAAGAAAAGGATATAATAGTATTATAATCTTAAGAAAGTAAAGAGACCTACCTTTTTAGAGAGAGATATAGTTTATCTATCTATAAAAAATATTACTACTAAATAATTAAACTATAAACTTAATTTTAAATATATAAGACTATATAAAATTGTTAAAAAGGTCTTAAAGAATAACTATAAACTAGACTTATTACTAAAGGTTAGGATTTACTTTATCTTTTATATCTTACTACTTAAATTAGTAGTAAATATAATTTATATTAAAATATATAATAAACTTATAGAAGTAAAAGGACTAGAAACCTATAAAGTAAAAGTAATATAAAAGATAAAAACAGTTAATAAGAAAATAAAATACTTAATTAAGTAGAAAAACTACCTAAAAAATAAAAATATATAAGAATTACTAAAATACCTTATTGATGCCTAATAACTCCTAAAGAACTTTTACTAATATTAAATAAAGAAAAAGTATTTAGGAAATTATTACCTAATCCTAAAGATAACCAGTTAATATTATTAGGAATATAATCTACCTAAAGATTATAAAGCAGTATATTCTTATATATATCTAACCTAAATAAGATAGTATCCTATTAATTTACTTCTTAAAGATTATAGTAAATAGCTTTAGAATATTTTTCCTTTATATAATTATAGATCTTTTAAATTCTTAATAAATAACTAATAGCTAAAGCTAAATAAAATTATAATACTACTATCTCTTTATATAGCTTTAAGAGATCTTTACTTATTATATTTTTATTATTTTCTAATTTCTTTTCTTATTTTATTAAAGATAGAACTATTTAAGTTAATAAAATAAAAGCCAGAAAGAAGGAAAAGTATAATTACTTATAAGAAGATATAATATAAATACTATTATAAGATTTCTTAGCCTAAATATATTTACTATAATAAATAGAGTCTGTAGATATTAATTACTTCTTACCTATATAAAAATAATAAGTATAGGGTATATTGGCTTTTTTATTAATAAACTTAATAGAAAGCGCAAAAGTTTAGATTTTATAATCTTTCTGGGATAATTGCTTAGAAATACAGTTAGATATTATATAATATAATAGTAAAAGGTTTAAGTTAGATTTACTAAAAAGAGAAGGGCATTAGATAAAATAACAGGCCTTAAGGGCAAGACCTAATAAAGGGGAGAGATTATATTATAATCCCTGCAATTACATTATATATATATAAGGGACCTCTATAAATTCTAATTAATACCCTTATAACATCTAGAAATAACTATATAATTAAATAGCCTATATTAAACTAATCTCTAGAGGACTAATTAATATTAAACTAATAGCACTTTAGGAATAATATTATATTAAGACCAATAATAACCTTATCTTATATCACTTTTATATATATATAGTAAAGTATATATATATTCCCTTAGTATTAAATAGAACTTAGCTTACTAGCTATTAATAAGACTTCTTTACTTTAATAAGCCTAATATATACTATTAACTATTAAAAGATATAATAACCTAATATATTTAGTATAATGCCCTATATAATCTGTAAATATAAACCTAGTATAGACTAGTTTACTTGTTTGGAAACTCTAACTGTTATAATTAAAGGTTTTTATATACCTTTAAGATTAACTAAAGAGTTATTATTTAGGTTTTCCTTTTATTAGCCTTATATTATAGTAATTAATTAGATATTTTAATATAATATTTAAGTTATAAGCTAGAAGTATTATTTACTGCTAAGACCTATAGCTAAGAGCTTAATCTAGCCGAGAGAACCTAGATCCCACCCCACTTATCCATTCAAGCGACAAGCTGCATAGGGTAGTAATTGCTTCTCATTCATCTGAACCATCATTGTGCAACTCCATTAGTCCCTCCTTCGTACTATCCAGTATGATTGCCTTAATGAGCACCATGTATAATGCCAATATTCCGCAGTCCCAGTTCGATGCTGATTTCAGCAAGATGGCAGACACTGAACAGGAGATCACGCTCATCTTTACGTCCCTTCTCTCAGAAACACAAGTTATTACTGCCCCAGAAGCCGCGGTAAAGATCAACGATCTTTTGCCGCACCAACCTCAAAATGACGGGAACAAAAAATCACCAGGCGGTTTCCTTGCCGCCTTTTGGGACCTTGCATTCCAAATCGTTGTCCAGCTTGACTACCAAACTCAACAAATGCAAGAGTTCATCTCTTTCGTTAAAGCCCTTCGTGACCTACCCAGTACTGCTGTCCTGAAGGACGGTAGGCGTTTATGGCAGGACTTACCGGACCTGTCGCTTTTCTTTACTGAAAGATGGAATCGTAAGTTAAACCTGAGATTCTTGCCCTGTAACCCTTTGGGAAAAGTACATGCAGCTATCTAACGTGATAAATAGACGCGGGCATTACGAATCAAGCCACCATTCCACCTGAAACTATTCGGCGCTGGATCAACTTGAATGGCCTAGCCGCACATCTCACGATTGAAAGTCTCTATGGAGGTTGGTACCGCGCGTTGGAAAGTATCAGACTAGGCCTTGAGAACGGCAGCAAAAGAGAAGCTCAACACATCATTGAATGTTTTGCACAGGCAGCCGCGACTTGGTTTATTCTGTCGTCGGCGCAAATTTATCACATGTGCAGAGAGAATGCGCTCCAACACTCAAGCAGTCGGGGACAGCTTTGGAAAGGGAGACCTGGGTTCAGTTTGGAGCGTTGGGCTTTTTGGCGATCACGACTTGCCGAGTTAAGAAATCACTCGCTAGCGACTGATGAGCTGAGGAAGGTTTTCTCGGAGGCCGAGGTTGCCATGGAGAGAGTGAGCGAGTGATTCAGCCGGCCGTGTATCTCTTAGTGGTATCCTTCCACGATTGCAACAGGACAGGGACATACCCTCCTAAATGGGCAGTTTGTATTGGTCTTGCTGAATATACAATATATACCGAGTACTTGTATGCTCAAACGATGAATCTTCCTGGTTGTAGTAAGTGCGGCTTGAAGAAGAAGTAAAGATAGCTTGGACTGAAGTCGATATCACTGTTTCCATCCACACTGTGTCTGCTGCTAGCACCCTGTACTCTCAGTTCCGACTTTTTAAGAGCTACATGCATAGTCCAGAATAAAACTCCTATTGACTGGCGACGGCCGACTTGACATGCGAGGCCCGCTTCGTGGCCCCCAAATGGTCCGAGTAACAGAGGGAGAGGCATTTTATTTCCCCTTACATGTCAAATTGAGTTTATTGTTATCTGACCACCTGCCTGCAGAACTAGCCGAGTAACTGATCCATCTTTAGCGTTACCCCTGTACATGAAACCGGGAACGCAAGGGGACGGCTCAGTCATGCAATTATAAAGACGTATCCAAGAGCTTACTAAGTGTGATTCATAGTGATTCGAGCTTAGCTTGAGTTTCTTCAAGGGTCATAGTCCAGGGATATAGACATCTTGTGCTCAAGAGCTCGTGTTACCCTAGAAAACGACCTTTCACTCCAGGAAAGCTGATGCGATGCTCCTCAGACTATGGCCATAGAATTTCAACTGCCGAAGATCTAAATATTCTTAAAACTTATTCCTAGTATTTTTACACGGCGTATCACTTGCCTCAGCTGCCTCTATAAAAGATGTTAGTTTCCCTCGACTTCAGGATTATCTCGAGCAGCATCGCCCTTCTTCTCCAGCATTATTACAACAACTTCACAACTGTTATAGCGATATGATTGGACCACAGGGTTTGGGCATCGCCCTCTTACTTACTGGTCAAGTCATTGGAGCTACTATACCTTCAGAACCGGCCACAGGTCTCGAAGCTCGTGGAATGCCAGCGGTAAGTAAAAGCTAGCCTGTATATCGACATCAAGTCAATTGACCTAACTCATTTGTCTAGCGAGTCACTTGTAAAGTTAGCACCGGTACTTTTATCTTTACTGTACAACAGGCCCGTGAGGAGTACAACCGAGTGAAAGGTCTCTACAACCCGAGCACTAAGAAATACCCTACCAAGAGCGGGTATCCCCATGAGTTCAGCAACTTTGGCGACATCAAGT
Organism: Fusarium chuoi; assembly: GCA_022627125.1. NCBI lineage: Eukaryota > Fungi > Ascomycota > Sordariomycetes > Hypocreales > Nectriaceae > Fusarium > Fusarium chuoi. Next base: position 104,642 of record JAJALE010000864.1, on the reverse strand, counting down.
TCGACGACACGGCCTGTAATTCAAAGAAGCGCCCGGTTGAGATTTACGAATTTCCTATCTACCAGCGCTCGTCTGAGGGCACTGGAGCTGTGCATTATGATGCCAACAAGTCGAAATCCGACCAGCCTGGGCCAGGAGAATGTCGTGTTGTCTTTACGGCGGAGAACGGGCATCTGTGCGGCGTTATGTGCCATAAGAGCATGACCCCCGGTGGAGATCAGGGATTTATCAAATGCACTGCTTGAGTTTGTTCATGTATTAGCTTTACATATTTTGTGAGATGTTATGTTTTTAATTTCTATGGTGGGCGAGATACTGAGGTAACCTTTTACTAGGATAAGACAATGAGGGATTCCGTTATGGTTGTGTTAGTAAGCCTGCAAAGACTGACATAAGTATTACCAATCTGCATTAATGGACCTATTACATCCAATTGTCGGTCTCAAGCAGCTAGAGATTATACACCATCTTCTCAAATTGTTATTCTTTCGACATACGTTGGTGAGTATATTAACCTGTTCAACTCATCTCTTCTTCCCTTCCTTATCACTACTTTTTTTTTCGCTTTTTGTCTGTCTCTCTTGTAAATCTGCCTATAAATAAATGTAAATACTACTCGTTTTAAGTCACGGTTTCTCGCACCTGTCCTTTCACAAGCTATATATAGAGCACTTCTTCTTAGGTCTGATATAACAGACAAAGAAGCATTGCCATTTCTAGGAACTATAATAGGGTTAAGGGGTTAAAAAGAGGCTTTAGCCTTAAAGCTATAAAGGTAAAGAATACTAAAAAAATATATATAGGTAAAATATTTATTACCTTTATTATTACTTAAAATCTTACTTTTAGCTAAAAAGCTAGATATTTAAATAATTAACTTTAAAGATATATAAATAAGTAATTATTACTTATTTATAAAAATAATTAAACTTAAAGTATATAAAATATTTAAAAATAAATTATTTTATATAAATAAATTTATTAATTTAAAATAATACTTTTAAAATAATTTTTATTATTAAATAATTAATTAATAATTAATTATTAATAAATATAAAAATTATAAATTTAATTTTCGCCTTTTTTTTTAATATTAAATTTATAAAAAGTTAAATAAATTAATAAAATTTTAAAGCCTTAATATAGCTATTAAGGAAAATAGCTTTAATAATAAAGTTTTCTTAAAGGTTATTAAATTTAATTATTATAGCTATATTATAATAATAAAACCTTTTTTTTATATTAAAATAAATACTTTAAAATAATTAAAGAATTATTAAATAATAAAGTTAAAAAGGTAAAATTAATAAAATTTAATTTAATTTAAATATATATAATATTAAACCTATAGAAAATAATAAATATTAAAATTTTACAGCTATAAATATAAAATAAGTTAATTAATAAGAAATAACTTTAAAGAAAAGTTAAATAGGCTAATAGTATTTAATAGAAAAGCTTATTAAAGATTTAATTATAATTAAAATTAAGTTTTAGTTAAATAAAGCTTTATTAAATAAGTTATTAAGGTTTTAAATATAAAGGCCATTCCTAAAAACATTCCCTCCTATCCTGAAAGCTGTTCTTTCTCGAGGCAACTCAAATTCATATTCTACAACTATACATTTATGTAATCTTTACTTCTACATTCAGATAACAATCGGTATCGCCGAGCTATGAAAATAAGTTCTCTAATAAATGATCGTCGAATTTGCTTGACTTGATCATGTTGTTTCTGCTTCTCAAAACACGCTGCGGCGCATCTGTCCCAAAAACAATCAAAACAACACAAGAAAGGTAAGTGGCAAGGCTTGAAATAAGCATACATCATGCTTCCAAGGCATAACACTAAAGGATGAGAGATATTGACATATGTGAAAGTTGTTTTCACCACAGTAGGAGATACTATAGACGAACAACCGCTAGCGGAAAGAATACACACCCTTTAACCGTATGGGATTTCGAACCGGTACGTCAACATTTGAAGCCGTTCAAACTTGTTCGGTAGTAGGTTCTAAGTGGCAGCTAGCTTTATCAGAACATGACGCCGATCCTTGGATGGGCGCTCCGGGGAAATGTAAATGTTGAACGGATGAGTAATGCACTCAGATTGTCAGTTCTTCGTAAAGCTCCGTGGCTGACTGGGCGCTTGGCATGGAGAAATAAACGTGTAAGAAATATCAAAAATTCTTGATACCTCTTTTATCTTTATATATATACTTTTCTCGGGCGCTGATACGTTTCGGTTCAAGTTTGAAATCGATATACCCGAGGCGTCGCTGGAACTGGCGGAGTCCTTCAGAGTCACTACTTCCGAAGCACCGGATCGAGCGTTGCATGAGGTTCTTCCCAACTACGCTCCCTGTGGATCGGCGTCTCCTTCTGTCAAGCGATTCGACCCTCATAAAGTCCCCTGCTTGCAGCCTCTAACAGCCTTCACGAAAACAGCCCACCAAAGTGCAAATCAGAATGAGCGGTTGATGCATCTTCATCTTGTGAGAGCCAAAGATCTGACTTTAATGTGCGTCGCATGGCAGCAGGTTGTACTTGATGCACCCGCACTCAGACTGATAGTTGCCGAGTGGGAAGGCCTTCTCGCGAAAGACACTCACATGCACACGCATATGCATGATCAGGATAAACCTAGTCCAGAGATTGAGGAACTGAAGGAGAGACCTACCTTGGATGAACTGATCAGTACCCTTCAGATAGGTCCCACCCCTTCCCTTCCTGGATGGGCAGCCGTCACTCTTTGGACCGGATTGAAGCTGAAACTACTCTCCAAAGTTTATAGTCTTCGTTATCCGCGCACATTTGGAACGGCGTACTTACCCCCAAAGCTTGTTGCGGGGCTGGTTACGCGGGTAAGGTCAAACGCTAGGCCAGGAGTAGTACTCTCGAGAAATGGCATCGTAGCTAGCTGGTTTTACAAGGTAGGATTGTCATCCGCCAGAGTCACCGCCTCGACTCTATACATCCGAAGTGAGCAGGCTGACAGAACTATAGGCAGCATGCGGAATTTATCCATCGAGAACAGCTACAACCTTATCTCGAGCTGTAAATCTCCGTGGCAAGCATGCTCTCGTCTCACCCAGTGTATCAGGCAACGCTTTGGGCCTGGCCGTCATGCCGAGTGTTGAATCTGGCGCACTTCAACATACATCACTTGAAGATCTGGCACTGGCAACTCGCCGTTCGGTTGAGAAGTTCAAAGATCCAGACTACGTCTCTAAATTTATGGGCTTCAGGATGAATTGCGGTAACACAAACCGCTTTGCAATTCCGGGAGGGAGGCTCAGTAATCAGCGATGCCTCATCACGTCTTTTGTGAATCTCGGACTCTCGAATCCGAATTTCGGACAAGGAGTGTCAGTAGAGAGACCAGTGCAGTTAACAATGGAGCCGGTTGTGATAAGAGTCATCGATGACTCTAGAGGAGGTTGGAGTTTCCATGGAAACTTGCCCAATGCAGCTTGGGATGCTTTAGAGAGGAACATGGAGCGAGAAATGGAAGACCTTGACGCCAAATCCCAGCGGAAAGGAATCTAAAGCTGTGTCAAAGGGGATTAGGAGAGCATCTAATATGACGAAATCTGTTCGAACAATGGGCATCCTGTACTTTTATTGATCATAATTGAGAGCCGAAGCACTTTCTTATCCACTAACATTTTGTGCATGTCCGTACCCGCTTCCTTTCTCTTCGTCCGAAAAGAAGTCAAAGAGTTCATAGACAATGGAACCCGGTCACGCAAGACGGATATAGTGCTCTCACGCAGCGAGTTGCCCATCGGAGCATGCACGAAAGATACAAGATGCTATAGGCAAATCACCAGATATATGACTAGAGGAGTAGACACATCCTTCGATCCTATAACCTTGTAGAATAAGTTGTCAACGAGACTCGCCATTCCAGACAAGATCGTTCGCCTTGATGACAAGATTATCGATCATACCATCGATTCCAGGGCCAGCAACGTTATCCGGCGTATCCCGCTCAAGGTGGATAGTTCCAGCTCGCAGAAGTTCAAGATCGGCACGCGCTGAGAGAGATTTCGGTTCGATAGATATACTCCAGTACAACGTTGCGATCGCTGCCATGTAATTGCTTACTTGAAATCTGCTACACATTTAGATGACTGCCACCACTAACAACATCCAAAACTTACACAATAGCGCAAGTTTTCCAGTTACTACCATCGGAGGCGTTGTTGTGTTCATTCAGGGTTTTAATAAGACACCGGGCTGCCTCAAGACAAATGGCTTTACTTGCGTTAAGGCGCCCGCTCAACACGGTTTGGGCCTCATCAGGGGTTGGCGGTGCGAGTTTCGTTGCCAGCCAATGTATCGAGCGAAGCATGTTAAAGTACTCAAGGTGAATGTAAAGAATGTGTTCATACCTCTCAGGAGATACAAGAATTAAGTTCTCGGGTCGACATTCGACCGGTAGGCTGTCTTTCCACTGGACTAGGTCGCAGTCGAATTTTGCAATCTGGCTAAGCTTCCAGGCGCGCGATTCGCTTCCTTGTATCATGTTGCAAAATCGGTTTTGGAAAGTATGGATTTGGAATATCCACTCTTGGATATGCGAGAAGCTGGGAAGTAAGGACTTATTTTCGGCTGTTTTAAGATCCCTAAGAGTTTTTGGAAAGCAACGGTCAATCCTAGCGACAGCTGGAGGGCGACCCTGCGACATTGAAAGCGTCCTGGGTGTATCAGCGATTTTAGGCTTAATCTGTGCTTGGAAACCCTTACGCATCGAAACTCAAAGCGATCCACCATAAGTCCTTAGATTGGGAGGAAGTAAGGGTCGTTTGTGGCGGGCATCTGTCAAGTCCTAGACTTTGGGCGATCCGGACAGCCAATCCAGAGTAAGTCCATGCAATCCCAGCTTTTGCAACAGCCATATAATGAACAACCTAGAAAAGTATGTGTTAGGCTGTGTTTTAGACGCGGAGTAAGACGATGAGTTTGACTTACGTGTAACAGTACGATCTGCAAAGATAGCTCGCTTGGGGACGAAATACAGTCTTGTAGCATGGACCAAGCTTCGCGGTAGAGATCCGCGGTGATCTTGGTATGTTCTGTGGACGAAGGATTCATCAACGAGCCTATTGATAGGACTAGGTAGCACAAACAATGGTCGAGAGCTCCAAGTTGATCTCGTGCTTCTGAATACATCATGTTCAGACTTTGTCGAATCCTGACTTCATCAATGATAGGATAGTACGTGTTAACTTTTCTGCAGTAACCTGTTACTCACATGGCAAGTCAACTGTAGTTTGGTTCTTCGGACTTGTTGTAAACACTCACCCTCGACGCATTCGAAAGCTATCTGTTGAGTCGGCAACTCACAAAGTGGAGGGCGGGGTAGAGAAACACCAGCGTCATTGCCGTAGTGGTTAAGCTCGATCAAGAAGTCTGCTATATTTGGTTGTGCAACTGTCACTTGTGCCTTGGACGCATCGTCGACGCAGGAAGCAACAGTAGCCCCAGAAGAGTTGAGGCCTAAAAAGCAGCGGATATGTCAGCTAAGCTACTGGACGCACTGAAAGATCTGCCCAGTAAGACTTACCAATATGTACGCTCTGTTTTCCATTTCGAGCGACTAAAAGTTCTGCCGGTCCCACAACTTGAATATCAGCATCACACTTTGTCATCGAATCGGACAAGTCGTCCATCAATTCCTCCCCTGCCAAGTCTCGGACAGTTATAGAGCCGGACTGCCCATTTGTCAGCGAATCAAGGAGTTGAAAACTGTCAGCTGTCTGCCCTAATGACGCCGCCTCGGAACCACCTGATGTCTGAACGTCGCCATGGGGTATGTTTACGTCTTGTAGCCCAGCAAGCATTGTTTCGTCGAAGTCCCAAAAGTTGGGCGCGTTTTCTGCCTCACATTCGTATATGAGGTTGCCAATATCATTATGATAAGCTTCTTCTTCGTTACATATTCCTGCGGACCACAACCTCGTGGCAGGGCCGTCATGAGAGGCAGTAGGGGTTATTGCAGATCTTGTCGCTGTTATTGAGGTGCTTGTACTGGTATTGTTCGTTGTCTCGACGGACGTAGGAGTATTGGTGTGTCCAACATTGCGGCGCGCAGACTGAGTTGAGCGTCCTCGCGGCCCATCGCGCGAGGTACACTCAGCCCCATACAGCTGACAGTTTAAACAAGGATGCTTATCAGGGGTGCACTTGAGCTGCACGAAACAACACGAAATCACAGTCAACAAGGAACGAATACACTATTGGCGGGATACAATATGCACTGACCCTCTTCTTACGACAGTAGTCACACGCCCGAACAACACGACTGCCGCGTGGGCGTATCCGGCTAGTATCAGGCGTTTGAGTAGATGCCATAGATGCGCTGAAGAGTTGAGTTGATGTAGTTTTGCCAAGTGACAAGTATGCCTAGGGCGAGATATTCTGTGAATCCTAAGGGACTGCGCATGGCGGGGTATCCAAAGGTGCACAACAGCGGTGAAACGGCCTATTACTCAGCGGAAGTTCCATCTCCAAAAAGTCGCTTCTCTCTAGCCCGTGTCCCGTGCTGGGGAGATGACATCATGTATATAGCTAAGTCAAATGACGAATAATTGCGGAAGTACATCGCTGAACTAAGACTATGTTTCAATCAAATGAAAAGGTGGTTTAAAGTTACTTGTTGTATACTTTTCTCTATTAAGAGCATCTATATAACATCTCAATAGATATTAGGAGTTGGCCATTACTTAGAGCTATATGGAGTATCGCTTCGACTCGATGGATTTTGTATCCACAGCTTTTCTAAGCCTGTCCAAGTGGGCCAGTTCCAGTTCCGGGGAATCTTAACCTCAATAGGTTTACTCCGGGAGACAACTTCCCCGGAATGCTTCAAATCCGGGGTCGACCAACATTGGCATAGGTACATATAGCACATACCAAGCTAGGCAGCCATTTGAAGTCTGAACAAGGAAAACTCACCGTTCTTCGTTCTTGCAAAACATACACTATGCATATCCTGGGAATTGCGAACGGGACGCCTGGCGGCAATTCAGAGATTTTACTGAAAGCCGCATTGAGGACAGCAACTAAATCATACCCTTCTATCACCACCTCATGGATTCACGTCCCCTCCCTATGGATTCCGCCCAGCTCGGTACCTCTTGAAAGCAGCTTGAATATTCCTGGAACCACACGGCCAGTATCCGAGGTGCAGCAAGGCAACAGGGATGACCGCAAAGCGGTACTGCAAGCAATTTTGGCCGCCGATGCACTTATATTCTCGACTCCTGTCCAGTCTCATACACCGGCAGGGGGGCTCAAAGCTCTGACCGACATGATCCTGGGCCCGCATACCGATTCTGCTTTGGCCAATAGGATTTCCAAAGCCCAGGACTCCGGAGACAAAGATCTGGCCACCATGCGCTTTGATCCACAGCTCTTGAAACCCCGAGTCGCCGGTTTCCTAGCTGTTGCGGGATCGACAACGCCTGATCAGATCACTCTGGTACTACCAACCCTCCACCTCTTGATATATAGCTTGCATGCCAAGGTTGTCGATCAAGAGGTACTGTTGGGAAACGGCATGCCTGGAGCGGTTGTTTTCAACAACAATGGTCAAGCTGTTGTACGTGCTGAGCGCTTGGGTATCAACGTTGCTAGCCAAATCGGCAAATCGCACGATGAAGCCCAATACCTTGGTCCTATACCTCCAGGCGCATGCCCCTACTGCCACCTATCCAAGATTGACCTGTTCGGTCAGGAAGACAACAAAATAGGATGTATCACGTGCGGTGCAGATGGCTACCTCAAGGTGGATTCTGACGGCATTGTGCGACCTCATTGGAGCCATGACTCTGACCTTTCATGCATCACGATGGCTGGGAAACAGAAACATGTAGACGATCTTATCGCATGGGCAAGAGAGGAAAATGAGGCTATCAGGTCCAATCCACAGGCGTTAGAAAGAATCGATGAATTGCGCAATATCGAAATCACCGCTGCCATTCCCCTTGGTAGCCATGGGAATGACAGTCTTCAGACCCGGCACAAGTTGTAGATTTCTAGTAGGACAGATGGATTTGTGCAGGACATTGAATATATACAAGGGATAATTGAAGTTTCTGGTATTTAGTTAACTCGAGAAATTCTACATACTGTGGTGCAGAATCTGTCAACCTGATACAAAGTGATTAATCCAATGTCTTAGTTTCGGATTGGAGTAACTGCTCTACTTATACTTCTTAAGTCTCAAAGCTACAGGCTCAAGGCAACGGCTATCATATTAGAGCAAGTAAACCAAATATCCTGCAAACACTACAACTTATCTCAAGCTATAAAGATAATATTTTCAAGGTGAAATATTAAACCCTTATATAAGATTTCACTATATATTGCTATCAGGTTTCTTCCTAAAGCTCTGTATCAATACACGCTCTAGAAAGTCAAAGCCCTTTTGCTGAGTATACCATGTTTTGGATCCTTTGACCAAAGATCCAAGGAAGGTATGTGGCTCATTCGCAACTTCGATAAATTCTGTTTCCACTCCATGCTGCTTTAGCTTATCAGCAAACCGCTGGCTTAAAGTGATGGGCACCAAAGCGTCAATATTGCCGTGGACGATAGCAACTGGGGGCCAATCTCTATGTACGTTCAACCAAGGGTCTATCAAATGCAAATCTTTAGGAAACGGCGGCCAAATCACACTGAGAATCCTGCCTTGAGCAATGGCCTGTAGTGCGAAAAGTTTCCGCTTGCCATCAAGCTCGATATCCAACGTGACATCTGGCAAGGGACTAGCCGTCTGACCTTCGAGAGACAGGCCGCCGGCAAAGGTATCTTTAGCTTCATACAGCCTGGCGATATCAGATGTTGGAAGAGATATATGCGGTTGAGGCAGCATGCCATCGATAGGCTGAAGCCAGCTTGCATTGGAAAAGTCCTTCGGCCCGTAGAAGTCAAGGATCGCAATAGGAGGAGCTGGAACATCCCAAGCCTGATAAAATGATGTAAGAATAAATCCTCTGCTTGTACAGCTTGTCTATAAGCCAGTACTTACTAGAGAGAGCGCTAGAGTTCCTCCAGCTGAAGCCCCCATGGCCATGATCCGCTTTGTATCCGGGCAGACGGTTTCGGAAGACTCTTTTAATGCAGCTTCCAGTCCACCCTTCTGTACCCATAGAAGAGCATCGCGAGCATCACGAATTGGGCCTTCGAGAACGTTGACCCCCGGACAGAGACGATACTCGACTGAGAGCACAATCCAGCCTCGTTCAAGACAGTCCTCAATCTGATCTGCATTGTTCATTCCTGAGTGGCCCAGCATAAATCCGCCGCCATGAAACATGATCAAGACGGGCAAGAGATCATACTTCTGCGCAGCACGGGAGGATGGTATATGAATATCTGTAGGGATATTCGTCTTCCCAGCGATTTTGTAAGGGACACGCAGAGGCTTAGACATCGTATCTTTGTAGATTAGTGATTGGGGAATGAAACGATAACGCTAAGCAATTGACAGAATGTCGAGTCTCTTTTTTTTACGGATCGAGGGGAATAATTAAAATTAATTTCATTTCTATTTACCGCGGAGATGCTCTTCATTCAAATCAATCCCAGGACCTTTCTTAGAAGTGTCTGTTCCCCGGAGCAAGTTTGTCTCCGGGGACAAAATCGTATTTCTTCCAAGATCAGCGAATCCGTCCAAATTGCGGAAATGGGTAATGGAATCGTGTATATATAGAAGAACCGAGCCTCTTTTCCCGTTCAGACACACTTATCGTGCTACGCTTCACAACACGTTCTATGTCCATCGTTCGAAGCACACGAACCCATTTGTCGGCATTTTTACAAGCTTTTACTAAGAACTTCTATTCAACATCTTTTCGTCAAAATGTCTATTCCGAGATCAGACAAGCCTGCGGGTGCACCCACGCCATATATCATTCCCTCGCACAAAGGAGAGTCCCTGGCGCTGCCGGGCACTAAGAGTTCTATCCGCATTCTAGCATCGGCAAAAGAATCGGAAGGGCTTATCTCTGTTTTCCACATGGATGGCGTACTAGGCGACCCGGCAGGCTTCCATTACCACAACCATGCACATGATGTTTTCACGTGCACGTGGGGCCAATTGAAGGTTTGGGCAGGCGATAAGTGCCGTATTCTATCGCCAGGCGACTTTTGCTATGTTCCGCCGGTGGGATTGGATCCAGCTAATGTATGTTACTCACGGCTAATCCTGGTTGTTCTAGGGAATTGTTCATCAGCCACAGCTCCTTGGTCCATACAATGAGACTCTGGGGCTGGTCACCCCAGGTCAGTGGGTCGATTTCTTCCGGTTTATCAGCGATCAGTATGATGGAGTCCTTGCTCCTGAGTTCGATTCCCGGGACGTAATGGCTGCACTTGGTCCTAAGATTGGAGAGATAACCAAGAACTATGATGTTATCTTCAGGCCTGATTTTGTCGGTGCTGAGGTGGGCGAATGGACAGAGGATGACACCAAACTTCCTGAGAGTATGCAAGCATACTACCTAAAAGCAGACACTGGCCCACGGTATCTGCTTGGTGGCATACTCAGCAGGCCGTTCATCACTACTGCACAGAACAATGGCCAATTCTCCATGACGAGCATTGAATCGAGCAGTATGCTTGGAGGAAATGTCCTAAAATACGGGTTTTCTTTCAAACACGTACACCAGGTTTACTGTGTTCTGGACGGAACGATCTCGGTCAGTGTTGACGGCCAAGTAGGCCAGGTTGGAGCTGGTGATACGATATTCATTCCTGCGGGTACGCAGGTCACGGTTCAGTTTGAGGCCAAGTATGTCAGATTCTGGTCCTTTGCGAGCGGAGACGGCCTTGAAAAGGTGATCGAAGAGGCTGGTGTGTCATTTGAGGGGGCTATCGTACCTGACGAGGCCCGGCAAGTAGATGCAGGAAAGCTTCGAGAGGTGGCAGAAGCTTTGAACGCTAGCTTTGAACTTGGCAATGTGCAGGAGCACAAGCTGTAAGTGCTTGGAGAGCGTATCTCATCCTTATGCATTCTGTTATTGCTCTTTGCCCCTTTTGTACATGGATTCCGTAGTCTAGTTCTAAATTCCTGCATTAAGATGGATTATCTTACTTTGGGTAGCAATAGGCAATTTCTATTCCGTGGAAATACTTGTTCCAACTTTCGGCTAAATTGGCCAAGATTGGCTGGTGCTAGATTTATTATCATTTCAGCTATTGGTATCTGTGCATTTCTTCCAAGTAGCATAGCCATTCAGCATTCATTCAACAGCTTCATAGCAGCATCCATATCTGGTAGGCACTTCGCCAAGGCCTCCACCCTCCGTGGCATGTATTTCATCATCTAGTGATGAGACCCTCCCTGCTATACATGGCGAGTATTCGACCGTGCCACTTGCTGACCTGATAGCAATAATAGTATATCCATAATTACTAAGAGGATAGTTGTCGATACAGCTTAAAATCACGATCAGATATTCAAACAGTTAAACAACTGAAGTCGGATTTATAGCATATAGTTAAATAGTTCAAAGTTATCTAGACTATTTCAGATCCAGTCAAGAAATTAAAACTGGTGACTTTCGACTATTCCAAGTCTGCGCACATCTGCACTTAAGGGTTGTGAGAAGCAATCACGAAAGTAGCCCCCTCCCCACAATCCCCACCAGTTGCGAATCCACCACCACAAACATCCTGAACCGAAACCGAGATGCCCGTAAAGTTCTCATCAGAGTCAACCTTTCCAGGAAATTTGGTATCTCCGGCCTTCACTTCACAGCCGTTGATTCTTCCAAATGCACTAGCAGCGCAGTTGAAAGAAAGCTCTCCCTCCCAGCAAGATGAAGTGATCTTGAGCTCCATGTTGGGGTTGGCGCAGGGAGAGGCGTTGCCAGGGTAGGATTCGCTGTAGAGCTCTTTGCCCGTGTTGTCGGTGATGGTCAGGCCGCTGGTGTGGCCGGTTTGGGTGCCGCCTGGGCCGCCGGTCGCGAAGTCTCCGCGGGAATAGATGAAGTTGAGGTTGTTGGCGGCGAGGGCGGAGCTGGCCATTGTAGCAGTAAGAAACAGGGCTTTGAAAGACATAGTGGATTGAGTCTAGTTGTTTGAAAAATTGCCAAAGAAAGTTGTTTGTAAATGGCTGTCGATATCAAGCCAGAAGGCAGCGATGTCAATGGCTTTTATAGTCTTTGTTTCGACAGAGCAATTTTCCTTCTAGGTGGTATGAAACTTTCTGGTATACCAAATTAAGCATGTCGAGAGCTGGGTTTCTTCGAAATTATCACGATATCTAGGATTGAAATCCGAATTTGATACACCGCTCGACAGAGATACTGTAACAAGTAATCGACCCGCCTCCTTTAATGCTGATCGCAAAACCGCCTCAAAGATCGCCATCCTGCCCCATCATCCTTCCAGGCTGCCAGAGCCGGTAGTTGTATATATTTCTAATAGTATGGTCTGATCATCATTAAAGTCTCCTCCTTGTTACATCGAGAATGGATACTTACCCATACGGAGAATAATTGGGTCAGTGTGGAGATTGTATAATGTTTTGACATGACTTGCTTCTTTCTGAATGTGGCTGAATATACGAGCGTTCAGTGGCTCAATCGACGATGCTCTTGTGCCAAATATGGTATTGAGCATGCACTCAACAGGATGCGCGCTTCTCTTCTAAGTCAAGCTAGAGATACATACCTAAGGTATAAAAGACACGCTATCCAGACTATTGAGGCTTGCAGCGATAGTTTGGGCTGCTATGCACGAAAGTGGTCAAAAGACTCAATTGTGGCTGTGAAATGCATCGCTAGCAGTTCCTGGTAACAGTGTAGATTTTTAAAGTTATGCTTCATGTCTACAAAGAGGGCCATAAACTAAGCAGATAGTTGTTCCTTACTAACAATTGCTGAAATACGAAGTATCTATTTTATAAGGAGTCATACTTCTGTATTTTCGAGGTTGTTAAATCCCTTTGCATCAGTGCTCTTGTATGCTAGTCCTTGTGACTAGGCTATTTAGGGACAGATTATTCCAGACTCTTAGCTGTCTTTAAAGTGGCTGGCTGGCTGGTGATCTAGACCTTTCTTTTGGACAAGTGGCTCTATTCAGACCCTCCTTAGTCTAGATATTAAGAAGGGAGAATACTTATCTTTACCTATATAATAGGTCTTATCTATCTACTTCTTTAGTTCTGTCACTGCAAACCTTGATTATAGAAATTTTAACTTGGATTCTGCCCACCTTTCAATCTCAGCTTTCCCTCTTTCCACTTGTCAAATCCACTTCCATCATGTCGACTTCTTTAATCTGGAATAACCAAAATGGGGCTCTTGTCATCAATCGCGACAATTTGCGGGACTTTCTCAACCAAAGCCTGCAGAACTACATTCCAAGCGTCTGCTTTCAGCTATTAGCCCGCTGCGAGAGAGATGGACTGGGCTGCACCATGAGTGCCACCATTACACCTGGCAGTCAACCCAATTTGGGTGAGACGACGGGCGAAACAGTATTATCCTACAGCTATAGCAACCAGGACCACGACGGGGCGGGCATCAACGACGACCTCGGCTCATTCACGATTGGTACGACCTACAACATGAACATGCAGTTCACCAACACCAATAGCGGTGCCTCTATTGTCGTTGCCCAGCATTTAGTAATCAGCTATGACATGAGAATGTTTGTGACCGAAAGCAACGGAAATGTGGTTGACAAAACCATTATTGACACTTATACCCTCACTGTTGACGAAAATGGTATCTTGGGCGCCAGTGTGGACCCTGTGGTGACGGACAATTCAAGTGCGTCTGACGATAGTATTTGGAATTCCTTTACTGGCTCTGGCGGGTTTATTGAGGAACTTCGAAGCGGAGGCGACGCTCTTCAGTCAACAGCGCTGGGCATTCCTCTGTCCAACACGGCAGCATACAGCTTCCCAGGCGGACAAACCTCTACTTTCAAGAGTGTCCAATTCTCAGACAACCAGGACCTAGTTACTTCTGTAGCATAGGTTGATCCCATGGCCGCTCTTTCAACTTTGCTCTTCCAGGCAGGGCAGGCATTCTTCGACGTTGCTAGAAGAAGGGGAATATAAAGGAACTGAATAGCAGTACTGGTAGCTGTTCTTGTACTTATGTCGCAATTGGGCTTCATCTACCAGCTTTTGCAGCAATGTGGCTTATACCTGACGGATCCAATTGAAATGCGTATTCCTATGACCGCTTATGCATGCTGTATCCTTCCAATATCAAGACCTCTACTACTTTCCACTGTGTGACCATTCTCTATTGTCGCCCCTGGATGACTTCCTGATCTTCCGCAGCTCCTAGTTGCCGTGCAGAAGAACACCTTGCTCTCGCCAATGCCCAATCGTTTCCCTGGTCCATTCCTGGCATCGTCGCAGAGGCTTCTCAGGGTCGATCTTTTTGAGTCCATCATACTGCTTTCCTGGGGGAGAATTTGCCTCACAGATGGCTTTAACACGAGGCAAATCATCGACTACAATCACTCCTATCTCTGTCCATGACTCGAAAGTTGCTTCTAGCCTGGGACTTTGAGAGGCTTCCCTTATTTCGAGAGTAAATCCATTCATTGCATTCCCCGTGACGTTAAAGATGGTCCCCTCCTCTTTGTTCCCTGTTTTGATAAAAATTGCATGGTGGTTTCGTGGCATACCCATGGATTCAACGAGATAGACTGAGTAATGTGACATTGTGAAGGAGAAAAGGTATAAGGGGAGTTATGAGACTGGCAAAGAGAGTATAGAATATCAGGATTTATGATATCGCCAAACTTATAGACAATTACTAGGCAGGAAAAGGTTGTACCTTGAAAAGGAAGGCCAGGCGCCGCTATCTTAACAGAATCCACGTTGGTTGCCTGGCTTCGTAGGGCCGGATGTGGGGATAGCTATTTTTAGCTGTGTGAGCTCTAAAGAATTTTATATTTTAAGAAGCAAAGCACCATTTGGCGAGCCTGGTTGGCGCCTAGGATATTATAAAATGCCTGTTTTTTAAAGACAGATGAGACCGTGGTACCATGTTGCAGTTAAGGGTCATTAGCCAATGAGTTTTGGAGATGGCTGGGTTATTCTGCAAAGCTGGATACCGAGCGTGAGGCATAATAGTGACTTTGTTGGTCTCTCGCTGATTGAAGAGTGGCTATCTGATCGCACGTACAAGTAAAGGGTTTTTGAGATGCGGTTTTATATTAGAAGATAAGATTAAGACCTTGGTATCTGTGCAATGCTTTTTTCCCTATTTTATTAAGTAGATATAATGGACTGTCACCCAGCTCATTAATGGCAGTTCAGGGTAAGTCAGGTGGCCACTTGAGCAAGTTGTAAGACATACGTCGAGGTCAGCCATAGACCCCCATGATTGCATGGTCTAGTTGCCAACAAACAAGCAGAATTACACATGCTAGTTCTGATCAATCATCTTGGCAATATCAAAGGTGATGCCGTTGTTTGCGCAGCTGTCACTGCCAAGCCAAGAGTGACGCCTTAACCAATGTTGTTACCGATCCAGCATCCATCCACAGGGCTAGAGTCCCTGTGATTTTGAATGCATTGTGGCCAATCACTGGAAGGCCCTCTACGCGAGGATACTTGATTCCTATCGTTGGTCAGTCTGTGTTGCGCGGATAGATGTTAGTGCTGAAGTAGCTCGTCAAAAGTGGTGGGCACAACCACTTTGCACCCTTGTCTCGGGGATTTCCATCTGGGGAATGACTCCTCCTTGGCGAAAATCTCCTTTATGCATGAAGTCGCCCGATTGACATTCAACAGCCGTGATATCTCATGGAGACATCGAGTCATACATCAAATATATATGCAATTTTGACAACGAGAAGTCTAGTATAGCGATTAGCAAAGATAAGCTCAATGGGCTTGCAGCCTCTTTCACCGATCGTGCGATTTATCACGCCAAGATCTCACGGAAGGCAACCGGGCGAATTATGGATGCTGGCGCCTAAACCCGGAAATTACAGCTGACAGCGCTAGTCATTTCGAGATTTATCCGGTGACGAAGGATCGCATTTTAAAATCTCACGATGGTCCATTCCCTTTGCCTCTGCAAATTCCATTCACGTCACTCGTTTCACCCGATCGTCATTCGTTACACCCAACTTCTCAGCCATGCATTTCTCAACTCTCACCGCACTCGTCGCCATCTCTGGCTTCGCCTCCGCAGAACCGAACGGCTGGTCCAAGACCAAGGAAGCAGACGACAGCCCCTCCAAACTCGACGACTGCGGCTGCTGGCCTATCTACCAGGCTATGCTCAAGTGCCAGAAGCTCAAGTGGCCCAAGGAAGAAACACAGGACTGCGTATGCATTCCCAACCCGGATGGCTGGTACGGTTCTATGGATGGCTGCCGTACTTGTCTGAGCTCCAACTCTGAGCATGAATTCTTCGATAATACGGCCAAGCTCGTCACTCAGTTATTCGTTTCCTGCACCAACGCTGGCGGCGGCGTTACCAGCGATGGAAACAGTATCTGCGCCAGCAACGCGTATCGCGAGGCCTGTGTATCGCTGGGAACAAATGGGAAGCCCAGCTGGGCTAGTTTTGAGCAGGAAGGAGTCAGTGGAAATGGGACTTATGTGTTGGATATCAAGGAATTCGGCGCAGATGATGATGACGAGTCTACGTCTACGACTAGTGCAAAGACAACTACCAAGACAAGCACTGCTGAATCCAGGGGCAGCACCGAGAGTACGACCGTAGCCGTGGCTGCTACTACTGGTACCACGGAGAAAGCTTCAGGCAGCGCTACTTCGGATGCGACATCGGGAACTGAGACTCCTGTTGCATCGGCTACAACAGCGCCAAACTCGGGCATGAGACTTGCTGATCACGGAGCTGTTGGCATGGGACTGGTCGCGGTAGTTGGTGCTATGTTGCTTTAGTTTATACTGTGTAGTATCCAGATGCTAGAGTTGACTATGCCGTTAGTAATACCTTAATAATACGAGACTTTGCTTCCTACTAAAACCCTGATCCTTGAGTGATAGATGAAACTCCATGAGATTATTGACCCTTGAAGGTCTTCTCAATGTCGCCCTGATTTCACTTACTTTCAGATGGAATGTCAAGATTTAAGATCGAAAGATGAGAACAGATGATGAGTATAAGTATCCAGATCTGAGGGCTAGTCTGGTATAAGGCTTTCCTGTATACTTCGTTTCTTCAGCTTGCAAACTGTTATAGAGTTAGATAATAACGTCGATGGCAGACAAAAACTTGTTCTCCTTATAACAGTCCGTAGCATCACGAAACCGAATGTCTCAAACTCGATCCTGCAATTAAATACAAATATAACAATTCTTCTGTTTCATCAGCTGCAGTTCAGAACTTCTCCTTGCAGAATTATATCTCACATCCAATAATACCCATTCTCGGTGCCAGCATACCTTTGGACCATAGACGCTTAGTAATTGAACGGCAAATGATGGCCGTCATTAGCGGCTGGAGTGGCTTGTCGACTACTGACTTGGGCGGGATAGGCAAACAGCCCAGCGTGACTGCCAGTCAGTTATGAAACATAGATCGCCATCCCGTGATCATTCAATGCTGCGAAATCGAGCTTTGATCAAGTCATCGCCGTTACTAAAATTAAAAAAACAAAAAATCTTCATCGTCCCCTTGAGTTGTTCCCCCGCACTTTCTGATCGACAGGGCTAAGATCGGGGCTCAACATCGCGGTTCCGTCTCAGCCCAACGTGCGCCCACGGACGCGATGGCTGCGCTTGCAATCATCCACAGACAGTAACAGAGACCTTCGACTTTGTACTCTGCACTCATTGATCCCAATCTAAATCGATCCAAATTTGTTTCAACGATCCTTATTTCCCGTCCACGGCCTCTCGTAACAACTAATTGCAGCATCTCCCATCCAAGGAAAATAAAATACGACATTCATGGGTCACACCGGAAAAACATAAAACAGCCATGGTCCGATAAAAACAGGTCTCCCCGGGGCTCCCAGCCAATCTGGTGGGTTTAGTGTTTAAGGCTGACTTGGACAACGCTGTGCCGCTGCTAGCTTAGTGGTTCCATGCTTGTTCCATGAAAAACTCAAACGCCATTCTTGTAACCCAATGGGTCACGCTCAGCGGGGGGGGATGGGTGTTCCCAGCGCAATTCGAAGTCTTGGAACGAGGAGTTGGTTACATTATGGCTTGCCGTGACGACTTCTTCACTGCTGCGTCCCGTCTGCTGTCGCACTGAAGAATCACTGCCGATTGTGCCGTGTCTCAGGTTTCGTGTCAATAATTGAACGGCATATCTCCCCAGATCACGTCCTATTGGACTCAGCTCTCTGTGCCAGCAGTCACTGCAAGCCATAATGTAACCAACTCCTCCTTTCCCCAGACTCAGCGCAAGTCTCAGCTATATGTAACACCCCGAACCTTATCGCTTCTTTTTCATCCCAATGTAACAATTTCCCGAGTCACGACACTAACTCAAAAATCCCCGTGGCGTCAGCGGATAGTGTCTAGGCCGGTCCTTTAGCATTGAATCTGCGACCTTTGGGTCGCAAGATCGGCTGCTTCACTGCTCAATGCGCTATGATCGCGGCCGGCGCTATGGCTTTGGGGTTGTGATCTTCATGCATTAAATTGAATCGTTAGTGGGTGTTGGGCACTGACTCGTACTGACGATCGAAGCTAACGGCGGTAGTTTCCAAGAACCCGGAGCCCCCCCCTCCCCGTGGTTTTGCATATCATGGATACAATGCCCAAACCAGGGGAACATGTCTCAATTTTCGTATTGAACGTCTTTCTTACAAGTCATTATATCTTGGTCTCGCTCTTGGCGTTGCTTTCTTTGTTTCTTCCAACAGTCATCATATCCAAGTTTAGTACCCGTTCCTCATTACACTACAGCCATGGCGGGCTTTTTGATCCCCCCGTGGTACAAGGCCGAGACCCCAAAAGATCTGGAGATGAATATTGTCAGTCTCATCTTCGGCTTCAGCATGGGCGCGTCAATGTTCACTGCTGGTATGGCCATCAAGCAGACGATGCAGGCGTACCAGAGAAAAAGGCTCTTCAGCGCATACATCGTCATGTGCTGGCTTGATTGGATTGGATGCAACTGCATGGGAATCATCACTTACTGCTGGCTGCGAGGCCTCGCTCCACCAAGGTAATTATCCTCCTTTCTCCTCTTCTCCCAACGCATACTGACTTAATAACGCTCTCTAGCTTCTGGGTCTTTTTCTTTATCAGTACGTCGCCCTATCCCCAGTCTCCAACTTATACTTACGTCTTCTGCAGTTGTTTTTTGGAGTATGCAGATCCAGTTTACCCTCCAGATCATCATCAATCGAATATCCCTCCTCCTCGGTAACAAAACGAACATCAACAGAGTCAAGTGGGGAGTTGCAGTGATTGCAAGCTTGATCAACATCAGCGGCTTCTGCATCTGGGTACCGGCTCGCTTACAGATCTCTCACCTGTACGAAGAAATCAACATCGTCTGGGACCGAACCGAAAAGGCTGTCTTCTTGATCGTCGATCTAGCGCTCAATCTCTACTTTATATACCTGGTTCGGTCACGACTCATCGCTTGTGGATTGACGAAGTACACTGAGCTGTTCCACTTCAACGTCGTTATGGTTATTATATCAGTGTCGCTGGATTGCGTGCTGATGGGAGCTACATTTCTCCCCAGTCCTGTCGTGTCAGTATGTCCTATACCTACGTTGCGCCATGTCTAACATCCATCAGCTATGTCCAGTTCCATCAACTCGTCTACCTCCTCAAACTATACATCGAGATGAACGTCGCCTCTCTTCTCGGCCACATTGTCAAGAGCTCAAGGGAGCAAGACGCTAGACCCTCCGAGGGAGGTCGACAGAGGGTTCGCGATGAGTTGGTTAGCGGTCGGATGACTACGTTTGTCACGGCGAGTCGTACAGGTCATGTCCGACTAGATGATATGTCGCGAGATGACTCGTACCGAAGGACACCCGACTGGGAGAATGGCATAATGAAGAAGGTTGAGACTAAGGTCGTCTTTACAGAATCCCAGGACCAGGCGTCCACCTCGGATCAAGAGCGAATGGTATGAGTTTCTTATGTCGGAGTATACAAATATTTCATGATAAACTAGCGTCTATATTCACTACTATGTAACAATTATATAATGAGTAATGTAAAACATTCGCCCCGCAGGACAAGTGGTTGTGCTTAGGTCACCAACGCATGCCCTCAATAAAAAGACCACTTACCTCAGAACACAAACAACAAACCCAGTAATTTCTTAGTATGGGCGAAGTCTTAATATGACTCCTAAGGGGCCTTGTCATGGTTGGGATCCCAACCACTGTTGTAAGATAAGCCAAGACTGTAGCGCTTACTGTTCCGCGTCACCAACCTATCTACAGCTACTGTGCCTCATTGAAAAGTCAATCACAAAGCGCCAATTGATCTGACGTAAGAGTTTCTCTCGCACTCGCTTCATCCTCTTACCTATCCGCCGATCCGGACTTTATACGGATACAATAAGCTGATTCAGACATCCTCAAGACAAGAAACGAAATATATAGCAGGACGTTGTCTGGATCTTTCCCTCTTTTCAATGATCTCCAAAAATCACCTTCAGGTCCTAAACTACCATGAGCAAGTCTACGAGCCCTAGCAGGTTTCCAGGCTTTAGTCCCTTATCAGATAGAGTGTTCGTTCGTCCCGGTGAAACGCCGACGGGCACTGATCCAAACCCTGAACACCCCCGCACTGTCGTCATCTACGGCTGGGGCGACGCACCTCCAAGACACATCTCAAAGTTTACCGATGTCTATCGACAGTTATACCCCCATGCCAAACAAGTCGCCGTCCTGTCGCCTATCTACAAAGGCTTCGTCGATCATGTGGCTAAACGCACAGAGGCCATGCTTCCGGTTATACACGAGGTTTTCCCCAACGATACATCAGACGGTTTAGTCTTGTTCCACGCCATGTCCAATTCTGGAACTCTCAACTACTCAGCTACTTTGAATGCCTACAAGGAGACCTACAACCGGCCGATGCCCCATACACTGACGGTCTATGACTCTACGCCTGGATCGCCATATCTCACCTGGGATAATCTCAAGCGATTTTCTCACGCCATGGCCATTGGTCTAGCAGCCAAGCTCCACCTGCCATTCATCGTGACACAAGTGCTTTGCGCCTGGTTCTTCGTTCTGATTCATGTATTCGACTACCTCGCGGGAAGAGAATCTGCGCCCAAGTTCAGCCACAGGATCTTCACAGATGAGCAGTGGGAGAGCAAAAAGAGCACAAGGCTTTTCCTGTACGGAAAGGGAGACATTCTCATTCCGTGGCAGCATATTGAAGGATACATGGCTGTTTCGCGAGAGGCTGGATATCCTAGCGAAGGGCAGGTCTTTGAAAGTGGACATGTTGGACACATGAAGAAGGATCCAGAGAAATACTGGGGGACCATTCAACATTCCTGGGCGAGGGCCATAGGTGACTATAAGAGGCACTGATGATGAGGCGAGGACCAAACCTTTGGCGTGGTCAAGTTCGTGACCTAGTATGATGTACTACAGATCTGATTATCTGTAATCGAGACATAAGGCCAATAGACAACAGAAGCATTAAGCACAATATGCAGGAAGAGGAGGTAAATTAATATATACAGCCAATATACTGACTATGTCCCGCCCGCTTTCATTAAAAGATATTGCCTGAGAGGTTAGCTATAATGCTTACCAAGAACGCCGTTTTACTTACAGTCTCAAAACGAAAAGCATTGGCAACGGGACTCTGCAGTGTGACCTCTGGAACGCTCGTCGACCCTGGGCAGTGCCATAAGATTCCATCTCCTTCAAGAGGATTCCCAGCGAAGGATCCCACCTAAAAAACTTCTTGACCAAAGCCATTGTCTTAACTGGCGCTGCAAAGTCGCACCAGAAGCCTTCACTCGTTCGACACATGATCACAGCACGATCTATCAACCAGTCAGTATCTTACACCTAAACATGGCAGTGTCCTTACATCTCAACGGCGCTTTAAGCGTCTTGCTCTGTCCAAGAACAACCATTTCCTTCCTATGGCTCGACAAGTCATAGGACTTGGGCGCAGCCTTTGTAAAGTCAATGCCCTGCCACGAACCACCCCAATTCGAAGAGCTGTAGAGCTTATGGTGGGGTTCGCAGATAAGCATGACTTGATTCGCCTTGGCGAGTTCTCGGAGAGTGCTAACTCCAGCTTTGATATCCGATTCCTCGAGTGCTTTGCTAACGGCTATTCGGTTCTGAAGCGCAATCTCGTCTAGCTCTGTTGATGGCTTGATTGCGAAGTTGGCTGTTGCGTAGTGCACTGCGTTGTGAACAAACCCGTCGCCTTTCTCGCCTTGAAGTTCGGGGATGCGATCTCGTACTATTTTGTTAGCTGATGTGGTGAATGGTTATGTGGACTTGAAGTTGATGGTTGAGGAAAGCGAAACATTGTACTCGAGCTCGTAATTGATCCTGGCAAGCTATTTGGCGTCTTTAGTAGGACACGATCCGTTTTGCGAAGTTGATAGCCTACCTTTGTGAAGATGGCGGTGACGATATCACCGTTACTGATCTCACTCGCCAAATCGTGCTTACCATCCAAACGCCCTCTTACATTGTCTCTCAAATTCTGCACTACCTGTATTGGCAGAAAAACGAGTCTAGACTCTTCCTTCTTGTCATTCCACAAGTCAAGAGCAATTCTTCCAATCACCATCGCCTGATCCTTGATGCTGCGTATGCGCATCCGGCCAATCCGATCACCCGGGCCAGCTTCAATGTTGGAGAGCTTTTCACTTCCCAGCACATCATCCTTATACCCGATCATTTCTGACGGCGTTTGACCTTCGATGACAGCAAGCCATGCTTTGATGATATTGGCCAAGCCGCCCTGGTCAGCAAAGACATGCGGTACACTCATTGCAAGAGCTGCTCCATCCGAAAAATTGGTTAAGTGGATGTACAACAACGGCGAATTAGGTGGCTCGTCTTTTCGTTCATATGGCCACTCCTTCGGTCTCAACCGCGCGTCAATCGTCTCCATATTTGGTAAAAAGGCTACACCATCGCCTGGATGTAGAATCTTCGATAATTCGTGGGTCTCGCCGTAAGAATACCCAGCGCTGACAGATGACCATTTGAAGAGCTCATAATCATCAGGGAAAACATGCGGTAAATGATACTCCAGGCGTGTATCACCGCGAGATGGGAAAATACGCGCGCCTAATTTCCGCCAGTGATTTCTGATCAGCTTATCTAGGCCTGTCTTCAGGACTTGTTCGTCCAGAGGATGGTCTGTTATAAAGAATGTTCGGGTGCGGAGATTAGGGATCGGGTTGGGCTGGTCGCTCCATGAAACGGGTATTATCTCCATTTTGATCAGCAAAGTCACACAAATTGCTCAGTAGTAGGAAAAGAAGCTGGAGTAGTTAAAGAAGATGGATTCGCGACACGAAATTAATCGGTCTGTGCTGGAGGAGCAGCCGGATTTTCTTGTCGTGTCAGCTCTAGTCCGTATCGAGTTACTCTCCACGTCTCACTGCCTCAAGAGCTCTGGAGAATGTTACCTCTCATTCCCTGAGCCCTGCCAGCATGTAACCAAGCTATTTTTGCTCTTGAACAACATGCCACTATTTTGTTGGAAATAAATACCCTGAAATCCTATCAACTGACTGATATCCCATTGCTTATGTGACGGACAACGATGGATAGGGTTTCAGATTTTTTAAAGGAGAGCAGAATACTACAATAAGGCAAGGAAAATGCGGTAGGTCAGTGGTGGTTTACTATTAGTTTCTAGACTCATTATTAACAAAAGCTCCTAGGATAAGGCACCTGTTCTGCAATCGGTATAAAGTTAAGTAACTTGCTGCATCTAATAACAATTTCTAATTCACACTCTATTTTCTAACACTTTTATCGGAAATGCAGCATATTTTTAACAACTGTGCCGCAATGCCTCTGCATCGACTTGTGGTCTTCCAAAAAGGTCCTGGTTGAATCTACAGTCTTCTAAATATTCGCACCATTTCCACGAGTATACCGCCTCTTTTAATTCAGTCGGCAACAACCTTATCAATCCCACTTTGAGATTATGCTCTGTTTGCAATAGAGCTTATCTAACTAACTACAGGACTGAGAGTTATATAAAATGTTATAATAACTTTTACTTCTTTTATATATATATATATAAATAGACCTTCTATTTCTATTAGCTTTTTAAGATTTAACTAAAAAGTAATATTCTTTTCTACAAATTTTAGCGCCTTAGTGTTCAATTCTGCCTCGGAGGTTGCCTAAGGGAGTCTGCCCTGCAGAGTGCCCCTCCTTTCGCATCCCTCCCCGCTCAGCGCTCTTAATCTAGACAGTATGACTAAGATTATCACTTCTGCTAGTGGCTAGGACGTGCATATTATAAGAGTAGCTGTGCACCTTTCTGACACATGCAACTCAAAGCTAACGGCAACGCAACCATCACATTTTGCTTCAACCTGGTCACACACCACATTGGTGTCTTGACCGTCATCCTCAACAAAACTTGTTCGCTCAAGCTGCTCTACGAGTTATCCTCAAGCCTCGACTCCTTCGGCTCACTATGGATGATTTCTTGGACCTCGTTATTTCGCCCTTCAATGACATCATCACGCAAGGCCGGACCGCTGTAGAGAATGCTGGCGATAATGGGCCTATGCTGAAGGCTGCCCAGAGCCTCATCACGGAGGGCGAGCGTGCTCTTGAGAGAATC
The DNA here is from genome assembly GCA_022627125.1 of Fusarium chuoi. Lineage (NCBI taxonomy): Eukaryota > Fungi > Ascomycota > Sordariomycetes > Hypocreales > Nectriaceae > Fusarium > Fusarium chuoi. Next base: position 79,885 of record JAJALE010000864.1, on the reverse strand, counting down.
GAGCCGCTATGTCGCATGCTCCTAGACAAGCACGGTCTCAAGTTCCTGGACTTTCTTAAGGAGAATGGCAAGTCTCTTCTCCATGTTTCGCTGTGGCCTATAGTTGCAAATATTTCGTCCATATCACTGAATAGACTCTGACTGACATGATTGTGAAAATACAATCGCGGACCTTAGATCCGAATTGAACGACCTATTGTGGGAGTTTGATGATTACATAGAGCTTAATGATTTCGAAGCCGAAAAGTTTGCGGAACTGGAGAGTGTTGCTCGCAACGCCGCCCCCAAAATCTATGATATCCTCAAAGACATGAAGCTCGAGGTCCCCACCGAGGAAAGTCGCCCACGGTTCTCTGTCTCTGCAACACCTCTTCCACCTCATACACCTTCAATAGTAAAGTCGCCTCCAGAGTCGGTGAACTCGTACCAGAGCTCTGTTTTCGACCACAGCCGAGCCGACAGGATAAAAGTACCTTTCACAAACCGGCCAGAGTCCTCCATCTCGACTGTAGACAGTGGTATAACTTTTAGCACGGCTGAACTGAATCTCTCTTCGACCAAGGCTCCGTCCATATACAAGGATCAGGACATGGTCAAACCGGGACAACCCACGGGGGTCGGTTTCTTTCCTATCCCTATTAAGTCGGACATACTAACTCCCCAACAACCACCGAATCCCTTCGCCACTGACTGCAAACTCAACTCTCAGAGTTCCTTTTACATCCATAAAGGATTTTGTGATGGCGCAAAGGAGATCATCAATGGAGGAACTGGGATTCGAAAAGTCGTGAAAGCAGTATGCATCTTCTTCTACCATATTTGCTTATCGAATTCTGCTGATCAACGCAGGGTTTCACTTCCAGGGCAGTGATTGCAAGATGCACTAAGTGTAACTTTGAGCTTGACTTCAAGGAAGTTAATCTGGACATCAACAAATCGGGTATGTCGAATGGTATAGCCAGAATTCTTGAAATGCTGACTGTCTTGCAGAGCATGGAAATTTCGTTAAAAACGGTATCGGTTACCGCCTCCGCTTCCTCCAGAAGAGTCATCTGCCAACACGACGCTCAGATGATGTTATGTACGGGTGTATTTTCTGCGTCCATCAAGGTCAAACCCTTCATGCGAGTGATGCAACTGTATTTTTCAGCCAAAAGTCGCTCTTTGCCCACTTAGCTCGTCATCCTCGACCTTTACCGGCGATTCCGGGGCTCTTATTAATCGAACAGGACGAGGTTCCAGATAGGTATGAAAACGACTATGACTTACATTTCAAGTCACCAGTTGAGACGCACCCAGTATCAGCGATGTCTGAGGATATTCGCAGAATGCCTGCTGGGGTATCCAAAGAAGCAGCGAGAAGGTTATATGGCCAGCGGCTCTTGTATGATCGAAGTCCAGTACTTGAGCTCGCTCAAGGTGCGAGGATCGTTGGATTCTCATGGCCCCTAGAGTATTGCGGCGAATGGTGCCTTGGTTGGCATGATGGAGTATATGCAGCTTTGCCGATGGACATCATAAGGCTAGACTTGCCACGATTTAGTGATGTTAAGATGGGTGGGGCGAGCCTAGTCAAGGCCACTGCAAGGTGGATATTCAACATAAAGGATTCAAACTGGCTTAGGTTCGAGAAGGATGAGGTGATCACTGATATCAGCTGTAAGTGGCCCGCCAGCAAATCCGTTAATCTTGCATTTGTACAGTTTCTGTATTCAACTTGTGGGTAGGGCCATATAAAGAGTTTTGGTGCTGGTCAGGTAGGAATGCCAATGGCAAATGGGGCCTCTTCCCTCAGGTGTTCATCGATATAGGCACGCTGCGGGACTCTGATGGATCTGGCTCTAGCCGGGCTGAACGGGAGGGAGCTTTAAAGAACGAGAAGAGCAAGAATACGTCCCTTCCTACCCCGTCGCGATCTTCGTTTTACAAAAAGACCCGAGCTGGAATACCTGCAAGCACCACCTACTCAGCCAGTAGCAGAAAACTGCCACCCCCTCTGACTCCAATCCCCAGCGCCTATACATATAATGACACATCAACCTGGGGCAATACTCAAGCAGAAGCCCCACCGCTGACCCTGGATCGTCAAAAGGCAAAAAACTCTAGAATTCAAGCCCCTCAAGCAGCGAAAGGCTTGGATCGTCTCCAGGAGCTGGGGCAACCCACGAATATGGAGTCCATTAATGAAGACCTTTTGTTAGACATGAAACTTGACGAAGTGCACCAGTTTGGAAAATGTTGGACCTGCAGCCCCGTTGACTCTGTTTCAACAGAAAAGGTGCCCATTGTCATCTCGGATGTCCCAGTTATCATCCCTGTTGAAAGCAGGTACCCGCTCAGAGCACCAGTCGCGCCACCGCCCGATCCTCACCCAAAGTTCATTGATCCGACGAGGCAAATACCAGACAACGTAATATCAGATATCTTTAAGGTCTATGAAGATGCTCTGGGCTTTTACCTTTTGATCAACGGCCAGCTCCAGATAATCATTCCGAATGACTTTGACTACCAGTACACCCTTTCACACCGGCCCCGGGAATTCGGTGGACTCGAGGTCACTTATATCATTGAGAGCATGACCCCCACAGCGGGGATTACTAGCCAAGCTTCGGTAGAAGTGCCTCAAATCTTGAACAATGTTTCAATTCCAACAGAGTCGACTCCAGGTGCCAGCTCAACAGCTGGTCAATCATCTGCGACACACATTGACGCCATGCTTAAGCTGACTATTGGAAGCGCCATACAGGCATCAGTCAAAGGTACGAAGCTAAAGGACCGTTACGAGGGTCGAATCGGTCTCATGACAAGAATGGGAGACAGGACTTTCGTGACAATACCTACACACGTCGTCACCTCTGCGCTTACGGCAGCAAGGTCGGCTTCGTTCCCGGGAGGTTCATGGATTAACGACGCACAGATAGTTTCCAGTAACGGCAACAAAGAGGTAAAGACACCATTATGAAGACGTACTGTCTACTAACTCCAGTCGTTATGGGTTTAGCTAGGACCTATCTCTGAAACGTTTGACCCAGCCGCAAGCCATTTTCCCCTTGGCTTTCTCCACGACATCAGCTTAGTTGAAGTATCGAATGCCCCAGTCGAACTCGTATCAAACATCAAAACCCCTGTCCCAACCGAATGGCTCTCGAATTCTGGCTGGCAGGAAATCAGGTATCGCACAACGAGGCTTCACCTTCTCCGGCATGTTTCTACGGCACCTTCAAGGCAAGCAAACATCAAGAGTATAGGACTATTGGAATGTCAATGCCAGGTACGTGCCCCTTTTTCGATCTTTAAATCACGTTTCTCTGAACATCACTAACCTATTGAGCTTAGGCCGTTGGACAAGGAATCTTCAGAATGCGGCAACCACCGAAAACTCCGCGCTTTTCTCTGCGACGCCCTAGTACAGGCTCAGATGCGACGCAAGATTCAGAGATCTGGACCGCTCTCGTAGCAAGGTCTCTCTTGTTTCGAATCCATCCAGATTTCCGGCCTGACGGGGCCCAGAGTGGGACAGCCCTGTGCATAATGGAGGAGCTCGAGGATGGAACGACATGTGCCAAGGTGGCTGGATTTACTTCTTTCGTTCAGGATGTGTCTATCGTTCAAAACTTTGACTTGGAGGGCCCAAGACTGTATAGCAGGTTGGAACAGGGGCGTGTAGCTTTTTATGGTGCCTTTCAAGTCCCTGAAGCATTGAGAGAGAAGCATCACATTATGTGAGGTTTGTTGTGTATATGAAATCCATAGCGTATTGCCTTAGCTATCATAAATATTTCTTGAACAGGACAACTTGAATGCGAATCTTTACACTTCTAGTGTCACATGCAGAGCTTTATGATCCGGACACTTGTAATGCCCCCAAGACAACTTGCACCATAGTGAGCGCGAGAATGACTGTTCCGAACCTAGTCATGGCTGTTAGCAACATCCAAAGATCAACAAGGAACTAAAACCGTACAAGAATGTCCAATATTGAACCGTGTCTCGTTTGTCTCGTAGCAAAACCCAGAAGCTCCACGGGCGCGCTTCTTGCAAGCATTTCTCGAGAGCCAGAATTCGCGGCCAGAGATTTTCGAACTCGGTTTGATCCCACCAGGTCGCCTCCCGTCCAGCTAACGTATCTAGCATGGGGTCGTAAGGTAGCTGTAGCTGACTATGACGGAATCGATCATTGCGTCGTCCCACGCGAGAGACCTGGCTTTTGAGCATGCGTAGTTCACGACTCTTTAACCGTTGTGAAGAGCAGCTAAGGCACCAACACCATAGTCGAAGCCCAATGAAGTTTTCGGCATACTTGTGTACACGGTTTGGAACGATCGGGTTAAAGAGGTTTGCGTAGGATGATTCGATCTCATCTAGGAGGTCGGCAGAGATGCCAATAGTGCCAAATACGTTGAGACTTCCTCGATGCAATGCACATGGAAGGGCAAAAAGCTCAAGGTACTTCTTCTGACCGCGTTTAGATAGTAAAAGATGGCGGGACAGGTTGTCCGTCCATATCAGACGCACCCGGGCCAGAGTCATGAGTTTGGACAGATTGAGGTCCCTGGCTTCGATGGACAGTGACTCGATTAGCCCAGCCGATGAGTGATTGGCAAATGAAGGACTCAACGAAAACATGTCGTCAAGTTCTACATCCGGCTGCGTAGCGGATTCAATGGGCATTAGGGCTTCCCGAGAATTTGGGATCAAGCCGGAGCTTCCGATCAGATTGAACAGAGATTGCTGCATAGGCTCAAGGCCAGATTGGCAATTTGAGGCCATATGAAAGATATGTCTTGGTCGTCCATGTAAAGGAATAAAATACGTGCGCATCAATGTCCAGGAGCCAAGTATGAGCAGAACTGCATCCTCAACTGCGATCTTCCGAACTTTAGAGGCAGGAGGAGTGTCTTGAAAGTAGGTGTGCTGACTATGATTAACAAGAGAATCTATATAGCTTTGAACGGAAGACTCGTGATGTTCTGCTTGAAATATCAATCCCCATCCAACAAGGGACAGTAGCTTGCCTTACCGATAAAGAATGAAACGACTTCGGCATATAACTGTAAGAATTCATTCTTGGTTCGTTTTCCCGGCCAGCATCCTTGGATATAGTTGAGATAGGGAACATAAGTGGTCTGTTGTTCATCATGAAAGCCGAGGGCATGGGCCAAGTCGGCCACTGCATGCCTTGCGTCGTCACTCATGGCCGCATGGAAGCAAACCCCGAGATGATGGTTGATATGTAATGGAGGAGTATGATGTTCGCCGGTGTCCATATGACTTCCGGATGTTGAGTTAGCAAGTCTGTCGTACAGTTGCCTCGTAGCCTGTAGGCAACCCCGCTTTAATTCGATGAACTAACGTTAGTGGCCGGATCTTGACTAAAGATGAGCCATGCCTTTTTCAGACCAGATTTTCGAGATCGGATAAACACCGGAGATAGTGTCACTCTAGTCAGAGAAGGAAAATGTAGAAATTGGGAAAGGTAAATATTATTCATCCACTCACTAATACATCAGTGGAAAGACATGGATATGCTTTTGTCCGTACCAGTAAGCGCTGAGGCTCCGAACAGCTTGTTTTGGGAATTCAGCTGCAATCTGGCGAAACGAATCCAAAATGAATGCTATATGGTATGGAGGAGATTGCGCGTTTTGTATTTTCAACCGCCATGTCTTGGAATCCGATTACTCTGCCACCACATATAGAGATCAAGATTAAGACCTATAAGTACTAACTTAGCCAGGCTATGCGTGCCCTGTTATCTAACTGTACTTTGTTGCTTATCAAGCAATATTTTATACAAGCCACCAGCATTTAATAACAATGAATTTGGTTAGGAGTTTACTGACAGGTTAAGGATATAGTTAAGCATTTTGCAGCCAAATGTAAATAACTTCAGATACAGAGGCTAACCCTCTGCATTGTCAGTTCATTTTACGTGGCTAGCTGGCTAAAGCTGACAGGCATATCAATGTCAGTCTAGGCCCATCAGTCATGATCAACGTGACAACGTCTCAGCACCATTCAACACGGTTGCGGGGGGAGTCTAGGCGGGGCAATGCTACTGGTAGACCACTAGACCACCTCAGTCACTGGAATCGGGAGCCCTGGCGCAAAGTAAGACTGAATATCTTTCCATACTCCACTATTACTCCTGTAGATAGATAAGTATATTTAACGGCTCTATTATGTGTTAAACAAATTTATTTAGTTTACTTTTCAGAGAAGCACTACCTGGGAGTGGCGGACATCTATTGCTTTGCTGGAATCCCAGCCAAACGGGCATGAATAATCTCGTCTGCTAGGAGTTCTGAGTTCAGCTCTGCCGGCTAATAAATATACTTCATGCCGAGCTTGGATTATATCATATAGTATCGTTGACTGGCTAAAAGATGCTTTTATTTGTGTCACCTTCAGAGGCTTGACTAGATTGGTATCTATTCGTCAGACACAGTTATCTCTTCGCTTCCAACATTGGCCAGTGGAGACAATACTGGCCGTGAGAAAGACTAGCTACTGATTCCCAGAGGAGCATGTATGTTTCTCCACCGGCTAAACAAGCCCATGGACTGTGATAGTAGCGGTCTTGGATATCATGTACTCGCTCACAGCTACGTCCTTACCAGCTTCCTTCCCATAACCTGACATCTTGATCCCTCCGAATGGTGACTCGGCCGCAGAAGAATTGCCTAATGTCGTCAGCGTATTTCATCAGCGTCTTAAGTAGTCTACTCACCGGTATTTAGCGCAATCATTCCAGCCTCAAGATTCTCGAGCATTCGCCAGATACGGTCCGCGTTCTTAGTGAATGCATAGCTCGCAAGACCCATCGGCGTATCATTAGCTACCTGGACAGCTTCCTCCTCCGTCTCAAACTTATAAAAAGCTGCGATCGGGGCGAAACACTCTTCGCAGGAGATCAAAGTATCATGCGACATATCAGCAAGAATCGTCGGCTCAAAGAAATATCCGCCTTCGCCTCCCCTGGGACACACGCGATTACCTCCAGTGACAATCCGAGCACCTTTCGAAACAGCATCTTTTATAAGCCGCTCAGCTCGATCCAAACTCTCAGGCTTCGTCACAGGTCCGAGGGTAGTTCCCTCAGCAGCACCGTGGCCGATGACATACTTGGCAGTCTCTTCAACAAAGCGCTGGAGGAACTTGTCGTATATCCCGGACTGCACAAGGAAGCGATTGACTGTGACACAAGCTTGACCTGCGTGACGCCATTTGAGCCCGACAAGTTCTCGCAAAGCAGCTTCGATGTCTGCGTCGTCGAAGATGAGACAAGGGCAATTGCCGCCTAGCTCTAGAACCACTTTCTTGAGACCTGAACTGCAGTGGTTCGCAACCAGGGTTCCAACGCGAGTTGATCCTGTGAAGGTAACCTTCTTGACCAGCTCATGCTTACAAAGCGCTTCACTTAGCGACGGCGTATTTTCCAAGCTTGTCGGTAAGACATTCAGAACGCCATCCGGGAATCCAGCCTCGGTGGCCAACTTGGCCAAAGCCATAGCCGTGACTGGCGTTTCAGGCGAAGGCTTAACCACCATCGTGCAACCAGCCGCCAACGCAGCAGCAGCTTTTCTGAGAACCATAGCAACGGGGAAATTCCACGGAACCAGGGCGACTGCTACACCGAGGGGCTGTTTAATAGTGACTACTCGCCTGTCAGGTGCGGACGGGGCAAAGCACGTTCCTTGGATCCGCTCTGCCTCACCCGCAAACCATGACACAAAGGTCAAAGAGTAGTCCATCTCCCCGATTGCCTCGATATACGGTTTCCCCGTCTCATACACCAACAGTGTGGCTAAATCGGCTTTATGCTCCCGGATAAGAGCGTCCCATTTAAGAAGCCATTGGGCACGTGCTCGAGGGGATGTTTTCTTGAACGATTGGAACGCCTTGTGTGCGACGCGAACGGTTGCGTCGACGTCATCCGCTGAGTTGTTGGTGACTCTTGTCCATGGCTTGTTGGTGCCAGGATCTACATCCGGTGTCAGGCCGGTGAGATTTCGTGATATGGAGTGGGCTTACCGAGTACGTCGAAGGTTGAACCGGAGATGGCGGATTTGGTTTGACCTTGGACGTAAGAATCAGTGATGAGGAGATCAGGGCGATTGAGCTTCAGTAGTTAGTTTAGTTCACTTATCACATTCAGATGCGTACCTTGAACGGTATCGGGTAAGCCATCTTGTTCCAAGCTTGGTAGGCAATCAACAACGCGTCTATAGGTTGCGATGTAAATGAGTCAAACGGCCTAAGTAAGCGATTTCTTTGTATTCAAAGCGATCAAACAAGACTTGAGTGAAATGGGGCAAGTTCGATGAAAGCTTTTGCTTACTCTCATCATATGCTTTGCCCTCAGGTTATGCACGTAAGAACTCGGTTAGTAATGATCATAGCAAGATTCCCCGCTTCTCGGCCACCAACACAATCAGCAAGTCGGCTCATCGCTGCATGCCTAGAGTTCAAGCCACCTGCCGTACAAGGTTAAGATCTGCACTCTTTTCTGGTTACCTTTCGTGGTAGGGAATCAATTCTCATGAACGACAAACGTGAGGGGCAAGTATATGTATCACGTCGCTTCAGTCACCTCTCAGTGTCAAGACAGGTTCCAAAGTACTGAACAGTAATCATGGGTCGCTTAGATGGCAAAGTCGCCATCGTTACCGGTATGTACCCCTCATCGCATCTCTGACCACTGCTGAGATAGAACCAGGCGCCGCGTCTGGTTTCGGCCAAGGTATCGCTGAGCACTTCGCTGAAGAGGGCGCCAAAGTACTCATTTGCGACATCAACGAAGCAGCAGGCAAAAAGGTAGCTGCGACGTCTGAATCTTTCGCGTTTCAGAGTATGAACGTCACTAGAGCAGCGGATTGGCAAAGCGCTGTCGATAAAGCCGTCCAGCTCTGGGGCCATCTCGACATTCTGGTCAATAACGCCGGCACCAGCTATGAGAACAAGGCAAGTAATTGGGGCTCAATCGATGTCGGCTAAATTGACAGCGACAGAGCACAAATTTGGTCACTGAGGAAGAATTCGACAAGGTCATGAGCGTCAACGTCAAGAGCGTCTTCCTCGGCAGCAACGCCTTCACAGCCCAGGTCAAAAAGCAAGGCTCAAAAGGTTCAATGATCAACATCGCCTCCGTAGGCGCTCATCGACCTCGACCCGGGCTAGTATGGTACAACGCATCCAAAGGAGCAATCACAAACGTAAGTCATCGGCCCATGTCATGCAAAGCTAACGCCAAGGCACAGGCGACCATGGGTCTTGCGGCGGAATATGGCCCGGATGGAATACGCGTCAACTCCATTTGTCCCTTGGCGACTATGACAGGTCTACTTCCTACGTTTATCGGGAGGGAAATTACGCCAGAGGTTCAGAAGGCGTTGGGGAATGTTCCGCTTGGGAGGATGGGGGAGATTAGGGATGTAACTAAAGCAGCGGTGTTTTTGGCGAGTGAGGAGGCTTCGTTTATCACGGGGGTTAACCTTGACGTTGATGGAGGGAGGGCAATCTAGATAGCTACTCGTAAAGTGAGAGAACAATGCAGTGAAACGCAAACGAGTGTTGGCCGGCACATCCCGTCCTTCAAGCGGGAATGAGACAAGAGACACTTAAAACCCTGGAGCCCCTATGCAGCTTGTCGATCCATAAACCAGGGTCTGAATCCTTGTGGTGTTGGTGAACATGTGAATGCTCGGCATTAGTGCTGTAACCCCAACGCTCATCACATTTGCCGCGTTTGGCTCCGAGAATTGGGCGGGAAGAAGCCGGTGAACCGTTGAACTTTTCTGAAGTGGTAAGACTCAGCACTGACATTTTCGGGTTGACGATGCGGCGCTGGGAATCCCAAGGGAGAGGAAAGGGTTGCGGAATTGTGGCTTGGCATGAGAGTCTCATTGAATTTTGACGTTTGGCCTTGCTCTTCTGTCACGTTTCGGCTTATGCATTGCAGTGATGAATTTCTCCGTGCATAACTCTTAGACATGTGATGACCTGTCGGTCCATCAATTCTATCTCAACGGTATCCGTTCCTCGCAATGTTTTTATCCCGTTCGTCAGCCTACTGCTTGGTCGCGATGTACTGGCTACTATTACTGGATGGGATTTCATTCGTAGCGTTACCCGGCGCCTTGTTGTCACCCTGGATCTCTCCCATTAACTGCCTATCAATCGCCGCGCGCTCTTCATCTGTTGCATCCGTGATATGCACAGCGACTTCATCCCCAAACTGCTTACCAATCTCTTCCAAAGAAAGCCTAGCAGTCTCGGGCCAGAAGAAGTAAATGGCGGGGATGAATAGAACACTCCAGCAGATGACCAGGAGGAAGTATTTCCAGCCGACAGCATTAAACCCAATGGGCGCTGTTTGAAGAAGGATGATGGTGGCTAGAGGTGTCAGTATATTGCTGGTGCAGTAAGATGAGGTTACATACCAGCAAATTGCCCAAATAGAGACCATCCGATGCCAATTGATCTGATCTCGGTGGGGAAGATCTCCGAGACATAAAGATACATGGTTGTGTTACAGAAGGTTCCTTGGAAGGCGAGATACAAGAACATGAACAGCACACCAATAGCATTACCTGCCTTGTTGTCTGTACCGGCGTACAGTGATATCATCGCGCAGTAGATGGAAGTGGTGATAACGATGCCAATGAAGCCAGTCATGTACATCTTGCGACGCGAGTTGACCTTGTCATGTAGCCAAGCACCGCCAGGGTTGTAGATCAGTCCAGCTGTAGTCAACCAGAGAGCCGAGAGTAGAAGGGGCATGTATCCAGTCTGGCCTAGACTAGTATACAGGATGACTGCGTAGTTGTTCTTGCTCTTGTTAGTTGTGATGGTTGTCGGAGGGACTGGTACTTACAATGATGAGAGGACCTCCAAACTCGGCACCCCATTGCGTCATGAATCCAATAAGCATACGCTTGCGATAGCTTTTCTTCTGGACCACAGCCCTCCATGGGTTTCCCCCGTAAGCCTCAAGCTTCTTTGCATCAAGCTCGAGCTGCTTCTCAATCTGATAGTACTCTTCTTTGGCAATCAGATCTTCGGGATCACTGGCCGACCTACGAAGACGAACCAGAACAGACCACGCCTCTTCACGATGGCCCTTGGACATGAGCCATCGTGGTGAACGAGGAATCCATGGTGATCCGAGAAGCAAGACCAGTGGAGGGAAGACTTGGAAAGCTAGTGGGAAGCGCCAGCCAAACTCAAGATTCTTGGAGAAGTAGACTGCAAAGCCAATCCACGAGGACAGCATGTAGCCAAAGACGAGAAAGATGGCGTGATGGCCTACGAGCCAGCCACGTGCAAGAGGACTGGACATCTCGGAGAGATACATCGGTGTCACGGTAGCCATGAGACCAACACACATTCCCATGACCCATCGTCCAGCCTGGAACATACTACAGCACCATCAGTATTGTCTTGCACCAAGTTTCAGTACAGCGGGTACTCACGCAAGGTTCTGCGCAGCGCACTGAAGAATACCGCCAAGTATCCCCAAAGCACAGCCAAACTGAATACTCCTCAACCTCCCATAGTAATCACAAGCCCACATGAGCACCAGACACGCAAACGCACCGCCAGCAGAAAAGAGTCCATTGGCTGTCGCGATCGCCGGTGTCGTTATAGTATCGTAGCCCGGCTCCCCATCAGCAGGAAGATCAAAGAACTGGTACCAGCCCGGTTGGCCGATTGTGCTCCCGATGATGGACGCTGCATATCCGTACGTCTGTGTGTCAATGTATGTAAGCATGTCGCACTGGTAATTAAACGTTAATACGAGAGGATCAAAACTTACGGTCCCGCCGATTGCGACAAAAGTAATTACGAGCTTGTTGTACAAACTCGTCTGGTTCCCAGTCTGCGGCATTCTTGCGGCGTGTACCAATTCGACAAGATACTGGAGCGAAAAAGAAAAAAGAAATGAGAGGGAAAAGGAAAAAAGTCAATTAAGCAGAGAAGAGAGAGAAGAACTGCGATCGGCGTGGTCTTTTGACAGTCACATTCCTAGTGTAACCCCAGCCCATGCAGATCACCGGGAGATGGAAGAGACGTGCCGGTTTCGACTGGCCTGCCGCTTACAGGGATTGACAGCGCGGTTTACCTGTTGTGACAGGTCTGCATATTATTACCCACTTAGATGTAACTGAGAAACATGCAATTGCGACACCAAGCAATCCGTTAACCGATCCTTGTCTCAAAGACCTCGGATCCTGGCAGCATTCGTGGAACATGCAGCTCTTTAGCATGAGGGGGACACCATCACGATGCTATAAACAAGCTTCTCTACTGCACGCTTTCCGCATCAATCACTCTACATCTCTCAAAATGGACCCCTCATTCATGGAAAAGCAATGGGACGAACTCCCCGATCCCAAACGCGTCTGGATAGGCCAACCGGGCAGCCGAGAAGAAGGCCTAGGCCGTCTCGTCCTCCTGACGCCAGAGCGGGTGGCTTCAGCCGCACAGACACAGATCAAGACTGGGATCCGCGTCAATCTCGGTTGGGATCTGAATAAGCTTGAGTTTGCGTGCTTCAACCGGCAGCCGTGCGAGCTTAAGATGGTGCCGCTGCTGGATGGCGTTGCTTTTGATGATATTTACGTTATGAATCCACGTGGGTACTGTCTTGGAGAAGTTTTGGGCTTGCATTGACTTTTGGTAGAGCAGAGTAGTCAGTGGGATGGGTTGAGACACTTTTCTATGCCGAAGGAGGAGGGGAGTAAAGAGAGAGTGTTTTATGGGGGGACGACAAAGGAGGAGATCTTGGATAGGACTAGTGATCGTATTGGTATTCATCATTGGGCCCAGGAGGGAATAACAGGTCAGTCAGAGTCTCCAAAGTTTGTTTCATGTCTGATACTGTATTACAGGTCGCGGAGTTCTAATCGACTACGCATCATGGGCTGAAAAGAACGGCATTACCTACTCAACCTTCTCACTTCACACCATCAAACTCAGCGACATCCACCAGATCGCCAAAGAATGCAACATCACCTTCCAACGCGGCGACATTCTTCTCGTCAGAATCGGTGTCATCAAAGAATGGGAGCATGCTATGGATGTCGAGGCCAAGAAGGCATATGCTGCTTCAACAAGTCCTCAACATGCAGGCGTTGAAGGAACAATGGATGTGCTCAAGTGGATATGGAACACGGGCTTTGCAGCTGTGGCTGGCGATGCTATCAGCTGGGAGGTAAGTTTAATTATGTGAGCAGTTTCATGTCAGGGACTGATGGATGCGTGTAGGTATACCCGCCTAGTGAGGGGGGTGTTTTGATGCATGAGTATATGTTGGCTGGATGGGGGATGCCGATTGGTAAGTTGCTTCTGCGCAGAAGTTCAAGGGCTAATAGGTGCAGGCGAATTGTTTGATCTAGAAAGGTTGGCTGGGACATGTAAACAATTGAACCGCTGGACATTCTTCATGTCATCTACGCCATTCAACATGAAAGGCGGTATTTCCTCGCCACCAAATGCACAAGCAATCTTCTAGGAAATTTCTCTACCTTCACATGTCATATTCTACCACTAAATGATAGCTCATTACACTCTCAAAGTATAGAATCGTATCATTATCGTTGCTTTTGCTTCCTTCCCTGAAAGCTTTCTGTACCCGACAGCCAGTCAATCAGTAATTACATGTGAATACAAGGATTCTTTACCAAATTCTCTCGTAACCGAGAAAAAGAAAAGACGGCCCGGGCAATTAAACCGGCCGGGGGGTTTAAACGGTGATCGGCAATAAATGGGCCGAGTACGGAAGCCATGTAACGACGGGACGACCAACATGCATATAACATGGCGATCTTTTCTATCTCGAGAACTTGCTATCTGCCGAGGTTAGGGACTTTCAGTTTGAGTGGTCTAATTTCGGTAGCTTTTTTCTGCATCTTGTCTCTTCCCTCTGTAGGATTGGCGGTTGAAATGCAACATCGCTTGCCAAAGGGACCTTGTCTCACAATGAAACCCCCACTGAATGCTGAAGATTAATATCTGATGTTATGATCGTGGCAAACCAATCGTATTCTCCCCACAGGCCTTCGACGCTGATATCCATGTCTCCCTGAGGCAATCTGGTCCTGTTGTTTTAACTGATACGGGTGTTAATCTCGGTAGTAGGCGAGGACCTTTGACCTCATATGCATGCGACAGGAACAACGGGCCATTCTCAGGGGCTCTGCTCATACCGGCCCATCACTCGACCGAGTCCACGTGAAATCAGCAACTGATCATATTATCTATGACTATAACCTTCATTGCCTCAAGATCCTAGGTTTGAGAAATTTGACTGGTCCCACTGTCAGCTGCGGATGATCACTGAACGGAGGATTCGCCGCCATGTCGTAGCTCCTATTACCTGCATCTGGCGTCTACAGTGGGTACATATGGCCCTAAATTCTGTGTCCACCCGTGGCGGTTTTTGAGTTTCTCTCTTGGTTCTGCGACTCGACGATTGCAGACGCACACGGACGCATCTAAGCTTTTGCACTCAAGTAGTAGCCAACATGACCAAACCAGCGATGGGACCGCCTCCAGGCAAGCAGTCCAACTTTGACAATCCCGACCGGGAGCTGTACTACATATGCATTGCTTCCAATGCAATTGCCATGTCTGTGTGTTCGATATTCGTCTTTTTACGTCTATGGGCCCGTTACAGGCTGGCGATGAGGCTTCGGCTAGACGACAGTATGTTCGCATTCACTGCCATATCTAGTCCCTTGCTAATGTGAATATTCAGTTGCTTGTGTCATTGGATACGTATGTTCTGTGCCCGGCGCACACTATTCTTGTATCGCGTAACTAAACTTCGGTCAGATCGGCTTTATGGGATACTGCACTATGTGTCTGCTGAGTAGATACTTATCGCCCATGCTCAAACACTAGAAGCTAATGATGATAGTGTTGAGATACGGCGGTGGCCTTCACCAATGGGATGTCCCAGATCATCTCATAACGCAGTATAACCAAGTACATCTCTTCCTTACACCGAACTCAGGCGTAGGCTAACCGTGTCGCAGACGGTCTACGCGACCATGGTCAACTACGGCCCAACAGTCTTTGCCATCAAAGCAGCTATTCTTCTCTTCCTCGCCAGCATCTTCGCCCCTTACAAGACCTACGTCAAATGGATATATGGCTTCCTGGCAGTTATGGGTGTCTACTACGTCGCGATGCTGTTCCTCAAGATGTTCATCTGTCGTCCGATCTCCATGTTCTGGGGCGCTACAACCGATGGCGAGTGCTTCAATCAGCGAGTTCTTATTCTTGTAGACAACATCATCAGTCTTCTCAGCGATATCGTGGTCCTTCTTCTGCCCTGTCCTCTTACCAAGAAACTCCAAGTTGGACTCATTGCAAAGCTCAAGATCGTCGCGATCTTCGGAGTCGGAGGAATCGCCTGCATCTTTAGCCTTGTTCGGCTAGTCTTCATCATCCATAATGGGGAAAGCCCTGATCAGACCTATGTCTTTCTGCAAATCAACCTCACTGGGTGAGTCACGCCAGGTCATGGTTCCAGATGACGCTAACTAGTACTAGAATCGCTGAGTGCGGCATTGGAGTTGTTTGCGCGTGCTTCCCATTTATGCCGATGTTGTGGAAGTCCATTCTTCACAAAGATAAGCCGGGGTATTCGTCGAATTACTCGAGGTCACAGTTTGAAATGATGAGTTCGTCGAAACAGCGATCGCGAAACACGGGGCATACACCAGAGAGCGTGCACTATAACGAGGATATGGGGAGTGATGAGAACATTCTCATACCGAATGGCAAGTCGTACGTCACCACTAACGTTCGTGCGGGCGATGGTATCGCCGAGGGAAGTACCGGTAGCATTGGTGATGGCAATGGGGGACACGGAGCAAGTCTTGATGACTCGCATATTCTCCGAACAGTGGAGGTGCGTCAGTATGAAGAGCGTTGATTGTATGTATCATAGTTCACTTAATCAGATCCACCATAACGATGCCTAGCAAGTCGATGCGAATGATGAAGAAAGTGGAGTCACAGTTGACATGCAATGTAGAAGGTGAAGCGCTAACATATTCATTACTCGTAACGATGAATCATAAGGATAAGACAACTCAAGCTCCTTTCCAAAACGCTTCCCAGTCCAGATACCAGTCCATCACTCCATTCCATGATCGCCAATGCCTTTATATCACACTTAGTACTTGTATCGCCAGCCACGCTCGACACCAGAGTTGGGAGTCCATCCCTCCTGCTCATCAAGCTTCTTGTTAAGCTTCCGAGCCCTCCATCGGACAAGGAAGGCTGAGAGAACAGTCAAAGCACAGCCGAGAAGGAGAAGGCCACCAGCCATGCGGTAGAAGGGCTCCTGGCTTCGAGGGTAGAAGTAAGGGCTGAACCAATGGCTGACCTGGCTGATACAGTTGGCGATAGCAATAAGAGCGGCCTTCTTGGCACGAGGAGCGGGAACGACGGTGGTTTCCCAGGAGAGCTGCAAGTTGAGACCGTTGTAGGTACCGCAGACAAGGAGGATGATACCGACATATCGAGCAGCGACGTTGATGGTGCCAATGAGGATACTGCAACCGGCTGCTGAGAGGATAATGGGAATGACGACGTGGTATGTTGATTCCATGAAGTGGCCGCAAGACCAGGCGATGATGCAGGCGGAGATGTAAGCGAGGGCGTAGGGAGGAGCCTGGATGAGGTAGGTGGTCATCTTGTTGAAGCCAAAGGTGTTCATGATCTGAAAATGTCAGTAATGCATATAGATAGTGGCTTGGGTGTACTTACAGAAGGCAGGAAGTCCTTGAAGCTCTGGGCAGTGACGAGGGCAAAGTGCATGAGGCAGAAGTACCAGGTGAAGGGATCCTTGCAGGCATCACGAACACCGTCCCAAGTGCCACCAACCTTCTCATCAATACCACCGTTGGAGACCAGAATTCGGTACTGGGCCATCTCGCGCTCCTGCTCGTCCAGGAACTTGGTGTCGTTGGGCCAAGAGGGGAGAACGAAGAAAGAGATGACAGCAACGATGATGGAGACGATACCCTCAATGAGGAAGAACCATTGCCAAGCGTGCATACCAGCAACTCCATCCATATGCTCGAGAATACCCGCAGCCAAGAAACCAGAGATGATGTTGGAGATGGTGTTGCCAGCGTGCCAGATAGCCATGCGGAAGGGCGATTCCTCTTTAGTGTACCAAGACGAAGTCATGAGCGTCAGACCAGGGAAGAACGGAGCCTCCATCAAACCAATGAAGAAGCGAACGACACAGAAGCCAACGCCATTGGTCATAGCGGGCATGCAGATTGTGCCCGCACTCCACATGAGCATGATGGTAGGCAGGAAGAACTTGGGGTTCGTCTTGGCCATGAGGAGATTACCGGGCAATTGACCAATGAGGTATCCGACGTAGAAGGTCGAGATACCCGCGTTCCAAACGGTATCAGTCATACCAAGATCCTCCTGCAGACCAGCGAGTCGAGCGTTGGAGACGTTGATGCGATCGAGGTAGCTAAGCTCACGGTTAGTCTTGGCTGTTCCCTTGGACGCTTGGCTATGGCTGACTTACTTCATCAAGAACATGAGGGTGACACAAGGCATCATATGCCAATCAACCTTGCTGCGAACCTTTTTGTTCAGTGCATCCATCTGCGTCTGCGAGAGATCGCGCAGGAGTGGAAAGCGAGCTTGGATCTCAATGGGGGGAATATGTCCGACGGGCGAAGAGATGGCGTTCTCAACAGCCGCGACCTCTGCCTTCTCATCGAAGCGTTCCTCATTGTGAGAGGCGGTCTCGTTATTCTGGGAGACAGTCATGCTGGGCGATGTCTTTGTTTTCCAAGACTGAGTGGGTAGCTGGGTGGAACTGGACTGGAGAACCAAGAAGTGATGATGAGTCTGGGCAAAAGGAAAATCTGGGGTAGGATCTCCCAAGACTTTTATACACAGCTTGGCAGGATTCTCGTCATGTTGTTTGCTCAATCTCAGAGTGAGAAGCGAGCAAGTTTGGGTGAATGGCGAGTCAGCCGCAGTGCGGAACTGGGAAAATTCATCGGCCCCCCCTTGGCAGCGTTATCCCCATTAAGGTTACGCATAACCTTAACTTAGTCTTGGCAAGACGCGGAGAACCCCAGTAACTACGGTCTCGAATCTGCTTTGCGGGGGGACAATAGAGGATGTCATTTGTTCCCGCGGGAATTTGGGTCTGCCAAGGCCTTCCCGGTGACTCTTCTCCCCCACGGGGGAATGGAGAGAGATGTCTCTCGGTTAAGGGCTCGGCTGGGCTGAAATTGGGGAAGGCCGATGCTGCTGAACCTGGGGCGTTGCAGTCAAGTGACTCCAGTTTCCCACGGACCAAGTTTTCGGTAGGTGAAGGGTGCGGGGAAGTCCGAGTGTTGTGATAGAATGGTCTGGGGTAGATAGGGTCTGGCATGACATGTTTGTGACGATCGCCGTTGAGGACCCGGAAATGCCTCGGTGAGATCGGCATGAGTTTACGGTTATGTTTAAGCTTGTACGATGGATCTGATGAGCATGGATTATGGTATACGATGAGATATGTAGAAAGATTGCAGAGTGAAGTTGTATCATTCTGGTTCACTGCATGAGCGTTTCAATAGCATTAAGTTATGAGTCGCATTTACAGAAGATGCACAGGATTGATGAAATGGAATGGATATAGAAAATGTAATTCGTCTATGAATGATGCATGAAATCGTTTTAATGCCATAAGCTAATACTCCGACCCAAACTTCCTGTGAACAAGACCAAAACACAAAACACTCCCAATAAGCACTCTACTTCTTCATCCCCATCAACAAGCCCGCAATATTCTCATATGCCGTGAAAACAATACCACCGCTAAGGATCAACCGTCCCAAGCGCATAGTACTTCCACTCCAAAACGCCCTCACGCCTCCATCGCGCAGGACCTGCTGTACAGCCTCGCCCATACCAATACCCTTGGCAGACTGCGATCTCGTCTTGATGGTATCAAAAGGCTGTGTAGCGTAGACAGTGATGACACCAGCAATAGCACCGATGCCGAATGTCATGAAGGGGTTTTTGCCGTCGGACTTGAATGTGTCCTTTAGGATGTTGTAGGAGCCCATGCGCACTCCGGATGTGGCTGATTGCTTGATGGTGGTGGACATGAGACCGCGGTAGATCTCACGAACGCCGCGCTCAACTGCTATTGTGCGCAAGGCGTGGAAGCCGCCGTTGAGACGTTTGTTCCCCGAGCGAGCATCATCAATGCTATTGCCAGTTAGTGAGTGATCGCCTACGAATGATCTTCTGATGGTGACTTACAGAGCAGTCTTGATTCTTTCCGTCGGTGTGACTACAGTGACACTCTCGACAGCACCAGCAATCATACCAGCGAGGATATTTGATCCCGCTGAGTGCTTGCCGTTGGCATCTGCTAATTGAGCCTTTACAGCATCAAAGGAGAGGAAGCGAACACCAGCTTTGGCAGCAGTTCCCTGATATTGTTAGATCAAACATTCCAATTAAATTGCAGGGAGATACTTACAGCAATTAATGAAGAGCATCCGGTATAAATTGCGCGAATGCCATCTGAACGAACTGTCTGGCCGATGACGGCAAATGGAGATTTGGAGACGACTGCTCCAGCTGGTGCTTGGCGGGCACTGAGCTGCGCTACTGTCTTTGCCCACTCAAAAGGGTACTATGCCCGTTAACACTCAGCCCTCTACACCCAAGCTGTGGGAGAAACTTACTGTGATTGTGGCTTCAACACCTCCTGCAACAGCACCAGCAGCTAGAGAAATACCAGGAGTAATCTTCTTCTTCTGTGCAGGTGTTGTCTGTGCTACAGCCTGCTTAGGGAGTGCAGGCTTAGCGATAGGTTGTGTCGTAGCGATGGCGTCCATTTTTGGGGTAACTCGGTGAATGCAAGGTGAAGAGAAAAACGGTCAAGACTTGGCAAATGATGACAAACGGGGAGAAAATAAATAAATAATAAACTAGCAATTAAAACAGCATCTACTAACATTTAAAGGATAGTCGCAGTTTAATAATAGCAGAGCATGCCGCCACGGGATGAGGCTCACGGGTAAACACAACTAAGAGTGAAGGGAAGAAAACGGAGATAATTCAACGCTTTGCCCTTTGGGGCCTACGACCCGCGGATCAACAGTGGATCCGAGTGGAATTGATCAGCTCAGGCTTCTTCCCGTCTCTTCCCGTGCCTCACAATCTTCCCTTTTTTCTTCCCACCAAGAGCACAGAGCGTAACAATGCCCGCAGAGCCGACGCCTACCCGCGTCCGTAGGCGAGCCACAGAAGCATGCACATACTGCCGCAAAAGAAAAGTGAGACTACTACCCCTCTCCTACCCCAGTTCCTCCCTCCCTTACCCCAGCGCCCCCCCAAAGCCAGGTAACGAGTTCCCGCGGGACTAATTACAGCACCCTAGATCAAGTGTAACGGCCAGAAGCCAACGTGTATCAACTGCCAGACATACGAGAAGGACTGCGTCTACGAGCCCGTCCCCGATGTCACCAAAGCAGCAGGCCGACAGCGCCACCAGCGCACAAAGACCCGTAGCGTCAAAGCCCGCACTGAATCACCCGCCCGTCAGACCAGTGCCCCCGCAGCCTCGTCAAACGGCGACAGCAGTGAAGCAGCGAGCAGTAGTCAGCAGGCGGCCACAACACGCGATGGAGCGCAGCCTCGCCATCAATCGTGGGATCCTTCACCGCGGCCCATGGATTCAGGCGTCGCGAGAGTCGTTGTGCTCGCGAACGGTGAATCGACGTATCATGGACGCACGAGCGCCCTGTTTGAGGATAATGCCCAGGAGAGACCTGTTGAGCAGGAGGTGCAGCCGCGGATGCCGGATCATTGGGTAGAGCGTGGTCTTATCGCTGAGGCAGCTAAGCAGCGTGGGTACTCACTTTGCTTTATACTTGGTTGTGGTTTGTTAAGCGGTGCGTGAACTAATTGTGTGTGTGAGATAGGGCAACTGGAGGAGATCCATTTCGCTAAGAGGCAGCTCGACTTTGACGGTGTTGATCCCGACCTGGGGATGCACCTCCTCTCCTTACACTGGAACCGTCAACACCACTCATTCCTCATCACGTACCGTCCCGCCTTCATGCGGGACATGGCATGCGGCGGGCCATACTTTTCGAAACTGCTCCTCAACGCTATATACTTTGGTTCATCAAAGTTTAGTCCAAGACTCGAAGTTCGAAAGGACGTCAACGATGTTAGGACTGCGGGATGGCGGTACCGCGAGAGGGTGAGGGAGTTGGTCGGAGGGTCGTTGGACAGGAGCGATATCACGACGATCCAGGCGCTGCTCGTCATGACAAATTCGTTGTTTGCGCTGGGTGATGAGAGGAGTGCGGCGTGGTTGTATGCTGGGCTGGCGTTTCGTATGCTCATTGATCTGGGGCTGCATGTTGACTTGACGAATTCGCATCAGTTCTCTGATGAAGATCTTGAGATACGACGGCGTGTTTTCTGGGGAGCTTTTGGTACGTACCTCCAGCATGAGTAGCTTCAAATACTAACATGGACAGTCGTCGATAAGATACAGAGTCTGTATCAAGGCCGACCTGTCACTCTCAAAGAAAACGACGCCATGGTTCCGATAAAATTCATCGATACATACTCTGAGCTCGAGTTCTGGCAACCTTTTGCGTACTCTACGTCAAAGAACGACTACGCTGGTTCACCCGCCTACAGTGTCTCGACATTCACTGCGCTATGCAAGTTGTCTATCGTCATGAGCGATGTCATGAGCACGATATACACCGTTCGAACAACAGACCAAAGCCCAGCTGAGCTGTCGAAAGTGTTGGATAAGCTGCAGAAGAAGTTACGGGATTGGCATACCGCTTTACCGGATCATCTTAAGCCTGAGGTTGCGAATGCACCTGATGCTACAGTTCCTCCACCTCACGTTCTCAGTCTTCAGTAAGTCTCCAATTGCTAGAAGATCATACTTCATACTGACATTCTAGTGCCATGTACCACGTCCTCGTCATTCTCCTCCATCGCCCCTTCGTCGCAGATGGTCATCTCTACAACACATTCCGCTCCATCTCCGTCGACTCAGTAATAAAATGCTCAGCAGCCGCCTCCAGCATCTGCAGTCTTCTACGTGCCTATCACCGCGCATTCTCCGTCCGTCGCGCCCCCTACCTAATCTCCTACGCAACTTACGTCGCCGCAACAATCCACTGCCGCATCGCCGCCAAAAACGGCAAAGGCTCAGCTGCCTACGTCAACCTCATGACATGTCTCGGCGTGTTCAAAGAGAACCAAGAGACCAATTCTGCAGTTCAAAAAGCCGCTGTTATTATTCACAGGCTCATGAGCAAGTACGGCGTTGTGGTTGATGATCTTCCCGATGACGCGCTCGAGGCTGAACCGGCGACCAAGTCGCGTGATCAACAGCCTCAGCCTCAGCAGCGGATACAAGCGCAGATTGGGTATGAAGGCTTGGAGAACACGGGGAGCGCACAGACGGAAACATCGCCGAATCAGGAAATGCAACCAGTCGAACTGAGCGGTAGCGCGGTGCCGTCACCGGGTTCAGACTGGATCAACATCGATGGCATCATACAGAGCTTTCTCCGCGAGGGCGACTTCAACGCCGGCAGCGAACCAACCATGTACGGCCAATACCCCCAGAAAATACCTCAGGTCGATGGGGAGCATTATCTCCACACATCGACAGGTCAACAGCCTGTTTACTTCCCCCAGGGGTTTCCCGCGGGAGGACTGAACAGTTTTGCTACTCCCGTGCCTGGGGCTGGGGACATTGAAGGTGGGAACTCATGGCAGCAGACGAGTTTCTGGCCAGCAAATCAAGATGCTGCGTTTTTGGAGGATCCGATTTTCGGGTTCAATGGGTCGAGTACGGGTGAGTTTCAATACATGGGCAGATGAGAGTCGCCACTTGTCCCGCTTCGTTTTTCGTTCCCGCGGGACACTTTTTGTGAGACGGGATATTTGTATGGGGCAGACGGGAAGCCAAGAGCTCGTCTCCCACGGCATCTCCAGTTTTTCTTCCCTGCTAGAATCACTCGGAGTGTTATTCCCCGGCATCGCCAATGCCGAGCTCAATTACATTACGAGCAAAAATGGCAATTCCATGGCGAAACCACGAGTTATTTAACTCTTGTCCTCTCGTTACCCTCCAATTCAAGTCAAGAGTACGTAATTCACAAATCAATTCACAATCACAATGGCTATCGAGATCGAAACTCCCCAGGAGCACTACCCAACCCGCCACGCCCTGTCCTGCGTGCTAATGCGCGCCGGGACATCAAAGGGCCTTTTCATCCACCGGAAAGACCTCCCCGAGAAGGAATCGGAATGGGGTCCACATCTCATCTCAGCATTGGGTTCGCGAAACAACGATGCTAAGCAGGTCGACGGTGTCGGCGGTGGTTCATCGACTACCTCCAAAGTTGCTGTGATTTCACTGTCGAACCGTGAAGATGCCGACGTTGACTTTACTTTTGTGCAAGTCGCTGTTGGGAAAGAATCTGTGGATTTCTCGGGAAACTGTGGAAATATGAGCTCGGGCGTTGGACCTTTTGCTGTCCAGGAGAGGCTTGTTACGCCGAAGCCGGGACAGACGGAGATCGATGTCAGGATCTTCAACACCAACACGAGTAGAATCATCGTTGAGACTGTTGAGTTGGATCGTAACGGTGACTTCAAGGAGGATGGCGACTTTATCATTCCTGGTGTTAAATCACCCGGCAGTGAAGTCAAGTGCTCTTTCGTCGATCCCGCCGGTAGCATGGCGGGAAGCTTGTTCCCCTCTGGCCAGAAGCAGCAGTGGCTTCACGTCGACCCTTCATCATTATTACCTGAGATGGCACCCTTTCAGATCCGCGCTACCCTGATCGATGCTGCGAACCCGTTCGTCATGATCAGCGCAGCAGACTTCACAGCTATCCTCGGGGCAAATGCTGCACCAGAGACACAACACGCTTTAGTCGAAGCGATTCGATGTCATGGCGCTGTCGATATGGGTTTAGCAACAAGCACAAAAGTCGCTGGCCTCACCCGCGGTACACCCAAGATCGCACTCCTCTCTTCACCTACACACCGCGCCAACAAGACTCCCGATATTTACGTGCAGTCTTACTCCATGGGTCTTCCCCACCCTACACTCCAACTCACCGGCGCAGTGTGTCTAGGATCAGCGGTCAGTATCCAGGGTACTATCGCCGCAGATCTATCAGCAACACCTATCACCGACGGGCCACCAACGCCTGAGCGTACACCATCGCCTGATATGCAGGGTGAGAGGAAGGATACTGCCAATACAAGACAGATTATTATTGAGCATAGTAAAGGAACGATTCCTGTACTTGTTAAGAAGAATGGGGAGGATGGAATTGAGAGCTGTGCTGTTTCGCGAACGGCGAGAAGGCTTTTTGAGGGACGGGTTTGTTACTACTTGTAAGGTATAAATAGTTACGGCGTTTGTTAGAGCATGCATGATATCACGTCAATTGAGTTATGATTTGAACGATAAATTGTTTACCTTGAGTCTAAGCTATCTGTGACTTCCATCCTCCTGATCCTTCAAAGAGCTTTCCTACCGCTTGACTTACTACCAGAAGCTTCCTGTCGTGGTACCTGGGCGAAACGAGGGAAATACTAATCGGCATTCCGTTCTCACTAGCAAATCCGGGGATGTTGATGACGGGATTGTGCAGTGCCTAGAGATGGTCAGTTGGGGCAGCCTTCGTGGGAAGGTTTACATACCGTCCAGATCAAATTGAACGCAGCACTTCCAGTAGCTTCGATACCCTTGGGCGCCTCATCCGGTACACTCGGCACCAACACGGCATCATACTTAGCCAACATATCATCCACAACAGGTCTCGCTGCTGCAATGTCATCAAAAGCCTTGACCTGCACAGCTCTGGAAATCTTGAGACGGTTCTCAACATGACCAACCAACTGATCTGCAATTTGGGCCTTGCCAACCCTATACTCGGGCAGAAAGGCTGTTCGTCCATCGGTGTTGAAGACTATGGAGTGCCATTTTGGTAGATCTTGCAGATGTTCGGGAAACTCAATCTCGTCAACCGTGGCACCCCTTGATCGGAGTAGTTCGACGGCTTTATCCATTGCCTTGACTAGACCGGGGCCAGCTTGAGGCCAAACCATGGTTTTGCAGATGGCGAATCTTCCGTTCTTGATAGAGTATTCTTTGTTGGGCGGCTCGTCATCTTTCAATGCGAATACATCAGCGAGTAAGTTCAGATCCTCCACCGTGCGAGCATAAATGCCAAGTGTATCAAGAATCAACGAGAAGACTTTCTGCCCTTCTCTTGAGATTGAGTTCCACGTCGGTTTGAATCCATAAATACCGTTGAAAGAAGCCGGGCGGATGGTACTGCCTCCGGTCTGTGTCCCGAGACTGATGGGAGCTTGGAAGTCTGCTACTACCGCTCCTGAACCAGATGATGAACCGCCAGGTGTACGGGAACTGTCATGAGGGTTCGTTGTTTGGGGTCCTTGGGTAGTAGCTGCGAATTCAGTGGTGGTCGTCTTGCCTAGGATCAATGCGCCTGCATTGCGGAGGATGATGATGCTAGCTGCGTCGACTTGGGGGGCATCGTCTTTGTAGATGGGTGAGTTGAACTGCGTTGGCATATCTGGTTACCACAGTTAGCTAATTTATATTTTGTCTCGGCTCCATTGGTTGACTTACCCTTCGTGTAGATGACATCCTTGACGGCAATCGCAACACCATGCAAAGGTCCACGGTCTTCTTTGGGCACAGCATCCAATTTTCGAGCTTGTTCAAGCACTTTGTCAGGATTTATATAAGCCCATGCTTTCACGATAGGATCTCTCTCTTTGATGCGTGCCAAGAGTGACTGCGCATACTCCTCAACCGTAAGCTGGCCATCCCGAATCTTGGCGGCTACATCAGTCGCCGAGAGTTGATATGGTTGGACCAGCATTGAGGTAATTGTCAAATAGCTCTATACGGCCTGAGATAATGAAGACGATGGGGTATGTTGATCTCACGAGATCAACGAAGCTGCTGCTCTTATGGAGGATGACATAATGGCTCAAATACGTGACGGGTAATTATTCCCGAGACCGGCCCCCGATCGGCTTACTGGCCTTATCAGCTTATCAGCAGTCGGTATATTTGCATCCGATGCGGAGAGGTGGGTCCGGCGAACGAACTTGGCCGACGGAGATAAGCTTGACGGGACGGGAACTCTTCTTTGCGCTTGCGATGAAGGTTTGGTCGAAAGATAAGTCTCGATGAAGCTTCGTGGCAGACACAGAGGTCGGGTTGAGAGACAGAGCATGTTTCAAACATCCTCCTCTTCATAAGAGCTCAGACATGCTTCACAAGGTCAACTCAGCTTAGGCTGCTCGGAAGAGTTTGAGAACCATTATTAATACTAACTATCGGGTGCTTTTAACGAAACTATATGATTAAATCCTGAATTTACAATCAATTTCTATTCCATTGCTTACAGGGACGAATCATCTGCCTTTGTATTCACCTCCCCGACGGTCTTATCCGCAGAAGGTGACTCCTGAGCATAGATGACCTGTCCGTCCCTCTCATCCTCATAGAAGCCTTCTCTACCATCCTTAGCCAGCCACTCCCAGGTCTTAGCCGTTGCACGACCAGCAGGGAAAACACGAATGTTGACGAACTGAACGCCGGTGGTGTAGACGACTCCGGCAGTGACGAACGTCAGAAGCCAGCCCATCATGTACATGTACCGCGATGCATCGGAAAGTAGATGAGGCTGATACTGTCCAACGAGGCCAGGCAGGCCCATGGTAGTTCCCCCAATCCAGGCAAAGCAGCCAACCCAATTAACGCCCGACCAGAAGTGGTAGAGACCGTGCTTGCTTCCGTCGTAGCATGACGGGACATGGATGTTGCCTTTTCGGACGTAGAAGTAGTCGACGATGATGACAGCGCACAGAGGTGCCATGAAGATGTTGTAGCTACCAAGGAACGACAAGAAAGCTTGTGCATTTGCCATAAGCTTCCAAGGTACAACACAAATTCCCAGGATAGCACAGACGATCTGGCCTCTTCGGATAGTGAGCCACCTCGGGAAGAGACCCGTCATGTCAGACCCGAAAGGAATAGAGTTGGCGCCAAAGTTGGTCGCAAAGACACCCAATAAGAATGCCAAAGCGAGGAAGAAGACTCCCGCCCGAGCGCCCGCATTCCAATGATGGTCGAGGATAGAGTCAAGTAAATCCCAAATATTCCAATACGCCTCTCCATAAACAGTCTGCATAGACGCCGTCGACGCAAGACCGAGGAAGAAGACAATGACGGAAGATACAAAAACACTAATACCCTGAAGGGGGCCTGCATCGCGTGTCTTCTGGCAATATCTCGCTAGATCAGGCTGATTTACCAACATGGGCGATAATCCACCCATGATGACGTTGATACCGGACATGATACTCCATCCAAGAGGAGTCGTGGAAGCAGCTGCCGCCGCTTCTTTGGACGCCATGTTCATGCCGTTCAAGCCACCGCCGTTGGCCATGCACCATCCGAAGATGGCAAATGCGGCGGTGGGCATGGTGAAGCCTTTTACCGTGAAGACATAGTGGATGTTTCTCGGATGAACCCACATCTGCAAACATCAGCTGTGCTCATTAACGAAGGTCTGCGGGGATACGTACGAAGGGGAACTGCATTATCCAAACGAGGAAGAAAGCCAGAAGGACCTTTGAAGAGATGTCGGCGTTTTCGCTGAGTGTGTTGGTGAAGTTTTGCCAGGAGCTGCCAAAGATGCAGCGGAGCATCACTGAGAGAATCGATCCGCCGTAGAAGGTCTGGATGCTGTATTGCTGTTAGCGTTGGTGGTGGAGTTGTCAAGGATGGAGAGATACATACCCGTACCAAACGATGCAGACAATGGCTCGGATGAAGATGAAGAAGTATGCGCCGTACATTCCCATGCTGGATCGAGCGAGGACGGGACTAGGTGTTGGGTTAGTATACGTGTAGAAGATGGGGGATTGTATGTTACTTACAAACCAATATGATACTGGACACCAGGCCTAGCCATGCAGATGACGACCAGCGATGCGAGCAACGCACCCAGAACACATGAGACGAATGATTGCTGCCAGGTCTATAACCTTCATGTCAGCTTCTTCCATGTCTTAGAGTCCATCAGAGAATACTGTACTTACCAATCCGACCGCAATGAGTGATGACCCAGTGTTCCATCCCGTAAGACTAAACTGGTTGGAGAACCAGTACAGCGGCAGGTTATACCTGTATCAATCAGCACATCGCGCATATACTCTCTTCGATGGATGATCCACTTACCATGTCCAGTTCCGATGCTCTGGTGGCGTAGGTTCAAGATCTTTATTAGACCATCGCTCATTACCAACTCTCATCTGACCATCTGCCGTGTCAGATGTTTTGACAAAGTTGACAAAGGCTTCCTTTGATCGAAACGGAGCTGTGAGCTCACTCCTAGATGGGATGTTAACCATGGCTCGATTCTTTGTTTGTAGTTCCTCAAGCTGTTGAACAATGTCACTTCAATCGTGCACAAAATTGGGATCTAGTTCATTCATATCTAATACCTAGCTTTACATCATGATTTCCAATCTACTCCCCCAAGCCCTAGCTGCTCTAGAGTCACAGCGGCTATCAGTGCTCCATCGGGTACTTTTCTCCCGACGATTACTCACGTTCCAGTGCCAGTGGCGCGGTGTCTGAGTCGCACCGGATATATCACAGTGATAAAGGCGGGGTTGAACCGTCCGATTGGAGAGTCTGATAAGGAATGAAGCCAATGAGGGTTATTACTGCTCGATAACATGGCTCTATCAGTGGTGATGTCCACCATGTAACGCTACAGGGGGCTAGTTTGGTGATGGTCTGGGCATAGATAAGGTTGCCCGAAGATAACGGATCAACTGGGCACAACGTGTGCTGATTCTGGGGTCTGGGGAAATATTCTCCTTTTCTTAGGTCTTATCTGGGACTTGTGATTGTTCATTGTGATCGGCTTCATTGAACCGAAAATTTGCATGAGTGAGCATTGTGTGTTGCATGTGAGTGATGCCATGATTTTGCGCTTACCAAGAACTTCACACAGCGGATGGGAGCTACCGAGTGGCTGATCCACGAAAGGGTGACTTCTATGGCAATATGAGAAACCAATCATCGTCTGGGGAGGCATTGGAACAGGTGTTGACATCATGATACAGAATAAGCAAAATGAGAACCATGGACGACAACAGAACTACCACTGAAGGCCGTTTCCCAGTGTGTCTTGATGGTCTTGTATGTAACCCTTGATGCCTTTCAGATCTGTTTCACTGACACTTACCAGGGGCCCGTTGGACGGCAGTCCGATACTGTAGGTCGCAAGGGCCGCGTAGCATTGGCCTGCAAGCGATGCAAGAGACGTAAACAGCGGGTAAGTCAGCCTTACAACCTCCCTAGAGGATCTACCGACAAGAGACACTAGTGCGATGGCTCTCATCCAACATGTAAGTCCTGCGAAAGAGTCGGTACTCCATGTATCTACGAGAGAGCGATCCGACCACAATACCCAGGCGGTAAGACACTATACATCAACGCCCTGGAAGAGCGTATCGCATTTCTTGAGGCTCGACTGCCGGATCATGCGCAAGATCATTTCGAGACTTTGGCGCCGTCTTCTGTCGTCGATGGCCAGGACAATGATGCGCTTAATGTACAAACTTATCCTGAGTCATCATCATCACATCGCGGTTCTGTGTCTGAAGATCTCGATGGTTATGAACGCAACTCTATTATTGATGGTGTCGCGTACCTCTCACTCTGCGCCTCGGGTACAGCTGAAGCGACGCCAGATCCATCGTATCTTGGTTCAAGCTCCGGGGCGGCCATTGCTCGCATGATACAGCGATCTATCTTTCACAACTCTAGAAATGGCATTACCCGCCCGAGCAATTTCCCAAGACAAGCAAATCCATCCGTTGATCCATACCTCGAGAGTCTAGCTCCGACCCTTCATCTTCACCCTGACGAACCATCTCACGGCTTTCCATTTCCAGATGAAGCTCGACATCTCTTCGACGTATTTTTCGATCGAATGCACACTCGATGGCCAATCCTAGACAGGAAGAAATACACCAAACTTTTTGAAGTCCAGTATCAGCAGGGTGCTCTATCCATAACCCAGCGAAGCATCACGCATCTCATCTATGCTATAGCTGCACGCTTTGAACAGCTCACACGCAAGCCATCACAAGTCGATTCTGAGAAACACTTACTAGCTGCAATTGAGCCGATGGATTATATCCTAGAGCAGCATAATCTCGCTACCGTTCAGTTCCTCCTGTTGCTTGCTGTTCATGGCCAGAGATCACCGTATGGAGCTGGTGCTTGGAGTCAAGTTCGCTATGCGGTGTCGTTATGTATTGAGCTTGGTTTGCATCGTGAGCGGCAAGGACCACCGCCAAGTGCAGATATTGCCCGAGATTTGGAGATTCGTCGGAGAGCGTTTTGGTCGTGTTATTGCCTTGATCGAGGTACAAGTGTAGTTCTTGGAAGGGCCTTTGCCATATCTGATAGAGACATCAATGTTTCGGTAAGTCGCTCTCGCCTGCGATGAGAGTAACATGTCTAACTGATATTATATTAGATGCCCAACCCTGGACGAGAATATTGGGACTTGACGCATGCATCTTCTGCAAGCGATGATCATACAGTGGAGTGGTGTAACATCGAACCATTCATTCATATCATCAAGCTCGGAAAGATCCAGTCACGTATTCACCGCACTGTTTTTAGGGTCGATAAGGACATATTCTCTGGT
The DNA here is from genome assembly GCA_022627125.1 of Fusarium chuoi. Lineage (NCBI taxonomy): Eukaryota > Fungi > Ascomycota > Sordariomycetes > Hypocreales > Nectriaceae > Fusarium > Fusarium chuoi. Next base: position 49,043 of record JAJALE010000864.1, on the reverse strand, counting down.
CCAGTAGAAGAACGCGTCAAGCTAGATCAGAAGATGGCATCTATACGAGCAGATCTAGATAGATGGATTCAGACGACGCCTCAGTCACCAAAAGACAACGGCAGAATTACTTGGCTCTACGACCCCGAGAGCACCAACCAAGATGCTGGCGACTTTTACATCCTGTAAGTAACCTCCTCTCATGTCATCTTTGCGAGCAAGTCTAATGACAGTAGCCAATATCACAAGGCGGTATTGGCCCTCTTCACAGTTCTGATTCCATCTCTAGCAACGACTGATCCTCGATTCATCACAACAGCGCGATCAGCTGCATGCGTTTGCATCGCATACAAAAGACTAAACCAACAAAGAACACTTACATACACCATGATCTCATTGCATAGCTGTTTTGTGGCAGGACTTACTCTTATGTACTGTATCTGGAAGGACAAGAGCCTGTTCAGCTATCACGTCGTCGAGGCTACACAAGCATGTTCTCAAAGTCTCACTGTGTTTGGTGAGAAATGGGCAGGTGCTGTCAAGTATCGCGACATCTTTGACGCCCTTTCAGGAAGTCTTCTAAAGACTCTCATGAGCCCTGGTGGGCTGTCTAGCGATACCGGAATGGGTGCGCATCAGACTCCTCCTCTACAGACCAAGTTCGATCGGCCAAGCTTCAGTGCTAGCCCAGGATTATCAACTCATCAGCCGAACTCCATTTCAAATAATAGCAACGAGGCGGACGATATCACAATGCGTGATCTTGTCTCCGATGCGGTCAAAGAGGCTTTTATGGAGGTTGATGAGGAAGCACCTGGTGGTTGGCATGGCTGGCACATGTGGAACGAGATGCTAGGCGAAGATCCTACTGCCTCAGATCCGTTCACTTCTAATGTGTTTTCTGGGGCGGCGAAGGGTTGTAAAGATGTTTGGAACTTGTCACAAGGGGACTTGGACCTAAGTAAAGGTTGGGACTTTAGCGGACAGTGACGGTCTTGCATTATCTCAATCATCGAGCTATTAAAGCACGTGCTAAATATGTTTTCCTCGTCGTCCTCGAAATTATTGACTTCTCTTTGGTCGTTAAGGCAAAACAGATCGCTGAACGCAACTGATTATTGAGCCATTTATTCACCTATTCTATCAAGCCAACTCACCCTTCTTGTAAGGGAACTGCTCCTTAAATGCCTCAGCAATCTCCGTCCTCGTCGCAACCCAAACGCCCTCCTTCTGCGCAATATACTCGACAAAATCCTTCAAGGCCTTAAACCGTCCCGGTCTTCCAATAATACGGCAATGCAAGCCGATAGTCATCATCTTCGGTTCACCCGCCTCTCCCTCTTCGAACAGCACATCGAATGCATTCTTGAGATGAGTGTAGAAACTGGTGGAATCGCGAAAGCCAGTGACCACGTGAAACTTGAAATCATTGCAGTCGTAGCTGTACGGAACCATGAGACAGCCTTTAGGGTCTGGCTTTTCTCGCTCGGTGGGGAGATCAATCCAGTATGGCACGTCGTCGGCGTATGTATCGCTCGCCCAAACGAGCTCTTCACCCATTTCTTCGTAGACTTGGGGGATCAGGGTACGGCTGTGTGGCGAAGGACGGCCGTAGTACCATCCTCTGGGTGCATATCCCGTCAGGCTCTTCAGACTGGTTATTCCCTTCTTGATGTAATCCTTCTCCTTCTCAACAGACCAGTCATGGTGATCCACCCAGCGATAAGCGTGAGAAGCTACATCATGGCCTTCTTCGACGCAGCGAGTAGCTACTTCGGGCTGCTGTTCGACAGCTTGTGCAACAGCATAGAGAGTGAACTTCATTTTATGCTGGTTGAAGAGCTTGAACAATCGCCAGAACCCAACGCGAGAGCCATATTCATACTCTGACTCCCCGTTGAGGTCGCGTTCGTTCATACGTGGTAATGTAGGGTGTTCTCGGAGGTTTGTCTCTGAGACTCCGTCACCACTTTGAACACAGCGCTCACCACCCTAATGGCACCAGTATTAGCAGTGAAGATATAATTATCGGGTCATTTTTATGCAGTTGGTTTACCTCTTCGTAATTGATGACGAATGATACAGCAATCTTGGCGTTGTTGGGCCACTTCAACCCGACAAGACCCTTCTCTCCATATCCCTTAAAGTCACGGTCATAGCCGTAGTCGGGGTGCGAGGCGAAAGTTGTAGGCATGATAGGCAGTAACACTAAACTGAATGAAACTTTTGGATCAACACAGTTAGACAGTGGACTGATGGCTGGGCTATAAGCAAGCTCTGTCAGTGCCTTATCTCAATGCCGGCCAACTTACTGCAAACCCTTCGGCGAATTTTGGGCCGACCTCTCCTTCGACCTTCATAGCTATATCTGACCGGGTCAGGAAAACGCCCCTACCGCGGGGTCATGAGTCGTGTCTGTGATAAGAAACGCGGGGAAGATAACGGACGTTGCATCATGGTTGGGGACGATAAGCTTTTGGCTGACCCCGTTTATTCCCGCTTATCATTCACTGCTCGGACGATAAGGCTATACCGGATCAAGACAGGAAGAATCTCTCCCGTGAACTACAGGGTATGAGTACAGAACATAAGGCATTGGACAAACAGCAAACTATAGTAGTGATAAGTATGGACTAAGTAGACAATTTGGTTCTTCTACCAAGCTATAACTACTATATCATTTAATGCAAATAGCAGTAGTATTCCTACTTAAGCAAGAAATGCAGGTTTTATAGTTATCATAGGAGTATATTCCTGAAGCCTCGAGAGTAATGCTTGTTAATCCTGGTAAGCGTGCACCAAGCTACTCTGCTGGAAGGATACTTAGCTTTCTGTGGCGACAGCACCAGAACTCAAGTACCTCGTCCTGCAGGGGTTTTTGAGTTGCTGCGCTAACAAAGAGACCCGAAGGTAAGCGTATCTTGCGTGTCATTTCTAGTACTGCCAATAGCCCCTTATCAGCACTCTGAAGAGTCCTTATCCCCACCGCCAAATTTCGCGTCCCATTGATGAACAGGCCGCCTTCAATCGACGCGTTTTCGCTTCATCACCAACAATTCCCGTGGGCAAAAGCCAAGACCATAGACAAAAACTTTTATTCCTTTCGTCAACTCAAAAAGCTCTATCTCTATGGCTGTGCCTTTTCGAGATCAGCCCGCCCAGGCCTCTCATCCTCCGTCATCTCTCGGTCTGTTGAACCTGACGCGTCCTCAGTTTTCGTTGGCGATTTGAGGCTCGTGTTTCCAACCCAGAACGTCAGAACCAGACTCAGTCCCGAGCACACCGTAAAGAAGACAAATATGTAATACAGACCCTTCATGTACGCATCTAAAATAATATCCTGATCCTGCTGCGACAAGCCCATACTGCTCAACGAATACGTTGATGACGTCAATTGAGTAATCGTGTCGTTGGACACGATACCTCTCCCACCAAGCTCTTTGCTTAGCGTGTTAGAGAGGATAACACCAGAGATGACTACCCCGAAAGCGCCGCCGATTGTGCGGATAAAGTTTCGTAAACCAGTCGTTACTGCTCTGTCCTCGCTGCGACCATTCGCGTACATCCCAACGAGCGTAGGCTGCAGAGTAAACCCAATACCTGCGCCCTCAACGATGAGAATGGCGATCAGCGGACCCAGCTTTGTCTCGCGGTTGAAGAGGAGCGTAAGGCTATTCCCGAGCGTCCAGAGCGCAAACCCAGCCAGGATGCAGTGCATGTAGCTCCCCACGCGGCTCATGTACTGCCCTGAAAGGATAGACGTGAGTGATGTTGGAATGACCACTGCTAGAATGAGAGCGCCGGCAACCAGCGCGTCATATCCGAGTACCGATTGGAAGTACAACGGTAGATAGAAGAAGTTGCCGAAGTAAGCCAAACCCGTCAGGAAAGACTGCAGGTACAGCGCCCAGCAGTGAGGCGCGCGGTAGAGTCGAAGAGGCATAATCGGTAGTTTTGCCAATTTCCATTCAAATAGAACAAAAAGGACGGCTAGAAAGATACTGATGATGACGGTGGCGATGAAGAATGCTGATGTCCAGGCATAAGTGACGCCTCCTCCAGATATCGGGATCAGAAGTAGTAGTGTCGATGCGATGTTGAGAACGATGCCTCCGTAGTCGATCTTTTTTATCTTCTCCATGTATTCCCCAGATCGATGCTTGAGAGGGAGGTAGAACCAGATAATTGCTGTAGTAGGCAGAGTGATTATGGGCATCATCCAGAAAACCCATCGCCAAGTCGCAGATTGAACAATCGCACCGCCTAAGAAAGGTCCAACGCCATTGGCGAGGGCGATGATGGCTCCCAGCATTCCTGACTTTTGTCAATGTTGAGACCAAAATCGACGCATGGCTTGCTCACCTTGATAATACCCACGATTTTGCAGTGATGTGATATCACTCACGATAATCATGACCAAGCTATTAATCCCCCCACCACCAACACCAGCAATCGACCGAAAGACGTACAACTGCACCGGCGTCTTTGCAAAGCCACAAGCCAAATCACCAACACCCATAAGAAACAAACAAAGCAACAGCATATTCTTCCGGCCAAAGATATCCGAGAGTCGGCCGTTGATAAGCTGAAATGCCGTCGACGCTATCAAAAATGAAGTTCCGATCCATGACGTCGAAGCCCCTGTTTGGAGCTCGCCAGCTACAGAGGGTGTAGCCGTTGACACGCTTGTCTGGTCGAGGAAAGATACGAATAGGCATACTGATAGGGCGGTTATGGAGATTAGGAGGCGTTTTCGGGGGAGGTCGCTGTTGCGTTGGCCGCCTATGCTTTCGGCGTCGCTTTGGTCTGCTATCTGAGTGCTGGAACCGCTGTCGATGTTGGCGATTTGTATTTTCTCATCGTTGGCAACTTGAGATGGTATCTGCGTAGTACCCCCCCAAGCGGTGATTCTGTCGGGAGATGTATCCACATCGAGCATGGTATCAGTATTCATGGTGGTGATGACTTGGAAAATAGTGCTTTCCCCGTGAAACAAGGTAGAGAGTATACAATGAGAGGAGGGAGATAATCGCTTTCTCTGAAGTCCTTATTTTGACACGCAACAACCTCCACCTAGCAAGAAACGATGATCAATTTTGCAATGTCATCATCAAATTCTTCAGCTCGCATATTTCCCGTCAGGAACCCTTATTCCCGAATCCCCCACCTTGTGTTCATTCGACGAGACACGAGCGCATTTGCAAAGGTCCCCGTCGGTCAAGAATGTCCCTGTCGGGAATAAAGCGGCTGGCGTAGAGAAGTTCTGTATCGGCATCTTCTGTTCCGACGTCTGGATAAGTTTTCCGGATGACTGCGATAAGGGTGGATATACCCACCAAGGAGTTAGTGGTGGGGATGAATGAATCGGTGGGTATTGGGGGCATACATATTTATTGCAGGGGGTTCAATACCACCATGACTGTCTTTTCAATACCGAGATTATTGCGATACTTGGTTCGAAAGCTGATCGTATTGACAACATATTCTTTGTGGATAGAGGCATCATGTCACGACTCTTTGAGCCATTGGCCGTCGGGTCAACCTCACTGGAGCACCGAATTATGATGGCACCTCTGACCAGATACCGCTGTGACGATGATCATTGCCCAACTTCCATGACGAGAGGTCAGCAGCAGGAAAATAAGCTCTTAGACGCTGATCGATAAGCAAAGCTAACTGCAGTGAATAGAATACTACGAACAACGCGCATCAACACCTGGCACTCTCATTATCAGCGAAGCAACCTTTATATCCGAAAGCACAGCCGGTTCCGACAACGCACCTGGAATCTGGTCCGGCGCTCAAGTCACAGCGTGGCGCAGTATAACTGAAGCAATTCATGAAAAGGGCTGCAAAGTATTTTGTCAGCTCTGGCACCAAGGACGAGCTGGCAACCCTGATGTTCACCGGAGGAAGGGCTACCCTCTTCTTTCCAGTAGTGCTGTTCCGGCTGAGCCATCGATGACAACTCCTCAAGAAATGGCAGTGGAAGATATACAGACTACTATAAAGAACTATGTCTCTGCTGCGCGAAACGCCATTGCAGCGGGTTTTGACGGCGTTGAGATCCATGGTGCAAATGGGTATCTACCCGATCAGTTCTTACAGGACACTTGCAACAAACGTACGGATCGTTGGGGAGGAAGTATCGAGAACCGAGCTAGATTTCACATCGAAGTCACAAAAGCCGTCATCGCAGCCATAGGAGCCGATAAGATTGGAATGCGGCTCAGTCCCTACAGCGACTTTCTAGGCATGCTCATGGACGACCCAGATCCTCAGTTCCGTTACCTCATCGAACAGCTCAAACCACTTGGCCTAGCATACCTGCATCTCATCGAAGCTCGTATACGCGGTAACGATGATGCTGATTGTGGTGGTCAACGGACATTTCGGTGGATTGTTGAACTGTGGAACAACACAAGTCCTGTGATCCTCTCAGGTGGTTTCAAGAGTGATTCAGCTAAGATAGCTGTTGATGAGATGTATAAGGGGTTTGAAGTTCTGATTGCGTTTGGAAGATATTTTGTCGCGAATCCGGATCTTGTGTTTCGGTTAAAGGCTGATGTTGGGTTGGAGGGTTATGATAGAACGTACTTTTATACTCCAAAGATAGCGAAGGGGTATACTGACTACGCGTTTAGTCAGGAGTTCTTGAGCAAGAATGCTGTAAAGGCGTAAGAGACGTTAACACCTTACTACATGGATTGCATTCTCTGGAGGAAGGCATTAGACTTTTGGCTGGTTGCTCACCACATTTGATCAAGTGACTTGTGTGAATAAGTGAATCAAAAAGTTAAGGAAGCGGGGGTATCCAGTGTAAAAGATCAAAGAGTGATGCATCTCTTGTTACGAAGATGGACGGACTAATCGTAGTGTGATGAACATGGGCGTCCCGGTCGTACAACGCGGGGGTATGCTGGAGAGGCACAAAGGATCTGTATCACCCCATTTCAACGTGAATGTATGTTAACGACCGTATCGTGTGACTTTTCACGGTTCTTAAGAGTGACGCCGTGTCACATCGAAGTCTGATTCATCTGAAAGGTAGCCTACGAAAGGGCTGCAACACGTATATGAAGATGATTCGATGCGATTTCGATGATAAACAACGAATATATGCTTCGTGATCATGTCTTGTTTCAAGAAACACATAGAAGCTTACCTGTTCGCTATAGATGCTCCATCACGAATCGCCAAAAAGCATAAATAGCAGCGTCTCCCCGAGCAATAAAACCTTCCCCCTAAAGATTTCAAGATATCTACCGCCCAGACTCTATATTGGCAACACTATTAAACTACTTATCTTAAGCCTTTCAGGATGTGCGTAATGGAAACCACTACAGTCCGACTCGCAGCGGGCTCCGATCGTGTCCTCGTCGCTTGCTGCGAATGGAGAACGTTTAGAAGAAAAGACGGGAGTACGTATCGCAAGAAGATTCAGGATTGTGGCTCTAGTAATTGCATTTATTCTAGCAACTATATTCCGAAGACATGAACTTTGGTAGAGTTGGAAATGTGTTGTATTGGAAGGGGAAACTGAGTCGAGATAGGTTTACGATGAAAAGGAGGCTAGGAACTGGTGTTTAAGGAGAGGCCGTGGATGTAGATATTGGGAAGAGAGGGCTCATCCATGGATATAGCTATAAATGTAATTAGCAGGAGATCTGTCTATCGTCCATTTACAGATCTGAGGAATCGATACATGCCTTTCCCCGCTGCCGCTTTCGAGCCTCAGGCTTTGCCAGTATCTGTGACAGCCCCCTTCGACAGCACGTACAACAGGACAAGTGTACCAAGGCTCATATCAGCAGTATGCTTTTTAACAGATGAAAGTCATATGAGACAGAGTGGGTAACCATATTAGCCACAGACCTACGTTAAGTAATTATGCAAACCGTGACATGTCACTGAATCATTGACTCGAGCAAAGCATCAACATCATTAATCCGATAGCTCGGTAATCTGTACAAGTCCAACTCCATCCCCAAGAACTAGATACAAGAACGTCTAATGTTATATGAGCTCATCCCATGAGAGCAAGGGCAAGAGGGAGGGCGTAGACGAGAACCTCACCGACCATAAAGTTCTTACCAGCAACGTTGGTTTGACCGTCGCTGCCGGAGGTACTCGATGGCGATGAAACCTCGTCGCCAGTTCCTGAGGCGCTCTCGGAAGCACCTCCGCCTAAGCTGTCGCCACTACTATCGCCCGAACCGCCTCCACTGCCGCCTCCACTACCACCTCCGCTGCCACTTCCGCTTCCACCACCACCTGAGCCGCTATCATCATCACCAGAGTCATCACCATCATCCCCAGAACCAGAACCGCCACCAGACCCTCCTCCACTCCCCTCTCTACTTCCAGCACTAACAGCACTCCTAATATTCGCATCCTGAATCGTAACCTGCACCGGCTTATCACCCGCCTTATGAATAACATTAACCTTCTGATCCAGCGCAGCCCTGAACTTATCACTCGAGATACTCTCCTCTTCATCCCCAGTTCCCAGAAGCTCCTTATCATAGATAGTCGAACCGTCAACCAGCATTTGTAAGCGATTACCAGACTTGACGCCCTTCTTGAGGTCTGCGATTTTCACGGCGAGCACGACGCGCACGTCTTCACCCTCGGGGACGTCCTCGTCGCTTGTGGGGGGTAGATCGCACTTTGCTTCGGTGTTGGGAGGGGGTTTGAGAACACTGGTGGAGTTAATGGATTAAGTCGTGGGGTAGAAAGGGTTTGGGGAACTTACACGACGGTCTTGTCGCCTGCACCTTGGAACTCGGCGTAGTCGCCTAGATCAGCTTCTTTCAGATCAATCGCGTAATCCTGGGCGGGCGAAGTCGGCGCAGCGCCCTTGGAAGTAGCAAGCGTAGTCTTCTCCTCCTTGCCTCCACTACCTGTAGCTGCAGCTTTGCGGGTTGTTCCATCAGCGGTCTGTTCACTATCGCCCGTCTGCTCGGCCTCATCCCCTCCAGTCGGACTAGCATAAGGAGCAGGTGAATAATTACCATCGCCATCAGTCGTTTTCGCATCGCTCTTCTCAGTGTTTGTCGGTGCTACAAGATTTCTTGTCTTCTGCTGGGTGGACTCCTCTGGCTCAGAGTCAGCGGTTGGTTCTTCGGTCTCTTCATCCGATGGCTCTTCGGTCGTCTGTGGAACTTGATCGTCTGCGGTGTCGGATGCCAGAGGGGTTGCCTCTGGGGTCTCTTCAGCCGCCGAGTTCAAATCTTCTGTTGGAACGACGGGTGCCGCATCGGTGTCACCATCTGTTTGCGTAGCTTCCTCACCATTGGTATCTGTCTCTTGGGGAGTCTCCTCATCGGTCTGAGTGGCATCGACGTCTGTTGGGGTGGGCGCGGGCTCAGTGTCGGTTGGGGCGGGTTGATCAGTGGGAGCTTGCTGTTCATCATCTGTATTTGTCTCGGCGGGATCATCAGGAATGGCTGAAGGGTCTTCAACATCGGTAGGTTGATCAGTGGGATCTGGAGCGGGGATTCTGGCATCGGATCCGTCGTCAGTGGGCTGAGGGTCATCTAACGTGATTGTTGGTCCATCATCTGCTGGGTCTGGGGGATCTGAGGGAGTGTCTGGTTGCTGTCAGTGGGAATTAAATAAATGTATCAATTAAGCGCACCGCCATCTGATGGAACAGTCGGATCAGGAGCAGGCACATCTGCGGGATCTGTCTCGACAGGGTCGGCAACAGTTGCAATACTGTCACCGTCTGGCTGAGTATCTGTCTGACCGAGACCTCTCTCGAGGAGCAGACCTAGTACAAGGCCTTTGAGCAGGCGCATGGTGACGGTGTGAGTTCGGATGCAATTACGGGGAAGATGTTCAATAGAGTACAGAGTGCAATGGCCGAGATCTCTTGTGATGCTCTATTTTGATGATACCGTAACACAAGATTTGGCCATTGCCTTATATACCTTCATTCTCTCAGCTCGGTAAGCTCCCTCTTCCCCTCCCAGAATCTAGACCCGGCAGTAGGGCCATCCCTTTGAGCTTATTATGCGCTAGTAGCCAAAGCTGAAAACGCACATTCCCTTCATCCAATATGCTTTGAGGCACATCAGCCTTATGGGGCTCTTGGCAGCGCCAACCAGACAATATTGGGTGTTTTTAAGCGAAACAGGAAAGCCACTTCACCGTCTTCTGACACGTAATGAGCCAAAAAGTCACGGAAAAGAGGTTGGTTCAGCTGATATTGGCAAAGCCCGCAATTAGACATTTTCTATTGACACAAAACAATGTTTTAAGCTCGCCTGCGCCTCCGTCGGATGCTGAATCTACCGGCGGAGGCAGTGAGACGCCAAAAAGCGCCACGCTCAATGCTAGGCTGAATCTCTAAAAACAAGGTTAAACAGGCTTCTTCGCAGCGACTCGCAGCGGGTGAGCCTCAGTGTTGTAAACAAACAGATTCTCCCCTCCCTCCAGGACATCCCATTCGCCCTTGTTCTCCGTCTGGATCAGCCACATGTACTTGAGCGTCTCGGCGAGCATGAAGCTAGCCATGATGCCGCCGCGCACTCCGTCGCCAGACGGAGACAGCACGTTGTTGATGCTAGCGAACCCCCCGCCAACGCGCATCGTCTTGTTCTGCGCTAGGGTGTACGCCCACGCCACGTCGCGCCAGTACTGGTCGTGCGTCTTCTGGTACGCGTAGTACCAGCTCTCCACGGCCTCGGGTGCCTGGCCGCCCGAGAAGATGCCCTCCTGGATAAAGAAGCCCGCGCGCTCGTAGAAGAGCGTCTGGTTCTTGTTCTCGGGCTGCGCGAGCTCGTTGAGATCCCAGCTGTAGAGGGTTGGGCCGATGCCGGATGCTGTGTAGCGGTAGCCGTTGGCGCAGTATTCGCTGAAGGAGAGGCCGTAGTCGAGCCAGTCTGGGCGGTCTAGGGCTGAACTTCCAAGAATGAATGATCCACCAATGAAACATGCGAGGAATTCGGTGTAATTGACTTGTTGGGTACCAGTAAAAGCGGCTGCCATGGTCAAGTCGGGTCGCGACGATGGATGGGAGATCAGATGCTTGATGGTAGAGTCGGCCGCCAGAGTGAAACGCTCACCGTAATGGCTGAACCTTTCTGGGTCATAGACATACATCTTGATGAGGTACTCATAAGCCGAGTCATTACCCGACGTCCATCCACCATACTCATCGAGAATTTCACCAGTCTTGAGACTGAAGCGACCACCAGTGAGACCAGGCCAGACCTCGAAAGATGGAGAGAGCCAATACGACTCAGCGCGATTGGCCAGTTTACCATATTGAGGATCGCCAGTGAGATCAGAAAGGTGTTGCCATTCAAGAACAAGAGTACCCATAGCAGCCAAACCAGCGTAGGCAGTTCCATCCTCGAGGCTGTCCTCGTTGGTGGATGTCTGGTTCTCAATCCAGAGCGACCCGAAAGGAATTCCCGATGGCGTGTCAAAAGCAAACTTCAACGTGTCGGCCAGTGTAGTAGCTTGCTTGAGAAGCGCATCAACGTTATCCTTGTTGACTTTGAGATGCTTGAATGGCCCTTTGAGAAGATCATAGGCACTCAACAATCCACCCAGATATCGAATGTTTGTCTCAAATAAACTAACAGACGTAGGTTGAGGCGTGTTCGTCTTGGTAAAGTTGATAGTCGGGATAAAGTCGAGAATAAGCTCGACAATGTCCGTCTGCTCCATCAAAATCGCAGTATCAAGACCATCGACAGCAGTGACGCCCCATCCATTACGATCATCCGTGTAGTTGCTATACTTTGGTCTTAAAGAATCATGAGGGAACGCATGCTCGTAGTATCCATTCCACGCAAAGCGAAACATATCAATGATATCATCCGCGCGTTTCTTCTGGCTGGGCTCAAAACCGGTGTAGTCATAATGTTTGCCGCGTTGTTTGGGATACCGCAAACCTCCCAATTTCTGCTCAGAGATGGGTGTAGACGGTGAAGCGAAAGCTGATAGCACAAAAGTGCAAAGAACGGATGAAAACAGCATCATGGCCTGAATGAATGAATGGATGAATGAATGCCACATGCTCAGAAACAACTGACTGGGTAGCACCTCATTTTAACCCACAGAGCATTGCATTTGCATGTGCCGATGCTCAAATTTACTTTGTTGGTACGTCACAGATGTAATTACCGCATGTTTATCATCATGTAGCACTGTTGCAATGTGCCTGAATTGAGCAGATCGGCTGGGGAAATTGAGTTCAATGCGTTAATTACGACTATGGAAATGTGACTCTGAGCCGGCAGTTGTCTAAGCACCACTCAAGCTTTGACTTTCCGATGAACCCTTGGGTTGATGACCCTGCAATTTCGGCATCATCGGAGGTTTTACACGCATATCATTTGAGTTTAAATGTTTGCCGTGAATGATGGCTGCAACTTCGCTCCTAGTTAGATATGGTCTGACAATTGACCAGAGTATAAATGAATGGAGCATTGGTTTGGAGATCTGACGATCCGAAGAACTGGGCCGACTTGATGACTTGCTTTGAAAACATATATACTCTGTACGCAGCGTTCTAAAAGCGTTCATGCCGAACGTCGGCCACAGAAGTACCGATAATTCAACCACGTTGGAGATTTGACTAATCGCCCGGCCAAAGGTTCTAACCCCGACGATCATGAACTCAAAGACAAATGTGATTCACCCTTGTGATGCTGGTCTGTGAGGTTAGACGCGCGGTCTCAAAGGCTCGGATTTAGCCCAAGGTTGCTCAGTAGGGTTCTGTATCATAACGAGGACGCCATCCAGGGAATTGAACTTTGAGAACATAGAAGTGCCAGAGAATTTTGTATTGAGAGGAGAGAAATAGATGTAATTGGCAATCCTCCAACAATGAATACCCCCTCTGGTATGTCTGGTGTAAACACCTTCTGTCATATCTATGTTGGACTCGACCCGCGCGTCATCCAAAGCATAGCGGATCTTTCTCGTCTTCACTCCAATCTTGTAAGCCATTCTTCCATTTCTGGCCTTGCAAGCTGCCCTGAGCGCGGCTCGTAGCATTGTTCGGATCCCGTATGAAATGCAGGCTCATGGGCCCGGTTACGGCGGTCTTGGCTCAGTTCCAAATTGTCGAAACTCCGAAAATTATAGCTGTAAAAAATATCACCGTGGAGATTATACGATCTGTCGTTTTAATGCCGATTTTACTGTCATGTTTGAAGGTTGTAGGTGGCGGGAGGAGAGGCTCTTTCAGCACAAGACAGTTGAGTGGTTGATAGAGAGAAACTCAGTACCGGTGGAACTTTGCCAAACAAGTAGTGGAAGAGGTATGGATGAATATGGGACATTTTGATGTACACAGCCAGGTTCAATCAGAACATGTATTGCTGAATGTATGAACAAATCCGGAGTTATCTCGATCTCAGCTGATCTACGATGAGAACGGGATATGATTGGAGTTACATTGGTGAGTTCAAATATACTACTATTAAACATTAAAGGTTACGGACTCTGTCTTTTATACCTTGCTTGTATTCATGATCTGGAAGAATTTCAAGGCGTCTCTGAAGAGGCCCTTGGCGAAGACAAGGAGAAGAGGGAGTTCTTCGTAGTCGGACTTTTACAAGTATAAGCTAGGCTCCCTCAGGAGACAAAGACATGTAGTACGGTTACAACGTAATTGAAGTACCAGTCATAATGGAGCTGATTTGTTTGTTTCACCTCGCACTGGTTAACTGCATTACGCGTGAGCGACGTGACAATGCTAGATGCTTCTCGGTTTTATAGGTAATATTAGTCAAGGAGATGTATTATTATGGCATTATGATCAACTCCTGTGAATTATTGTTTCCATCACTGTTTGCAGCCTCCAGCTCATAGGAGCGTTGATCCGCTCCTTTACTCTGCAGATAGAATGGACACTCTGATCTACTTGGATCGGTGGCTGAAGGCTGCGTACCCTTGTGCTGCCCAAGCTCCCTCAAGAGCCCATAAAAGAAAGGCGTGTTTGCCACAATGAAACCACACAGAATCTCTATAGTTGCCCACTAATCGATATTAGCTCCATCTCTGTATGAGTGAGCTCCGGCCTGAAGCACTTACGGTGGACCGAGCCTTCTGTGACATGGCATCGTTGAGGATGAGCGGTATTCGCACAATTGTAATTGTAATGACCAAGAGACCAATACTGAACAAGACTCCAAGTTGGATCTTACTGGCAATTGTAAGCGTAATGTCCACAGGAACCGTGACGTTGCCTTACGTTCTCGTGTTCAATCTTGCCACTGCGAGCGTCGGGAAAGGCAGTATTAGTAACGCAATATCTGTGCTGATATTGCCCACTGCCAGGGCCCAGAAGTAAACCATTCCTTTCTGGCATACAGGCTCTGTTATTTGTCAGTCTGAATGGTACAAATCAGGGTTAATGTCGCAGAACGACAAGAAAATGGCGACGTACGTGTTTCCTTAGAAGTGAGCCTCCACATCCTGCAACGGTTAACAATGAACGACCAGACAGTCGTGAGGCACATACAAAGACATCGGGCGACATTCGGCTAATATCGACACAATAACAACAAGACAAGAAACAAACAAGAGGCACCATAGCACCTTGACTGTTGCCTTGCCCCAGCTTGTCACCCGAACGAAACGGGAGTAAAATGAAAGCAGAGCAGCTTTCAGAATCCAAAGACTGTGCGTCTCAGTAACCGACCACATATCCACAGAAGGAGTCTTACATCAGAGTGTAACTCAATCTGGTGCCAACTAGTAGTTGTAGTCCGACAATCCGATCATGTTCAAGCTCCTTGACAGTTATGTGCTGAGCTGCCGCCTCATCTTCCGTAACAGGCTCGCGTGAGCTGGAGGGGTTCAAGATGAATGATAATGTGATGCAGACGGTGCGCGATATAAGAGGCAGCAGAGCGATGGCCATGTAAATATCATCGGCATGCCAGATTCTATGAGAACCTGCATGGCCCTTGCACCAGTGATAAATACGATAGCCGCATCTTGATAAAATGAGAGTAGAACATATGCATGCGATAGCAATGTCCTTCTCGATGGTCGCCGATAAAGCCATATTGGCCGTCGATGAGAGCACCTCCGGCAAAGGGACGAGAGACTGGGAGCATTCTGCGCTTAAGAGTCAACGGGCAGAGGAACATGGGATGGGGCTTCACATGTGGGCGTTCAATAGTCTCGTCGCTAATTCAGGGGAAGCCTTGGAGTTGGTGGGGAGGTCAAGTCCTGGCCATTCAGCTTTAATCACGTCCGAGTAATGCATCAAATGTCAGGCCACATAGCATTCGCGCTATGCCTGCATCGAGTTACCCCAGATTTTACCCCAGCTTTGACCAGACAGGATGAAGCTAGTCAACCAAGGTCTATTGTGTCGAGACTCAGTCCAAAGCTGAGCTACTGGCTGGAAAGGGCCCTAGAAGCAAGCCACCACCTGTACTAAATCTTTAGCATGTTACAGAATAAGGTATGACATTTGTTAATTGCCCACGTGGAAGAGCATCTAGTGATAGCAAATAAGCGAATATCCGTCCTTGGAATGCTTGCAAAATATAAATGCCATGAGGACGCTATGCCTGATCAATTATATAGCACTGTACGGAGTAGCTTCGTTGCGTTAAGCTCCAGAGCTAGCTGTCGCCTCTGATCACTAGGTGCAAGTATGGCAAGACCTATCGGACTTTCTAGATTCTAGATATCGTCAGTGGCAACCTTCTAGCGGGAACTCTGTTGATATCCATTCTACTACGGATGCTTCAATGATATTGTAAAACCTTTAGGTGGTTGTGATAATAGTCCTTATATTGATTAAACGATGTATTTGGGTCCAGCCCTGGTTTCAGTAATACCGTGAACATGACTTGTATATTGTTCACCTCTCTCGCACCTTGTCTCCATCCATGCCCACAGTTCATTACTTATTCGGCTTTTTGCCCAAGTCGACATTTTGTTTGGCAATGATCCCCTGTCCTTGAGGTACCAGGCCTTGAGCTGGTGCGCGGCCGAACAACATGGCAGGAATCGAGGTGTGAGACTCTCTGGCCTCTTGAGTAGTCTTGAGTGCTACGGCTGCCAATTGTTAGAATGTATTGGCGATGCGCTATGCGAAAGACCTACCAGCTACTGTTGCTGCGACTAATACAACCGGGAGGGCTTTGTGGATGCGCGCCATGCGGGATACAGCCGGGGCTGGTTGGGAGGGAAAATCAAAGCGAGGAAGAGCTCCGCCGAATGAGTTGGTCGTCATGATGAAGGTTCGTTATGAAATTGAAATTTGATATATGGTAGTTGCAGGACCGTGATACGAGTTGAGAGGAAATGTTTCTCTTTGACCCTTTGTTGATGAGTGCTGAATGATGATGATGATGATGATCTGAACAAGATGAATTGGACATTGTCTTATATCAATTCCCACCATCCCTATCCTCAATTGTCTCAATATCTTGCTATGTCGCCGGTGAGTTCCGTATAGTAGATTCATCAGGTCAGCCCACCAACCCCAGTCTCAGGACCGGTCAGATTCGTACCACGCTGGGGCCCAAGTGGCGTGGATTGTGGAGTAAATGGGCTGCTTTCTTCATGCCTTGGGTGTCGAGCATCTGCTGATTCACTTTGGCTTCTACAGCGCTGCCAATAATTGCAAATTGTAAAGAGATCCAATTGAGATCGTGCCAGATTTCTGCTTGCTCGTGCCGTGATGAGGCTTTGTTTGTATCTGCCGCATCTCGGGACGTTTCAACGCGTCAAAGCGCCTGAGATCTTGTCTCACGGAGATTTATTGACGTTTCCATTATCCTGCTACGAAAACTGTTTGGATTGGCTTGGTATCATTCTCTGGTGATGTGCATTTTGTAATTTGTTGTACAATGAAGATCTCTAAAGGAATTGAGGCTGTTGAGTGCCGCGAGGATATCCCGGAGTCATCAGATGATTCAGTTCCGATGTTTCGCGAGTCATATTTAGTCAGCATTGGTTCAAACTGCAACACCGGCACTAACAACCCGCCGCTGACCTTTGGCGTAGGAATGTTAGTTGAGCAGTACAGCGACATACTCCATTCCCCACCAGAGAAATCTCACTGTTGGCCTCCCCAGAAATAGCCCTCCGCAAGTGATGCGGCAATTTAATGAAATTACAACTGGCATCAACCCTTGCAGGTCATCCATCGTCTTTCGAGTCTTGGACATTTGATCACAGCCAATGGAAGTGGTACGATTACCAAACTTTCATTATCAATGCACGCGGGATGACGGGCAGCCGGACGCAAGAACTCACCGAGTTTCTCGAGTTCTTGTCATGACATCGCCTCGTGCCATGTCTTGCAGGTACCATTTGCGGATCATAACACCAATTTCGCTTTTAAATGTCTCAAACAATTCCGAGGCGCTTGATGTGACGCTGGCTTGCACGGAATGTTTCACTCACCGACTGACCGAGAAATCATCGATGGAGTAATGGCACAGAACATTCGATTATTCTTCCAAATTCAACGATGACTTGCATAGAGATCTATTTGTAGCTGACTATTATCGGACACCTCCACATAGCAAGATTGTCGTAACCACCACGTGCACAAGATTACTCCGTATGGCGCGATGTTGGTTTCTTATAGCCAAACACTACTCAAGTCTCACATACCTTAAAGGTTCAAGCATTAAAGTACTTCTGGGGCAAGCTTTATCTTGCATTAATAGAAAGCATTAAGTAATAGAGAGTGTCTCTGATCTATTGATTTTATTCTCCTATAAATCGCACTATAGGCCAATATGCATCTTGAAGGAACTACTTAATATTGACGCAAGAACCAGTATGGGTCATAATGGTTAACTACCCTCCTTTGTCTTCTCACGGGGCACTAGATCATGCAAACCTTGCACAACTATGACTCTGTAATAGTGATACCGTAGGACAAGTAGATTGGTTAATTTGGACTTTTCAGTGTTTTGGCTTGATATGTCTCGTTGAGGTGTCATAACTTCTAACTATCAATCAGTAGGCTATCCGCACTGTTACTGCGCCCGGCTACTTTTAGTAGCCCTTGATCTCAAGGTTGAAAATACTGAGCAGGAATGACAGGTAAATAAAACACAGGGTTTCTACTGCCTATAATAGCTTCGCGGAATAAACTGTCGTCTCCGCCTTCAAACGTGTCAGATGGTCGCCGATGGAAAGGCTTTTGTGCTCTCTCCCCATATCGTGACTTGCGTCGGGTCTCTACCGGATGCTACGATGTTTTTCTCAAGACCAATGCAATGCAACACTTTGGTCCATAAAACCGATGTTGGTATTCGCATTGCAGCAACCTCTTCCGAAATCAACCTGAAACCAAGAGCGCCAAGCCGGTAATTTAGGGACACGCCGGTAATGAGCTTTCTGATAGCTTCGGAATGGCGGACGTCAGGCCCTTTACATAAAAGTGGAGGATTGATTTGTAATATACTAATAAATGCAGTGGGGCAGTTAAGAACAGGTTGCTTGTCTGTTTATGTCATGTTGAGAGATTGAGCAGTGTGAAAACGAGGGTCTTGAACAGGCATATGGAATTCCGAGGAACAGGTCTTGATCATATGAGTCTGAATGGCGCCCGCGCCCTATATATGTGCTGTTCTTGACTCTAACTGTTGGCGGCCTTTTACACAAGGAAGATTTTAACGCAGCTCTGATAATCAGAGCCAAAAGGCTAACAGGAATAGAATGATTTGTGAGGTGCTTATGTTGGCAAGCATTGAATAATTTATTTATACTACTCAAAACGTAAAAGAACGATTGTAGACCTTTCTTAATTCTTAACTGTATATAGATACTAAAACTCATTCATTTGGGCATTCGACTCCATGTATCTTTATTAGAGAGCCTGTGGACAGCAAGTTCTTCGCCTATTCTCCATTTGACTTAGTTAAGGCTTAGTCTGGGCCAACTGGAGCCTGGTTGATCCTTTCCAAGGCTGGAGAAAGTTTCGACGCTACGGGAGGACGCTTGGAAAGATCCCCGCCACTTACCTCATGAAATCCGTTGGTCGCGATAGGTTCCCATTAGTCGTTGCCCGTGTTGAGATTAATATGGCTGTATCAAAGACGCACCTCGCGCTGCCCTGATTTCTTGCTGTTACTTATGACCTTGCTTATGACCTGCGCTACCCACTGACAATTGAAATTCGAACATTTTGCCTATCTGGGTAAGATTCCTCCTAGTACGCAGACTGCCATCTTCATCCAGGTAATCGATCTCCAATCAATCATGGGGTACACCGGAAAGCCATCAACGGCTTGCCTTCCATGCCGTCAGAAACGAAGAAAGGTAACAATTCACTATTGTCGCCTTCCCCTGCTCGCTGGCTACTGTGGCTGATACGTGTCCGTCAGTGCGATCATGCTATGCCAGGGTGTTCCCAATGCTCCCGCCAAAAAGTCCAATGCCCTGGGTACGAGACAGACTGGGACTTGCGATTCAGAGATGAAACAAAGTTTTTAGCTGCCGGAACCAGCAAAAGAAAGGTCAACCAAGCTGCGAAACGTTCTACACCTTCACCACCGAATTCTCTGAGCTCTCCAAGTCAGGCCATCAGTATCCCAACTATTGATAAGGCTGTGCCTTACTTTATAGTCTCATATATAGATAGCACAGTTTACGGGAGCTACCTCCCTCAGCTATATGCCGAAGCTGTCTTGCAAAACTGTACACAAGGCGCTCTGGTCTCAACAATACGAGCTGCATCGATGGCTGCCCTAGCCAGACGTCATCGGAGTCAAGAGACCCTATGTCTCGCATTCAAAGAGTTCTCAACGGCGTTGGAACAAACCAATGCGAGCCTTGCTGACCCAGCCACGGCAATGGTCAATGCCACCCTTGGTGCTGTGCTTACCTTGGGTCTCTTCGAATCAATCGTCTCCACTGGCAAAGAGAACATCAATAGCTGGACAGCTCATACTCTTGGAACTATTGCATTGTTGCGTTTACGAGGACTTCAACAATTCGGAGACATCCTCGGACGACGTATGTGTATCCATGCTGCCTACAACATCAGTATCAGCTGCATTAACCGCGCTGTTGAAGTTCCTCAAGATCTTATTCAACTGGAGGAAGACTTTATGAGGCATTCAATTTCCCCAAGGCTGTTCGAGACCACTATTCAATCATGGACAGAACTTGCAGTATCAAGGCCGAGTTCAAAAATGGGTTGACTGCTGAACTCATCTGCCGAGCTGTAGAAGCCGAGCGTGACACAGACCTGTTCATCCAAGGGTTCAGCCCATCAGCGAGTCCGGCCAAACAAGGGCTATACAGAACGCCTCCACTGGCAGATCATCAAGCTCTGGCCAATACCGTTATACTTCACAACGTAACGGGCGCTCCCCCTTTGGCAATGATGGCTCGGTGGTTATTTGGTATGTCAATGCTTCGACTGGTGCTGAACGAGATTATTTGGAGCGGTGGCCCATTGTACAACGGCCACCCTGAGGTCCTGCCGAGAATTCACCAGCCTAGCAGTGGACTTCATGGCGAAATGTCTAGTGAAGACTATCAGTCACGTCTGGTTGCATATGCTGCAAAGAATATCTCTCAAATCTCCCGTCAAGTTCTTGCATTTGCGCCCAAGTTCATAGTTAAAGAGGAAACAATTCCTCATTTTCCCAAAATGGCTCGGTGCCTAGTACTACCTCTGGCGCTTATTCAGAGCAGCCCTTGCTGCCCAACTGATGTTTATCAAGAAGCCAACAACCTGCTTGTAAGGCTCGAAAGTGACGTGGAATTATCGCAAGGTCAATTTGCCGTAACGGTTCATTATGCATCAAGATTGGCAGGCGAATGGTAAGTTTTCAATTAAAAAGTGTAACTACTGACCCTAACTACTTGCTTTTACAGGCTTCCTCTTTACTATATAATCTAGCGTATTTCTGAGAGGGAAGTAATTTTAGTTATTATAATTTCTTAATTATTATATTTAAAAATAAATTATTATATTTTAATCTTATAAACTTAACTAGCTTATATTCTCTTAGCTATTAAAGCTTTTAGTTATTAGCTTAAATATAATTTACTTTAATAAAAGTATTAATACTTTAACTTTTTTAGCTAGCCTAAATAATTTAATTAATAAAACCTTTAATAATTTAACCTTTTTATTATAATATATATATAATTTTTCTTAAAGTTATTTAATAACTTTAATTGTTAACTTTTTAATTATTTATATTATTACTTTTATAGTCTTTTATAATATTATAGTTTATAGTAGTTAGGCTATATTTCTCTATAATATTATAGTTATATTATTATCTTCCTTTTTAATTAACTTTTTTAAGTCTTTAGCCTTATTATAAGTAAAGTTCTTAAGGCTATTAATATATAAATATTTAATAATTATAGTAAATACTTTATAGTTAAAAAGTATAATTTATAATATATTATTAAGCCTTTAGGCTTATATAGTTCTTATTAATAGCAGTTTTATTTATAGTTATTATTTTATTTATTAAGTTATATTATAATAATATATATATATAAATATAAACTTAAGGCTATATCCCTTTATATATCTTTTAATCTCTTTATTTTATAATACCTTAAAGCTTATAGTAAGATATAATAGTTATCATAAAAGCTTTTAGATAAAAGCTTATATTAAGGCAAAAAATACTATATTCTTATTTATTACCTATATTTATAACCTAAAGGTTAACCTTATAGGTGACATTTATCCCTATAGTGATTTCTTAATATCCTATAAAAATTGCCAATAGCCGGCCGAGCTTAAACTCTAGAAGAGAACTCCATACAACGACTACTGGTTAAAGGCCAATTTGGAAATTCTAGCAAAATATCAAATATAGCCATATACCTTATCTGATTTCTTCTTTTTAAAAATGTGTTTTAGCCTCTCTTCCTTGCGTGCAATATCAAGTATCGCTTTGCTAGCCTTTCCAGGCTCACGCTCAACAAGATGCATATCGCGTGGTCGTCCCTCGAGAGTAGGTGCTGCTGCTGCTACGCCCAGTAGCATAGTGAATGTAACTGCTAATTTCATTTCGGACGCGTGATGGTAATGGATGTTTGAACTGATAAAGTTGTAAGTCTAAGTTACGTTAAGTCCTGCTGTGCTGTAAAGGGTTGTACCTTGAAAGTTGTAGGGGCAATGTTGTGGCTTCGGAGCGTCAACCTTGGAGGAAAAAAGACAGATGCTGCTCAAAAATATGGGAAAACTTTGAAAATAGAATGAACAGGAAGTATGAGCAGCTTATATACTTAGAAGATGAGCTTACCGTGTTGCCTGCCCTCTAAGTGTTACCCCTGAAGTGTACATGTGCTCAGATGATTTAACTCCTCGTCTTATGCTGTTGGTCCCTAGATGAGACCTTAGGAGACGACACTAGTCACAGCGTGGACCAGCTTAGTCCATGCCACTACAGTTTCTAATAGTGAGTCTTATTGCAGCACTCAATCAATCTAGAACAAGCTACCATAAGGGGAGAGAAAAGAAGCTACAGAGCCATATATTGGTAGAGTTAAGTAATATATATAACAAAAACAACAGCAAGAAGCTACTGTAGAAATCATAATACTTACTAGAGTATACACCGCAAATCCTGAAAACACGCTAGAAAACGCAACGTGCTCTCTTTACAGGTAAGCCGCAAGCCACAGAAGATAGTAACCTCAGCCAACACCACTTTTTGGCCACGCCAGACGTAATATACAATCGGCACCAATAAGCATGTCATGTTGGCTGTTGTGTTCCAGGCTTGCAGCACATCGCTTACTAGCGTCGCTCGGCAAAACCCAATGCCTAACAGAACACAAATAGTCTCTTGTGCATGTCGCAAGTTAGAGGAACTCTTTGTGTGGCACAAAGCGTCTACCTCCAGCATAAAATGTATTTCGGAATTAGGACATGTTGACCGCAACTTGACATAAATATAATTAGTCTAGAGGATTTCATGGGCTGCAATCAAGAGTCTAACTTCAACACATAGACTCATAGATTATACTCAAGATATATACAATTAAATTTATCGTTCGTTTGAAAAGCCCTGATCATACCCATATAAGAGTGCCTGTCTTCCAGCATTGGGCTCTTGATAAGCCATTGGATAAGCCCCAGTGTATGTGTGCCCTTTTATTTCACCAGGGTAATGTTCTGGGCTTCTCATAGGCTGCATCGGGAAAGGAGCTGGGTCAGCGACCGTAACAACCCTGCCATCCACAGCCAACATGCGTTTCTTGCCCGCAGGTACCAAGCTCAGATTGGGTGACCGTGTTATATACCCTGGGTTCACCTTGCTTGGCTCTGATGTGGTATGTATCAAGTTGGCAAAAAGAGTGCTAGCCCAGTGAGAATCCGCAAGGGTCATAAGACCCAACCAACCGACAAGTGCCAGGAAGAGGGCAAGGCAGCTAAGAGCGAGTTGTAGACGTGACATGGCCACCATCAGCTTCTCGACACTAATCTGCACAAGTGTCGGGTCTATGCTAGAACTATAAGCCCGTGCTACCAATAGAGACTCTATAGTTTCAGAGTTTTCCCTTAACCAATCTAAGGCATCGTTGTCTAGAGATACGGCGCTGATATTTGATCGCGTGGCGCCCAATCCGGGCGTGATCATTACAGCTGCTGTGTCGACTTGGCCAAAGAATCCCGGCACTCCACTTGCTGGTGGAGATCCTGCGCAGTCAGTCTGTATGACTCTACCACCAAAGGCTTCGTTTTGGAAGTTTGCTCTTTTGCATTCCTCAAAGGGGACTGGGGCTTTTGCCAGGTCTTCTGATCTAATAAGGGTGATGTTTGTGGTTGCGATGCTCAGTAGAGAGTACTGAGCGGTCCCATTTACCTCCGCGGTAAGGAATCCCCACTGGCTTTGAAGTGCAGTTTTGTTATCATTGTCAGGGGCATTGAAGCCGAATTCGTAGCTAACATTTTGATCCTGGGCGCTCATTATGCCTTGGATAATGCGACCAACGAGAGGGTCACTTTGTTCGGTCTCGTTGGAACTCCAAGTTCTCTGCACAATGTCTGTCACTTCATCTTTTGCAAATGGAACTCCTGGGCTGGTAACCATTGTTACTTTGAGGGTTAATTGAGAGAAGGTATGTCGTTTCTTCTTCTTGGTGACAGTGAAAACCTGATTCATCAGGGCTGAGCCACCACCTACACCGACAGATACCCAGATGTTATCCATTCTATTGGGCCGGATGTAGCGCGAGTCCAACACTTTGTCCGTTGAATCCGTCCAATGAACCTCGGGCAGTCCTGTTTGCTGTTTTTCTATCAGGGTTACGGCCGCAGCGTTATTGAAGGTGCAATTCCAAACGGCTAGGCCTTGGGTGAACCTGACACATGTATTGAATAAAGTTGTGTTGAGATTGTCGGTGTATGGAATCATGGAGTTCGTATCGGGAGATACTGAAAACCCTTCGTCATCTAACCAGATGCGGGCACCAACGCCATCTTCTCGTGTTGGTGCTGTGGTTGTAGGTTGTCCGTGGCTGTTGCTAACTTTACCAGTTAGGGTGTAGTTGAGACCAGGGTTGAACAACTCAGCACCAATGATTTGTGGAAGCTTCTTTGTGGTGGCTGGAAGTTGACCCCTGTCGAGCGACATTTGAAGGATGTAGGGAGGGTCACTATTTCGTTGGGATTGGTAATCAGAAACCGTCGCATTTGACGCCCTGAAGATGTAACCTGGGGAGTCTAGTGCCCAGAGAAGAGTACCATAGAGTGAGAAGACAACATTCAAGAGACTAAAAGCAAGGACAACAAGTCCCGCTCGCGACAGTCCACGAGATGAGATGTAGAGTGTTCGTTGAACATAATCCTCTGTGAACATCAGATATGATGTGAACTGTCTTGATCGGGCGGCAACTAGCGAGAACATTTTAAAAATAAATATGCCCATAAGCAATTCAGCGCATTTAAAGATGATTGATTTGACGGCATTGTGATACAGAGGTATCGAAGACTTGATAAACGACGACGATGATTCGATCATATCGTGAGATACAGAAAACGACGTTGAAATGAGGAAAACTAAAAGAGACAAGAAAAGGCAGTCCTTCTTGGCAGGCAGTTAGTGCTGACTTAATTGCCTTTTCAATATCGGGTGGCCAGTATTCTTATACAGGCTTGTACTTGCAGGCGCATATATCGATAAAATGGACTTTCAATCTGGCTTAATTGGTGGGTTTACGAGGACAAGTCAATCACTCCTTGCTTAGGTTAGCGTCAACTTTCAGCTTAAGCTTGAAAATCAAGGGTCTTGCGAGAAAGAGGGGTAGATAGACGGGACAATTCCGTGCTCATATTCCGCTTTGTAAAGTGTTTCACTACCCTAAATGCACTTAAACCCAGCAGAAAGATAATATATCTACTTCGATTTAATAGGCAGTCCTCTATTATATTGCGCTTTCAGTAGCATTTTGCTAAAACTAAACACTTTTGGGTTTCCATACTGGGAGACTGCTGGTTTCATAAAAGTCTAGCTGCTTATTTAAACTAAGATTGATATGCTAAAGTAGCAGGCGCTATTCATTATTGCACATATTCAGTCCTGATATTTAAATGTCATGCTATGAACGAATGATTTTCTCTTGCTTTAATGCCACTAATCTTTAGACTTTACTACATAACGATAGAAAAGGTCTCTATACAGGTTGTCCTTTCGCGATTATAAGGTTCCCAGTGTCAAGCCAATCTCGTACATCTTATCTCTGACACGCGTCAACCAAGTCACATGGGACAAGTGCTTACAAATCAAAGTGCAACCATTCAGCATCAACTTCCCCTTTAGCAAATAACTCATAAATGTATTCAATTTATTCGAACTCAGCAGATACAAATTGAAATACAGGGTAGGGTATTGGTAGACGGCTCATTATATTGGTTCGTCACTGAGAAGCGAGGAAGCTGCACCGGAGCTCCTATATTCATCAGCGAAAGCTACAACCATCTTGGTGAACAAACCAGATGACTTAGATGGTGAACACGCCAGTCGGTCACGCGATATTCGATTCACACCGCTTAATATCTCTGATACTTACTAAGCCAGTCAGAGGATTTCTGAATTTCGACTTCAGGCTGGCTGTTTCATTGTCCGGATCTAGTGGAGCCTGGAAGTGTGTATCAGGTACAGATCTTTGTTCATTTCAGTGACAACGCTGCATCACTGACATGGGTGATAGCATAAGAATAGACCCAGCCCCAGGGCTTTAACGCACTTGCTTTGGCCCCATTGACAGAACCACAAGCTCGTATCATGACACAAACTAAACACCCCCAAATGCTTCTGCAAGCCGGTCAGGCAACTGAAGCCGTGTGGAAGACATTAAATAAATGGCTTCCCCCTCTCGCAGGAGACAAAGGCTGGTGGTGGAAGACTCTCGGTCCACAAATCCAAACCCTCCTCACAGGAGCGGACTATGACTTGAACGAGCAGTACGAAGCTCTACTGTTGTTATATCGATGGGTCGTTCCGGAAATGGGACCCAGACCACGGTCAAGCATGGCACCCTGGAAGAGTTTCATGACTGATGACCACTCTACTATTGAGTATAGCTGGAAATGGAACTCTGGAAGCAAGAAGCCTGATATTAGATACGCCATTGAGCTCGTCAGTCCCTTAGCTGGAAGCAAACAAGATCCATTCAATCAAATCCCGACGAGGAGTCTTGTTTACAACCTCGCCAAAATCATCCCCGAAGTCGATCTAACCTGGTTTGAACATTTCTGGCATGATCTGCTGGGCCCTGGGTCTCCCACAACGTCCACTTCTGGAATTTTAACAAAGGGTTCAACTGTTTTTGCGGCCTTGGAAATGCTGCACAGTCATTTCTCCATTAAAGTATATTTCATACCAGTCGAGACACCAGATCTCAGTGCCTGGCTCCAGATAAAACATGCGATTGAAACATCAGGATGTCCAAATCTCGAGGCTTTAAATCATGTGGACGCATATCTCTTAAGCCATTACGACGGAAGACAACTCCACCCGTTCATGCTGGCCATAGACCTTGTCAAACCTGCTGCTTCGCGGCTCAAGATATACGCAAGGTCCAACCAAACTTCTTTCCGCTTTGTTCGGGACGTTATGACTATTGGTGGACTTCGTACGGACTTGGATAGATCTCTAGAGAAGTTTTCCGACTTATGGAAACGTGCACTTGGCCTCAACCCTGATACCTCACCTGAAAACGAGCTACCTAAGGTGGATCATCTGACTTCCGGGGCGGTATTCAACTTTGACGTCTCACCAAAATCTCCGATTCCCGAGGTCAAGGCATATATACCAGTTCGCCACTACGCTAATAACGACCTCGAAGCTGCACTTGGACTCATAGGGTATCTTGAAGAGCATGGACATGGTGGTTACTCGCAATCGTATCTTCGCGCATTGGATATGCTGGCACCGTCAGGCCAGCTTGATCGAGCTACTGGGGCTCAGACCTACTTCGCAGTTGCGTGCCAGGGTGAGGACCTGTCCCTCACTTCATACTTGAATCCTCAATTTTATGCGGCATTTCAGGAACCCGAACGTACATAGATCACGTATCTTAATTTCATAGCGGCGAGATGCTCAAGCCAGTAATAAGAATATGCAAGCAATCTCGTATTTACTCTGGCTTCCTGGCCCACACAGTTCTCAGGCGAATATACGGGTGATTCCTCCTGTCTCTGATCTCTCGCCGGAACTTGGCGATATATACATGGACCTCCTCGGGGGTCCATCCCAGAGTGTTGGCAACGAACAACACCAACCCTTCAGTATCCTGAGTACTGAACAGCTCACCAAATTGACCCATTTCTTTAAGCTTGGGATCTTTGGGGAAGGGGTTCAATGGTAACTAAGGGCGAGAGTTGTCAGTATATCGTTATCTATCTCGGAAGAATGCCTTACCTTTGAGTCCCATTGCTCGACATCTGTAAATCCTGCTTTCTCAATGCCAGGTCGCTGAAGATTGTCACCCACGACAGTGAATGTGTTTCCAATTGTTTTTGAGGCCTTGATGAAGATAGGTCCCCACTGTGCTAATGCCGAGTCGGGCTTCACACTATCGTCATCACTCTCGATGATAGCTGAGGCTTCAAAGGACTCGACCCAACCGCCCGGCTTAAGAACCTTTAAGGCTTGTTCAAAGAGATTATCCCAATTTGGAACACATCCAACTAAATAGCGTAGGTGGACATAATCAAATGACTCTGGGGGAAAGGTCCAGTCTTGGTTGAAATCCTCAATTTCGCTATATATGAGATGAGACAATGCCATCATTCCGTGAACGGGTCGCAACTTACAACTTGACATTAGGTGGCACCCATGAAGGTTGAATGGGAGAAATGTCCGTTCCTATCACTTCGCACCCGGGATACTTGTCGGCAAAATCACTTTCAGGTCAGTAAGGCTGGAAATTTTGGATCTTTCAGTTACTGACATGGCCCATATGCCTATGAGATAGATGGAATATCAGTATGGCAACTATAGATGACTTTGCTACAAGGGGTCACGTACCTGTTCCGCATCCAACGTCAAGCACCTTCTGGCAGTAACGGATGGCTTTAGCCTAGGGCTCATTGTCCTGGAAGACCTAACGACTTACTTGAATATTATCGTTGAGAGGAGCTAAGTGCAGCTCTCCACTTTGCGAAAGAGTAAACATGTGATGCCTATACGTATTAGTTCACGGAGCTCAGTAATGGATTTAAATCTTACGCAATGTCCATGGCTTCACTTTGCCGCTCATCATTAGAGCCCCTGGCGCAATATCAGCTTTGCTTTCGGTCACATAATAAATGATGTTACCAATAGGCAGCGTTCCCTCTCTCGCTGTGGTACGTCCTACCATTGATGGTACGGTAGTGGAGGATGCTTGAGGTGATGGAGGCAGTTGAGCTTTCGAAGTCTTCGCCAAGGCCTGGGTCATCTTCCTCCCCCTCAGGAAGATCATCGACTTCAAGCGCCTGTGCAGCAGTTGCGACAGGTCCCTGACTCTGGGGAGACCGTGGAGACCGCGGCGAACCGCTCTTGGGGCTCTTTTGAGACATCTTGCAGCAGCACCGTAATAGACAAGAGTCGGAGACGAGCGGCAGCGAAGAAGAAAGCCGCGCTCTGAGCGAGATCAATGCGTCTTTTAATTGTGCGTAAAGCTTTGGGGCTTACCCTCAAGTTCATGATCTGATTCGACATTCCCCAGGTGCAGTGTAACATGTGACGGATATTCCTTGCCTATAAATTTGAGGTCCATCACCAACCAGCCACTTAGAGGATGGTATTAAGCGAATCAATGCCACTTACAAGCCCATTCGGAGTGGAAGAAAACCAGGGGTTCGCCGTCTTGGCAAGATTCCTTGACAAATGTTGCATTTATACTCCGTACGAGCCCTTTAAATAGATTTTAAAAAGTAAGGTTATCTGCTCTGTAGTTTTATTCGCACTAAGCTTAGTTCAACTAGCTAATTTAAGGCATTGCCACTACCCACGAGATCGTCTACCGGTATTTTTGCCGCGCCATAGCATGTACATGTACAGCAACCCCGCAAATTGAATCAGTGACGCAGCCCCGCATTTGAATTATCCCGCGACTCCCGTCCACCCCGAGAAATAAAGGACGTATACTCATGAGTCAAGCCGTTGACTCTCCAACATTGACATTTCTGTCCCTTATCAGCCTGTAGTCGGTTGTACCTCGCTGCAATGACTCTCTCATGTAGTGACTGTGGTGCCACTTTTGCTAGACATGAGCATCTTCGACGTCATCAACGACGGCACCTAGACATTCGCCCTTATAGTTGTCAAGATTGCAATAGTACTTTCACACGGAAGTGAGTCACTGGCAATACCGTATCCCATCTTGGCCAAAGTCACGTTAACAAATGCTAGGGATACTCTGAATCAGCATTTACTTACCCATGATCCTGCAAGGATGACTCGTAGGTCTCGCAGGGTGGCCTATGTAGCTAAGGCTTGTGTTCCCTGTGCTCGATCCAAACAACGTTGTGACGGTCACTCACCATGCGGACGGTGTTCTATCAAAAACCTCGATTGCGTCTATCGCCATTTGCAGCACAAGGGACAGAACTCAACCCGAGGTGCCAGTCCCCAGTCTCCTTCCTCCAGCGAGAAGGACAGCCATTCAAATAACACTTTACCCACGGCCCAGTGCCAGCCATGTACTTTATCACTTAACTCAGTACCGAGTGTTCACAGCCGCACGTCTGAAGCGATCGATAAGCCTCCTTCTTTATCAACAGACGTCGGCAACAATTTTGTAGAGATAAATTTGGATTCAGGGCAAGAAACCTTTCCTGATGGAGTCTCCGCCAACAATCTTGCATTTGACATTGGAGCATCGGACTTGCAAGGCTGGGCGTCACTGGGTATCGATCTTCCCTGGAACAATTCCATTCACTCCATGCTCGATAACCCCTTATTCGAACTACCTCACCCCATGGCATTCTTTTTCCAGAGTCCAAGCGAACTACTCGTCCAATCAGATGTCCAGGCAATACCGTGCCCTATGGACAGTGAGCCCATGGCCCATCAACTCGAATGCGAAACCCCGACCCCTAGCTTTACTCAGTCCTTGGCCAGTTCAAGTTCTCAAGGCCAAAGCAACCAGACATCGCCCGAAACCACTTCGCATTCCTCTGTTAGAGATGATGCCAAGCTCGAGCCATGGAGGGCAGAAGACTATGGGCATGTGCCCGATATTAATGATGAAGCTTACCAAGTCATGGTTTCGACCTTCGAACAACTCAATAGCGACAATGCATATTGTGTCCCATTTACAGACAAACATTTGCCATCTCTGCAGCATATGCAGATCTATATGCAAGTTTACTTTGAAGAGTATCACCCTGTTTTCCCTCTACTCCATAAGGCGACATTCTCACCTAACAAAGACGATTGGCTATTGAGCCTTGCCGTTTCATCGATTGGGTGCCTGTTTTCGAAAACCTTGCGGTCAAAAGAAGTCTTTCCAATTATGCAGGAATTTCTACGCCGAGCTATTCGCATCCGGGTCAGTGCATCCTTTCTGGTTACTAGAATCGACCTTTTCAAATAAATTCCATATTGACGAAGCTTACTTACTAGCTGGAACGAAGTCAGACTTCAACACCCAGTATCAGTGTTGCTCAGGCTTCTGTTCTGAACCAGATTGGCATGATGTACGGTGGGGACCTAAGATTTGCAGAATTTGCTCACGAGACAATGGCGCAACTTGCAACCCAATGCCGAAAGATTGCTTCATACTCACACAACTTAGCAAAGTCACCAGTCGCTGAAAATACGGTATCTCAAGGCTGGCAAGCATGGATCAGGGCCCAATTAGAAATTCGTTTGTTTTATTGCGCTTGGGTAAGTGTCTTACATCTCATTGATTTGGCCTTCAGCAAGGCCGAGAATCATGGTATCTGACTCTGCCTTAGCTTGTAGATAGCCAGCAAGTCGGCTTCTTCGCCTTTTTATCCACGATCCCAATCGAATTTCTCCAGTTTCCCATGCCGGTCGATGAACATGTCTGGGGCATGTCTACTGCCGAGACGTGGCAGGATAGTCTCACAGAGGGTCTGAGCTGCAACCAAACTTGTTAAATGGCCTGGAGCTGACATTATCTTCAGATCCATCTTCTCAACAATTGATTTCCCTCCGCCAGGTACTTATGGGACTTTACCGTTATCGTGAGATCCCTGGCCAGCTTGATGCATTCAACTCGCTTCTTCTGGTAATGGGTATTCTAAATGACCTCTCTGGGCTTCGCCATGCTCATTTGTATCTGGAAATGTTGCAGCGACATGTCGAGACCCTTCCACCAACAGCTCTTACTCGAGCTGTCATGACTAACATCCACATGGTTTCACTCTTGATATACTTCCCGACAAGAGAGGTTATCGCTTTTGGACGTTGGCGGGTCACTGAAGACCAGCATTCAATAGTTGTTGAGAAACTGAAAAGATGGATGTCTGATACCCGCAGTTCACGAGCGGCTCTGGTACATGCATGCAGCATTTGGTCCCAGATTCGCTTAAGCCGCACCAATGCTCATCATGAGGCGCCAGCCTTGCTACATAGCGCTATCTCTATTTGGGCTTTGGTCGAGCATAGTGAAGAAGTTATTGGGAATGCAGATGGACTTCCGATTCTTCGGCTGGATAGCCTAAATCAGGACGTCAAGTTCTGGGCTGCCGGGAACGAGAAGAAGCGCCTGTACTTGAGTGGAGTTGGGCTTCTGGCGCATCGAGGTGCATTGGCCCGGTTGATAAGTGAGACTGCGAGATTGCTAGAGCAAAGGATTGCCTGGCCTCAAGCTTGGAGAACAGGGCCACATTTAAAACAGTCTTATGCCGAATCACGGAGGATACAGTAGTTTGTAAATAAGACAGATTGGGAGATATAACTAGGGCACTGTATTCAGAGAAACACAAGTTACAGTAAAATCTGTATTCGATACATCCAAACAGATATGTTAGCCAGCCAATGGCTCCATCTTTTCCCGGCTCTGAACAGCTGCCTCGAATTCCTTCTGTATGGTAGCTAGTCTTTCAGGGCCCCTGACAGTCAATACGACAGGCAATTCAAGTCCAGGGTTGCCTGGCATATCGCCTGGAAAGCTTTGAGGGTCAAGAGGAAGCTTTGTTCCAGGCTTCAAACTAATATCGAAAGCCCAAAGAATGCGCATAACACTGACAGCAAAGCTTCTATCCGCAACGTGGTAACCGGGACCTGTAGAAGTGCAGATTCAGCAGGAGATTGAGGCAGATTGGTCTCAACAATTGACTTACAGATACGACGTCCAGCTCCGAAGACAAAGTGGTCCCTTTTGGAAACATCCGGGGATGCAGCGCTCTCCTGGCTCTGAGATCTGGTCAGTATCTATGAACCACCTGGCAGCCCTCATAATGTCTCACCGATCTTGTATCACCCTCAAAACGTTCAGGGATGAAATTGTCGGGGTCCGGATAGCGCGCAGGGTCTCGGTGAATTGCCCTAGTTTGGCGTTAGCATGTAAACTCATCAAAAGAAATATCATGGCCAACCAGGCATTCAAATGTATCCTCGCTCCCTTTGGTATGCGGTAGTCCTTATAAATTATATCTCGAGTGGTAGTATGGGGATGGCCAAGGGCAACAGGTGGCCGCCACCTCCATGATTCCTTCATAACCTGACGGATGTATGGCACGCGCTCGAGGTCCTCGAAAACAGGGACTCTATCTCCAACAGCCGAATCTATCAACATCAGTACTTTACAGTCCCTGATCCACAAGAATGATTTAAACAAATCAACAGACTTACCAATGACTTTTCTCGCTTTGTTGCAGACATCTGGAAATGTTAACATGGCCTCGAGGAATGACCAAGTCGATATTCGGCTCTGTCCTCTTGTCAGTATTGTAGCTTGAAGAAGTATAGGTTCAGCAAAGCATACTGTATCTGAAGCCCCGATGATTAACATCATGCCCAGGTATGAGGCATCCTCGAGGCTATCAAGTCCCAGATGGTTTGGGTCTTCGATGACCCTTCGGATGAAAGTCATATGAGGTGGAGCCTCTCCGGCATTAATCTGTGACTTGACTCTCTGGGTGATCGTGTTAGCCATGGCCCCCGGGCTCCCTAGATGGACCTTGCCTTCAGTTTATCACAACACCACTCATAGTCACGCTTGTGCCTGGCCTTTGCGTCTCTTTCCCAAGGTTTCAGAAATAGTGGTAGCTTGTCAAGAATGTTGAAAGTGTCAACTAGATAGTAGCCAGGGAGTATACCAAGAATCTGGGCTAGACCTGTTTCGAATATGTAGTCAATGACAGGACTGTTGTCCTCGGGGACATCCAGGCCGAAGATCTGGGACGAGAATGTGCTATATGTGTAGCGGCCAATGCTCGACCATAGAGATTGTGGATCGGCGCCTTTGTTTGGATTTTGAGCAACATCATTCAGGAACTTCAGCGTTTCGAAATGAAGAAATGGAAGACCAGCATCAGCGAG
Source organism: Fusarium chuoi (assembly GCA_022627125.1). NCBI lineage: Eukaryota > Fungi > Ascomycota > Sordariomycetes > Hypocreales > Nectriaceae > Fusarium > Fusarium chuoi. The sequence goes on along the minus strand of JAJALE010000864.1, from coordinate 15,123 downwards.
ATTCAAATTGGTCAGCCCAAAGGTTGTGGCCTTTCGTTGACTTTTCCATGCTTTTTCACTGGAGCTTAGAAGGAGAAGGTTGAGTCGGTTGCATATCTGCTCGTTACTGACAACCCAACGCGGTCGCTCAGATGTTTGGGCCGCAGCCTTGTCGAAGATTGCTCTGACGGCTTGGTCACTATTGATGAAGTACTCCTGGATAGTACCGAGCTGAACGAAAAACACCTCGCCGTATTCCTCGGCCCACTTTTGGAAAAGAAGGTGCTGGCGATGTTCCTTGGCTGCTTTCAGGACGGTGGGAAGATGGCCAGCGATAATATTCGTACAAGGAGGTGAAGGGGGGAGAGGAAGAAGTTGCTTAGTTTCCCAGCGCCTTGATCCTGTTCTTTGCACCAGGACTATAAGCAGAGCGAGCACAGCTAAAGCTATAGTCAGCTCCCGGCTTGGCATGGGAATTGTTTGAAGCATAATGAGTCTTGGTTTTGTGATGTTGAGAATGAGCTTGATACGTTTATTAAAGATAAAGATGAGATACTTGCATTTATCGTTTTTATCGCGGACACCACTTGAATAAATATATTATTTTAACTGTAAAGAACAACATGGTCCAGGGAATGATGCCCGAACTCCTTGAAACTAACTGCATTCATGCCGATTAACCCTGTGGGGTAACCTAAAATCACCACAGCGGGTATTCCGAAGACTGCGCCATCTCCATATTCCGACCTTCCGTCTCGCGGAATACGGGGTTCTGATGTAACAGACGCACAGGTCTTGACCGAGTTTATCACTTTGGTCATTTGACTACGACCAAGAAACAAAATGTAATATCCAGGTACTCACTTTTGCGCGGAATTGGAAGTAGTCTTTTGCCTCCATATTCCGCAATGTCTCTATTGTTTGCTCCCCTTCAAGCCTCAATGGAATCTTAATCAGTCTGGGTAGCCTACCAGATATTGCATAGCCAGATTCATAACATTAACCTTTGTTGATGTTCTCCGGCTACCTTTTCAACAGATGTAGCTCTCCATACCCATTACTCTCACCCGTCTCAGTATCTGCAACCCTTGCCTCCCCATAGTAAAACCCCCCTCCATTGAACTCACCATCAAGGGTTGGGTAATTAAAGTCTCGGTAAATACTCTTTATCCGCCTGACACTGTCAAGAAACCTCCGTCTAATTGTCGAATAGTGAGCAATAGCTAGCTTTCCGTCCCGTTTCCCAAAGTCTCCATTAACCATGACATGCAAGATATCGCCAATGCTGGCGTGCAGCATAATTGCAGCAATAGGGTCAGTCCATCCCAGAAGAGAGGGCGACTCGGCTGCATTCCACACAATCAGATCCGCCTTTGCTCCTTCGCGGATGACCCCAAGTTCTGGACGGCGAAGTGCAAGACCTCCGGCTCGAGTTGCAAGCGAAAAGGCCTGAACGACACTCATTGGGTTGTTCTTGGGCACCTCCAATCCGGAGAGTACCTTATCAAAGAAGAAATAACGGACACTTTGCAACCAGATTCGGGCTTGTGTCAAAATATCGGTTGAGTAGGTAAAGTGGGTGTCGACGCCGAGAGCAGCCTGATCCTGGATGTAGTAAGAGTGTGGATGCGTATGTCCGTAGTGCATCTCCGATTCCGGAGTGATAGAGAGATATTGGTTGGTTTGACGAAGAAGGTTGGCGCCAGTGGCTGTGAGGAAGCTGCCGTGAGAAAAGACTACTGGTATCGATGTGTTGAGTAGGCCAAAAGAGTGAACGTCCTCGGGGAGGTTAGAGACTCCAAAGGGACCAGCAAGAGAATGGGTTGTCACAACCGAGACATTGAATTCTCGTGCGAGGTTTGCAACTTCGTTTGCAACATCTGGGGGGTTCGGACCGAAGGAATCATACGCTATTCCCAATTCAACATTGCTATGTTGGAGAAGGCCACTCTCAGCCATTTCAATAAAGTTAGGAATCTGATCCTTGACTGTGTAGTTCAGGGCCGGAATGTCATGGAAAGTATATGCCCAAAATACACGAGCACCGCTCTCAACCGAGGCATTGAGGCCCGCATAAGCTGTTTCATTCGACCACGTGTGATGAGCATGGTCCAGCGAAGTTGTCACTCCGGCATTCAGGGCTTCTAGGAGACCTGCGAGCTGTCCCCAGTAAACGTCTTCGGTATTGAAATGGGGTGCAGCTGCAAATTCTCCGTATCGCCCAAAGTATTGGGCCAGAGTAGTATTGGATCCAAGTGTCTTGAAGGCTGTCTGCCAACCATGGCGATGCGTATCAATGAAGCCGGGACTTATGATCTGGCCGGTGGCATCGATGACCTCGGTATTTCTGGGCAGGCGAGATGGTTTGGAAGTGGTGACTTTTGCGATCCGGTCGTCCTCGACTAATAAATAGCCATCGCGAAGGACCCGAGGCTCGGGCTCGGATTCATCCCAGGCAATAATAGTGGCACCTGAGAAGAGCTTGCTACTGGCAGTGACACCAGCTACGTTGCAGAAAAGCGAGGCAGCTATGGAAATAACTGGTTCAAGCTTCATGATTGTCGTTCGAGAGAAGAGAGAACTAGAGAATTAAGTAATAGGTATAAAGTCTGTACGTCAACGTGAAGAACGAAAAGTGCATGATAACAGCTCCCTTTTATAATATCAAAATTGCTAAAGAATGACGTTCGTCCGGATATATAGATAATGCAACTTGTAATACTTTTAGTCATTCCTTACAAGAGTGGATATTTAACGTCTTGAAATCTAGAAAATTCTAGAGATGATAGGAGGTCAAAGACGGATGTACGGAAATAAAAGAAATTGCAGTCATAGCCGAGACAATGCGACCCACGGTACTGGAGGTAAAGTTACATATTTTAATTCACTAGATCTGGTGCTAGAGGTATATAAGCAAAGCAGTTAAATAATAAAGTATTGTCACAAAATCATAGCACATTGCTGACAGATTGAGACTTAATTGAAAAGAGGTTTAAAGTTATTTGCATTCTTATTAAGTATCTGATATAAATCATCTAATTTATTTCTCTTCTCAGTCGCAATTTTATGCCCTACTCAGTTTTATATTACCAAGCCAACACCTCCTGGATACCACCGCAAGACAAGCTCGAACACAGTGCTTCGTCCTCCTTGTTAGCCTCAGCAGCCTCATTGGACGGCAACTGCTGTCTTGCGGGCCAGATCTGCCTGCCTGCTTCCCTCTCCAGCTTGGCATGTTCGTGAATTGCCTGTCGGTGAGATTCTTGGAATGATAGTGGACCATGCTCCAGTCGTGGATGCAACTCCCCACTAACGAAGATACCTGCATTGAGATTCTTCTGGGCGCCAATACACAAGTCCTTATCTTCGGAGACAACGCGTGCATAGAGATCGGCAATATTATGGAAGTCCTCTTCGGATGAGTTCTTGTTGCGGAATATTTGATAGTGCATTGAAGAGGAGGTAGGGCCAAGTGGCATGAAACGCTGAATCATCATAAAGTGAGGCCTGCATGGTGTTAGAGGGTCCCAGGGTCGAAAGATATCAGGTACTTACAGGACGACCACTGAAGCACTAGGGTAGAAGTATGTGCTTGCGAGTTGCATTCCGCTCTTTTTCTGCTCCTCAGTCTGAATGCTCGAGTGCTTGATCCATCCTTCGCCGGTGTCGCACTTTGTCTTTCCGAGGTCTGCAAGCGTAGGAAGATCGGGATGGGTCGTGGGACAGTGATAGCATTCGTTGAAGTTGTCCGCCAAGATCTTCCAGTTATATTCACCCTCCATGCTGTATTCATTGTCCAGAGTGTAGTCATCCCAGTTGACCTTCTCAAGACGTTCTTGCTGATCAATACCCTCGAAGTATCGAGTCCAGGGTTCCGGGTTCTCAGAGCTGTCGAGGTTAACCCAAACAAAGCCATACGCATCGACCTTCAGATGGATCTTGAAAAGGCCGTTCTTGCTCTTGTCAAAGTTCTCGAGCTGATCATAATTGGGTGCCTTGGCGAGGTTGCCACTCAGTCCATAAGACCAACCGTGGTACTTGCATGCGAAAATGGAAGAGTTGCCTTGCTGTCCACCTTGAACGACAGGAAAAGCGCGATGACGGCAGATGTTATGGAAGGCGTTGAGGTTTCCCTTTCGATCACGAGCAATGACGAACTCGTACCCGGTAGTGTTGAACTTCATCCAATCGCCAGCCTTAGGAAACCGGTTCTGATGGGTAGTAAGCAGCCACTTCTTGGAGAAGATGGCACGCTTCTCGAGCTCATACATCTCGGGAGAGTTATACCATGTTGAAGGGAGAGCACGGACGGGGCTTCGGTGGCTTGTTTCGGTGAAGTTGTCGCTCTCGACGTTCACCTTGAGCTTATTCGCAGTTGACATTGTGTGTTGGGCTTTGTGGAGATAAGGTTTGGTGAGATTGGTGAGCGTTATGTTGCTTGGGAGAGTAGCTTGACAAGACAGGCATAGCACTTTCTTATAGACAATCGTGTGCCTGATAGAACCCGGGCTAGAAGATAACGACCCCAATATTCCGGGTCGAACCCCTCTCGATGACACGCGTATCGGATGCGTACTTTGGTCATAATGAGGCTGGTCTTCGGGAGTTCTGATAGTGCACGCTTGAGCAGGTCTTGTGACGCTGATCACCCGACCCTTTCAGCCAGAGATATGAAAAGATAGCAATGTTAATTGTCGTTCAGTGATTGGCCAGCTCGCCGAGTAGCGGTATCGCAGACCGAAGCCGCATCCTCCGTCAAGCAGACATCACCAGTAACGCAGCATCGAACGATATCGTGTCTCCGCTCCATTGGGCTTAGACTCAGGCACCTGATCGGCTTCTGGACCGCTTCGGGACAGATAAAGAGAATGCGCAAAGTCAATTGGCGGGTGTCAGTGTCACCCCGCATGATCCTCTCGGTACTGAGACCCCCTCGGCTTCAGAACCCGAGAAGCTTCAGCCGCGTCGAGTCTAGAACCCGAGAGATGTGCAACCCTCGCTTCGGTTTGGGAATCCGTGTGAAATGATTGAGTGTCATCGATTCTTCATTGTTCAATTCACGGCTTATCTTTTCCCTTTGTGGAAATGGGTATGCAAGCTATGCATATATGAATGAGGTGTCGAAAACTCTATGGCAACTTCAGCCAGTCCCGAGTTTGGTGGCTTCAAGTCATGTGTTTTCCGCCAAAGTCTGATAAGCTTGGAAATAAACCGGACAAGATCGAGATGAATGCGGAGGTGGATCATTGTTATCTGTCTGTCAATTTCGCACTGTTGGCTCGCCACTGCTCACTCACAGTTGTCAGTTGTTCCTGACCGAATCCGTAAAACGGTGGAACCACTCCTTTCACAGTTTTAAAAACGGAATTGTGGGTTGTAGTGGGTCGTTCAGTTACATAGAGGTTCAGTCAGCGAGGCAAGAGTTGAAGGTCATGAACAAATAAGTTGAAAAGCATAAGTAGGTCTATGTACTCGGGCTGGATTTAGTATGTGAGTTGCATTTCGACCAGGTTGTTGTGCCCCGATCTGAGTGCTTGTCTTTACGATTAATAATTACGTGGTCTGTTTGCAAGCCCAATTTCCAAGGAAGTAAATTCTACCCTAAGGCTTATAATGCTTTATGCATCTTGGGGCGTAAGCAATATTAATATTGCAGATATTATATTATATCTTAAGTTAAAACTGACTAAAGCATTCGACGTTCCAGCTGTAACTTCCAGAAGATCTTATCCATATTTGTGGGCAGAACAATGGCAATGGCAGTGTTTGCTGAATAACCAACCCTGTGGTGATATTGCGGAGTTTGGCGGAGTTTACTCTCAATACCCAGGTAAAGGATCTGTATGCTTTCACTGAAAACAAATAAAGTCCAGGCGTAGGAATCGACTTATACTATCGGGGCAATTCAAATTGCGTTCCTTGTACCTGCAATGCAATTATTTCACCTGGATAGCACGGAGTCGGACTTCATCTGCCTTAACTCCGCAGCGACCATACCGAGTGGGCCTCTTTGCGGAGTTTGTTACAGTACTAGAACTTGGTCAAATGTTGAATCCCTCCCACTTGTAGACCACTGCCATCCAACAAATACATATCATAAAGTGTAAAACAAAATGACAAAAAAGATCGCGATAGTTGGTGCTACTGGGGAAACGGGAGGGTCAATTGTCAATGGTCTCCTCGGGTCCGAAACCCAATATGTCCGCACCTGCACTCTTCCAGCTTCTTTAGATGCGCTAACAGACAGCAGGAAATTACAGCTTTGGTTCGACCAATGTCAGTTGAAAAGCCAACGACTATCAGCTTGAAAGAAAGAGGTATTAAGATTGTGCCAATTGATCTTGGTGGAAACCATGACGAGTTGGTTGCTGCGCTCACTGGAATTGACGTAGTCATCTCAGCAATTCATTTTCATTCTCTCCATGATGAGATTCCACTGTCCAATGCAGCCAAACAAGCGGGCGTGGAGCGATATGTGCCATGCTTCTTCGCCACCATTGCCCCCCGTGGTATAATGGATGCTCGCGATAGAGTACGTTGGTTCCCCGCCAGAAGTTCACAGAGCTAACATCGCTCTAGAAGGAGGCAGTCCTTGATCATATCCAGCGGATCTATCTCCCCTACACCGTGATTGATGTAGGTTGGTGGTACCAGATTACTCTGCCCCGAGTTCCGTCGGGTAAGCTGGACGAATCTCTCGTCTTCCCTAATAACAACATCATCGCCGGCGGTGAGATTCCTTCCGCGCTCACAGATGTTCGTGATATTGGAATATACGTCACAGCCATTGTGGGAGACCCTAGAACTATCAACAAGAGAGTGATGGCCTACACAGAGACCAAGACGCAGAATGAAGTCCATAAATTGGTAGAGAAGGTGATTGGCGAGAAGCCAGAGTCTACTGCTGTAAGTCCATTAACTCGAAATTATTTGAAAAATTATTGAACTATTGTAGTTATCAAAGGAACAGCTTGAAGAGATGTTAGCACCATTTAAGGGATCTACGGAACAAAACCAGATGCGTAGTATCTACGAGTATTGGATGTCTTGGGGCATACGAGGCGACAACACGCCAGAGAATGCCGTTTACCTTGGGTATCTTCTTGCAAAGGACCTGTTTCCCTCTCTACGAGGTAGAAGTCTGGAGGATTTCATTAAGGATGCTCTTGAAGGAAAAGTCAAGAAGGTATACCAACAGTAATATAGACTGGCTAATAGTGCGTTTCGGTATAAGCAATATAAGATGTCTATTAGCTGAGCTCGCTACTCAGGCTATATAGATAACTATAGGTTTTTATTGCCTTGTATCAGTATTCTTTACTCTTGATAACAGGCATTCCCTATATTAATGTTATCTGATTTGCAACAATAGAGTCAGAATAATATTTAATGATATAGTAATAATCCCGCAGCTGGCATAGTATCTAGTATTCTGTAACACTACTGGAATCCTAAATTATATTAGTCTTTACTTGCCCGAGTTTACGATTAACACTTACTAAAACGGGCCAATAAAACCTAAAGTTCTTCCGATAAAAGTAATGAACACCCCGATCGCGGCTGATTCGGATGGATAGCAGCCGACGGCATATAAAATTATAATAGTGGTTACAATCTAGTTACTAGCAGCTGCGCCAATAATTAAAGTAAGATCCCATTCAAGGCCAGACTTGACAATCTTAATAAAGAACACATTAATGCCACAAATAACAAAGAGGTAGGTAGCTAAAGTAGCTTGACCACAGTAGATACTCTGGCTTGGGTTTGCGGCTATATCGTTGCCAGCGCCATATCTATTAGTCAGAGAAGAAACCTCTAGCAAACTTGCTGAATAAGGTATTAAGTATGATACCAATGTACTAAGACTGATTTGCGGGTTGTTGAAGCCTTACGTCTCGGGGAAGATCTGCGGGATCTCCAACGTGGTGGTTACACTGTCCTATAGAAAGGCCGTGGAGTAGGATACGGTAACGATGACGACGTTGAGTCGAGCGACAAGACCGAGGGGCGCGATAAAGCCCACAATTTAGATAAGAGTAGGCTCCATTCGGCAAAACGTGAAGTACCTTGAGATCTTGACTGTGACTTGACCCGGAACGTGCCTAGTCTCAAGACCTAGGAGGAGAAATGCGACGAACCAGACAACATTGATACTGAGGCTAGATCTCACGTTTTGAATAAGGAGTTAAGGCATTATAGCACGTAGAGAAGTCACTATGGCCAAAATCTAATAGTCCATTGGTAGCCAGCTGGAACAGTAATAAAGCTGAAGATAAAGGGCACAAGGGGAACACCCAGGATTACCATTATCGTCCAAGTACCTATACATCTCGCCCTATGACTATGTAGCTAATTGCTGCTAATAAAGTTAAACCTCATACTGCTAAGATTTAAAATAAGGATAGAATATTATAGAATATTAGTATATGTAGTTTAAAAGTAAGTTAAGATATAGCTAGTTATAATTCCAGTTAAAGGGTGCTCTACTGAACAGCATTCCACCAAGCATGACTCGAAAAAATAACACAGTATGCCAACTACTCATCTCATCCTGCCAAGTCCAGCCAGAGGACTAGGACAGTCTTAACATTTACGTCCAGGGATAATTAGGGATATCCACAAGTCTGTCTGCAATGTAGTTATAACAATTTCCTAAACAACTAATATTTCCGCTATTTGTAATAAGGAGCTTTAGCTCTCCCTTAGCAGCACTTCTATCAGGAGTCTCAATAATGTAAAGTTCCCGTAAATAAGCTAATTACTGCCCGACATTACAGTTAAAAAACACGCCAAAGGGGTCCTAGTTAGGGCTATAATGTTACGACCCCAGCAGTTACGTCACGTATACCCCACAAAACCTCTACCTTAAGTCCCCCCCTAACAGCTAACCAGATAGAGGACCGATAGGACCAGGACTGATAGCATTCTAGGATTATATCACTTTAGGACTAATAATAACCTTATATTATATTGCCTCCCCTATAAACTACTTCAGTATATATATATACTTACTTAATATTAGATAGAATTTAGTTTACTAGCTATTAATAAGACTTCTTTACCTTAATAAGCCTAATATATACTATTAACTATTAAGAGATATAATAACCTAATATACTTAATATAATGCCTTATATATTCTATAAATATAAACCTAATATAAACTAGTTTATTTATTTAGAAACCCTAACTATTATATATTAATAGCTTTTATTTAGAATATATTATATTTATATTAAGTAATATTATACTATTAAGATATTTAGTAATACTAGCCTAATATCTTTTTATATTAAAGCTCTATTTAGTAACACTAAAATAATAGTAAAGCTATAGCAGCTATATAATAACTATAATACCCTATAAGCCTAAATAAATAACCAGCAAAATCCTATAATAACTAGTAATAGTAGTAATAAACTATAAGAAAGAGATCTTAAAGAAGCCTTAAAATTACTAAAGCTTAAACCCTTTAAGGGATAAGTAATTAATATTATTCTATTTCTAACCTAAATAAAAAGATATTTTTACTTATTCCTAAATAAATTAAATACTACTATAAAGAAACTTCTATTTATAGCCCCTTTAATTCAAGATAGTATTAAAAAATAGTTTAAATCTATTATAAGAGATTACTTAAAAAATAAAGAAAATCTATAAGACTAAAATATATAGAATATCTTTAAAGATTAAAATAATTTTAAATAAGCCCTTAAAGATAATTTTAAAGTAATTAATAAAGAATAATAAGCTATAGCTAAACTGCTTATACTTAAGTAATAGAAATTATATATTATATATTTAGCTAAATTCTAACAGCTAGCAGCCAAGACCTAATAGAATAATAATACCCTTATAGAAATTTACTACTAAAGCCTAAAGAAAGAGGTTAAAGATAAACTATACCTTATAAATAGACCTAATAACCTAACTACCTATATTATAATAGCAATTAAAATTAATAAATAATAGTATAAATATAAAAAAGAGAAAGCTAACTATAAGTATAAAAATAACTTTAACCTATATTACCTTAATTAATAATAAGATAATAATAACCAGGATAACTCTTAAAACCAAGGACAGCAATAAAGGTATTAGCAAAATAATACCTTATATAAAATACAGTTAGGACCTATATCTCTAGGCGCTATATAGCCTAAAAGAAATAATAATTATAAGCTATAAGATATATTTAAATATAAATACTATAATTATAATTAGATAGAATATATAGTATAATAATGCCTAAAACTATAAAAACTATAAAACCTAAACTAAAGTAAGTAAGCCCTAGGACTTACCTAATAATAGGATTTACAGATAGTTATATATACCTAAATGCTAGAAATAATATATAATAGATATAATATACACTTTAATAGCAATATAGGAATTACCTAAATTAAACCTAAAGATAAAGGGAGACCTAAAAAGAAGAATAAATTATATACTTTAGAAGAACTTAAGTAAAAAAGGAATTAATAAAATAAATAATAGAATAAAAACTACTATAAGTATATAAAAGATCTAAAGAAATAAAAACGCTTTAAAGTAAAGCAGAAAGAATAAAGAGATAAAGTAAGATAATAAAAGCTAAAGGAACTTAAGAAATAATTAAAATAAAAGAAAACGTAAATATTAAAAATAATAAAATAGGGTAGCCTAAATATCCCTAATATAGATAAGCAAAAGTAAACCTTATAAGTTATTAATAATATCCCTACTAGAATGACACTTTAAGATAAAGAAGAATATTAAAGATAGAAAGTTAAAGTAAGAAGTTAATTCTAATAGAAGAAATAATAAAACTTCTATAGCATAAGACATAAAGGCAAGACTGCCAGAAATACAGCTAAGTATCTTTACTACTAAAACAAGTAAATTACATAGAAATAGAAATAACCTTATAAAGCAAGATATAATAAAAACGGTCTAAAGATCTATAAGATATAAAAAGAAATCTGCATATAAGGTGCCAGAAAATACAGAAATATAAAAACAGGAAATAAACTCTATATTAAAGCATACTATATTAATAAAACATTAAACCTACTATACCTAGAACTTGCATTTAATAGATAAAATAATATATAAATAATGCCAATATACCTTAAATATAATATAATATCCTAGGTATTATACTAAAACTATTAATATAAATAATATAAATTAAATAAACTAAATAATAATTATTTCCCTATAACTATATCTAGAATACCTAATAATAACCTCTATTTAATAGAAAAAACAGAAAGATACTTAATATACCTTTAGTATAATTACCTAAAAGTAATAAAATTATAATTTAATATAATATTATATAGAAAGATATATTAAGTTAATAAACTAACTTAAGGAATTAAAGAGAATATATAAATTATTAAAAACGCAAAAAGGGAATTTAAAGAAATAACCTAAAGAAAGTATACTTAAAGGAAAAAAGAATTATTAGTTAATAATACTAGTTTAAAAGATATAGAGAAACTATAAGGACTATAGAAAGTAGATAGACTATATCTACTTAATAATAAATATTTTAAATAAGGAACTATAAAGATAGATATAAAATTAAAAGAATACTTTTAATAGATAATATTTAATAATAAATTTAGTAATAACTGCCTTAATAGAGAAGGGTATAATAATAGTAACTGTAAGTAAATATACTAAAATGCATTAAGAAAAGTTATATACTATCTGTAACTAAACTATAGATAAGCCAGAACTATAAATAAAAATAACTTAAATTAATAAATATATTAAAAGTATTATAAATAATAGACTTAATAGATAGCCTAATGCTATAAGTTTAAATTAAGGGAAAATAGCTAAATGCTTAAATTAATTATAAAGTAAGAAAAAACTTTATTAACTTAAGAATAGTTATAAAGCTATAGCTACTATAGAAATAGAAATTATTACCTTATCTATTAGTTAATATAAAAAGATAGCTCTTTAATTATAATAATAGTATTATAAATTAAGAGATTAATTACCTTAAGGTCTTTATTAAAGAAAGGAATTAAAAAGTAGATTTTAATATTATACCTTTAGGAAAGGATATAGATATCTTACTAGATATATAATAGCTTAAATAATAAAACCTACTTATTAATTAAAGGAATAGCCAGGTTATATTTTCTAGTAACCCTAATAGTAATAAAAAAATAATTATAATAAACAATTAGAGATCTTAAACCCTAACTAAAGAGGATAGTATAAATAAGTATAAAATAGAATATTTATTATCTCTAAAAGGAGTATAATATAAGTATAAAAAAGGCATAAGAAATAAAACAGAAATCCTAGATATCCTTAAGATATAAAACCTATATAAAGACAAGATATTTATAGAATTAAGCCAAGATTAACTTAAAAATATTTTAAAATAGTATTAAATATATAATAGATTATTTAAAAAAGAACTAAAAACTAAAATACCTAAATATAGTAAATAAGACTATAAAATCAACCTTATAGATAATAACTTACTATTTTAAAAGCTTTACCTACTTAACCAAAAAGAGCTATAAGTTTAGAAAGAATATATAGACAAAATGCTTAAGAAAGGCTATATTAAGGAATCTAGCTTAATATTAATATTATTAATATTCTTTATACTAAAAAAGAATAGGAAAGATAGATTAATTATTAATTACTAACTAGTTAATATATATACTATTAAGGACTAAACCCTACTTCTACTTATTATAGAACTTAAGGATTAGTTATAAGGTAAAAAGATCTTTATAGCTCTAGACCTAAAAGGAGTATATAACCTTATCTATATTAAGGAAAGAGATAAATAGAAAATGGCATTTAAGACTAGATTTAGACTATTTAAATATATAGTAATGCCTTTTGGTCTTATTAATATACCTATAATATTTTAGTAGATAATTAATAGTATACTTTAATAGTACCTTAATATCTTTATAGTATATTATTTAAATAATATCTTAATTTTCTTAAATAATAAAAAAGAATATATAAAATATATCTATAAGGTTTTAAAAATATTATAAAATACTAAACTGTTAGTAAAACTAAAAAAGAGTTTCTTTTATATTATAAAAGTAGACTTTTTAGGATATATTATTATACTTAATAAAATTAAAATAGAACTAAAAAAAATTATAATAATAATAGATTAAAAGGGACCTAGTAATATAAAGGAAGTATAAGCCTTTTTAGGACTTACTAATTATTACTAATAGTTTATTAAGGATTTTAGTAAAATCGCCAACCTAATAACAGAATTAATAAAAAAAGGAAAGATATTTAACTAAAACGATAAGGCATAAAAGGCCTTTATACAGCTTAAGGAAGCTATCTCTAGCAAATTAGTATTAATAATATTTAATCTAGAGAAAGAAGTTAAACTAAAAACAGATATATTAAACTTTATACTAAAAGGACAGATTAATTAATAAGATAATATAGGAAAATTATACCTTAATAATTATTATTTATATTAACAGCCTAATGACAATTAAGTTTATATAGGAAATTTTATAGCACTAATAGGATATAGGTATTATAACAATTAAAATAAGCAAGTACTAATAATTAGCGTTTTAGGCGCTATAGTAACTACAGTAAGTTTAAAATAGGTAAAAATATAAAAGAAATACTTATAAATTGATTAATATTAATATTAATATATAAACTTACAGTATTAATAAATATATAGTAAATTTACTTTAAGGTTATTTTCTTTAATAGTTATTAGGCAATAGGGTTTATAAATATAGATTAGTTTACTATAACTAACTAAAATATATTCTTAGCTTATAAAGTTTAGAAATAGCTATAACTATATTATAATAGTTGGGGTTTTTAAATAAGTAAACTAGTCTATATTAGGTTTATATTTACAGAATATATAAGGCATTATATTAAGTATATTAGGTTATTATATCTCTTAATATTTAATAGTATATATTAGGCTTATTAAGGTAAAGAAGTCTTATTAATAGCTAGTAAGCTAAGTTCTATTTAATGTTAAGTAAAGGTATATTTATATTAAGGTAGTTTATAGGGGGGGCGATATAATATAAGGTTATTATTAGTCCTAAAGTGATGCAATCTTAAAGTGCTATTAGTCCTGGCCCTATTGGTCCTCTATTTAGTTAGCTATTAGGGGGGAACTTAAGGTAAAGTTTTTATAGGGTATATATAATATAACTGTTAGGGTTATAATACAATCTTTTCTCTCTAACGGTCTTATCCTTAAGGCCTATTATCTTAACTAATACTAGTCTTCTTTTAGTAAGTTTTAATTTAAACCTTTTATTATTATATTCTATAATATCTAACTATATATCTAAATAGTTATCCTATAAGGATTATAAAATCTAAATGCTTATATTATCTGTTAAGTTTTCTAACGAGAAGGCTAATATGCCTTATACTTACTGTTTTTAGATAGGCAAGAAGTGCCTAATATCTGCTAATTTTGCTTGCTGTAGTAAGTATATTTAGGCCAAAAAATCTTATAATAATACCTATATTATATCTTTTTATAAGCTTCCTTTTTCTATTAAGCTTTTCCTTATTAATTGCAGTAGTTATAAATTTAATAAAATAAAAGAAGAAATTAGAGAATAATAAGGATAAAGTAAGTAAGGATTTCCTTAAGCTTTATAAAGAAATAGTAGCCTTATAATCTTGCTTAGCTCTGGCTGCTGGTTGCTTATTGTAGATTCGTAAGATTTAAAGTTATATAAAGGAAAAACGTTTAGAGGCTACCTATTGCAATCTCTAGGAGGTAAATTAGTAGGATATAATCTTATCTGGCTTAGATATATATAAGGATATATTACTTTATAACCTTTAGGTAGATTATATTCCTAATAATATAGATTAATTCTCTTTAAGTTTAGGTAATAACTTTCTTAATGCCTCTCTTTTATTTAAGTTTAGTAAAAGTTCCTTAAGAGTTGCTAGGTATTAATAAGGTGTTTTAGTGGTTTTTATGTATTTTTGTTTTTTAGGTAGTCTTTTTACTTAATTAAGTAGGGTTAGGGTTAGGGTTAGGGTTAGGGTTAGGGTTAGGGTTAGGGTTAGGGTTAGGGTTAGGGTTAGGGTTAGGGTTAGGGTTAGGGTTAGGGTTAGGGTTAGGGTTAGGGTTAGGGTTAG